>JARHVA010000189.1:2755000-3087500 GCA_037957365.1 Torreya grandis
ACTATTAGTGAGGGTGGAAATATATTACATCCAACTCATCAACTAAACTAATACTTAACTTGTACGATGATAATAATCAACATATAACCATAACGACTAGTGAATGCATGAAATATATAAAAATCATGATCATAAGCACAATGAAATAGATATAAAAATAAATATATCTATTAACCAAATAAGATATAATAATATATCTCAAAAATAAACAATATATCTACCAATTATTAAAACACAATCCAATGATTAATGCTTCAAATATCCATAGGGAAAAAACTAGATGTAACATAGAGGATGTAACTACATACTTTGATTATTCACTCAAATATCCCTTATGGACAATAGATAATAAATATGAGTTAGAAGATATGGAAAAATAGTTGAGTGTAGCCTCAACCATATTTGGACCTCATAACATTCCCTCTACCATCAAATGGGCTAAAATAATATCTTTTCATGAATGATATAAGGATAAATAAAGGGAAGAGATATCCATATATGAATAAATGGAGGACTATGGCGAGTTATTAAGCAATCAAATGGATAAAATGGAGGTTAACCTAATATTCATATTGATTACCTATCTTCACTAGACAAATCTCTCATTGTATATTATATTATCTTGGAAGCTAAGGAAAATGTGGTGATTAAAAATATGATTGTAGAAGAAAAGTAGTTAATCTTAGATTGGGATAATTTTTATTAAACTATGGTAAGCAAGTATAATCAACATATTCCAAATTAAGGGGAACCCAGTACATTATCTCCATCAATTTATTATATTGGCTCTCAAAATTTTTTTACACTTAGGTGGATTGAGATAATATTTTTGGTACCTATCAATAACTATAATTGTCTTGAGGATGAGACAAAGATGTAAAATTTAGGAAAATGTTGGTAGGATTATATATAAGTTAAATAACCAAACCGTGGGTACTTAGAGTTGATTTTGTTACCGTAATATTAGAACACTCTTCTAGGCTGATAGAACAAATAATTCTATTGACTGGGGTTGTGGTAAGAAAGAAGGTTATGCAATGAAAAAGGCTAGAATGTTTAGAGAAATGACATGTCTCACATAGACATGACCATGGATTGATGTTTTAATATCTTGGTATTTATATTTCAACATTGTAATAGATCGTAAAGGCAGAGAAGAATAGATGTGAATATAGATACTTGTGTGAATGTTATAGAGCAAAGTAACCAATGTAATCATATCATTTGTATAAAATAGAGTGTATGAAATTTTATATTTTATGATTATATTAATATATATAATAGGAAGGAGATACAATATGATTTTTTTTTATGTACTATGTATGATTCACTAAAAATATAGACACTACTTATTTTTAAGTGAATAATAAGGAAATAACCTAATCATACCTTTGTGGTACATTAGTCTATCTTAATTAACCTATCTAACATAAAACTATATGTGGATAAATTCTCCATGTTTTATGTCAACACTCCTTATTATCAAATTTTTTCTAAATCCACACATCTAGATAATTTTTTATTAACCTATTCTACAACATATCAACACACACCCTCTCTCCCCTAGTTGTTTACAAAACTAACCCTTATCCAACCTAACCCCTTCTAAATTATCCCGTCACGCCTTCCATGGATTTCAAATGTCATGGGAACATATGATGAGTATATAAAGGAACCCCTTAAACAAATCTTATGAAGAGTTATTTTACCATGTCTTTTACCATAACTTCCCAATTTTAAATGGGAAGGAGATCATAATGAACTTGTCATGGCTTATGCCATAGTCATTAGAGAACTCTTACCTTTGGATGGAATTGTGAATATTTTTCCAAATGAATGGTATTACCACCAACCTGAGGCTTCTATCCAATTTTTTCAATAATTTATGGAAAAAAATTTAGAAGCATTTGATATGAACAAACTTATGAAAACTAGAATTTGAGAGTTCCTTCATATTAAACAAGAAAATAATGAATTGACTTCCCATTTCATCATGATATGGTGATAGGTTCTATATTATTCTACTAGTACACAAAATATGGATCATGGGGAATTATGTGATCTCTTCATTCACTCCCTTAATAAGGAGATAATGGAATATGTGAAAAAATTCCCTTATCAATATTATGAAGGATCTCTTAAAAAACCTTTGTGAATTGACCAAGAGGCCATTGTTAGTGGCCACCAAACTTATAGGACCAATGTATGCATTTTTACCCTTAACTAAAGCAATGAGGGTTTTAAAAACACAAACCTAAATAATTTTAAAAACCAAGGTTCTAAGGTTATTAATCTAAACATGAAGACCACCACTTGTATCATGACTAACCAAAACAAGAAACCAAACCTTATCAACAAAAACCAACCATATCCCATGAAAAAAATAGAAATAATAATAATTATATGAGGAACCCAAATATCTCACCAACAATTTATGTCATTGATTTCAATCATTCTCCACCATGAAACATGTAATTGTAAAACTAAAAACAAAACTAATTTCAATCCATTGACCATTTACCATAATTAAAAAACCAATCCTTTTATCAAATGAACAACCAACAAGGTTTTGGTCCACAAGGGAAAAAATAAAGGCCTATGAAATATGAACCCAAGTTTTATTTCCTCCTCCAGTAAGTGGTTAGACATGAAACTCATTCTCATCAGGAGTATACTAATTTCATCCAAAGACTCCACAAAGAACAAAGGATAAATTTCCTAGGGAATGTGAATGTAAACCCATAGGCTCAATTCAATAGCCTCTTGACCCCTCAAAACTAAATCCTCTAGATATATCAAAACCATTTCCAAAATCATCAAGAATGAGTTACCCAAAACCAACCATAGGCTAACCCATAAAACCAACTAATTTAAGGCATATAATCCTTACCAACATGCACTAATGATGCTAAGGACTGTACCTCTAGTACAACTAACCTTGATATGGATTCATAAGTAAGGGTTCAAGAGAATACAAAAGAGATAGGGGTAATGGAGTTAGAAACTAAATATGAATTGAACATCATCACTCTCACATACGAATATCATATAATAACTTTTCACCTTTCCAACATCTTGGATGATGCTACCATCCTAAAAACTATGGGAAACTATGACTTATTTGAATACCTTACAAAGATATTCTCCCACCTCTCATTTATTAATTTAGTCAAGAACTTACTTACCCATCATTAAATTTTTTTTGATGCCTTAGGGTTTGATAATTTATCCAATGTGACTCCTCCACCACTAGACCAAATTAATCATATAAATCTTGACATCTTTCTTCCAAGGTAGAGTTTGAGGGATGTTGGTTATTTATTCGATAATAAGAGTTTCCCTCATAAATATGAGATGGATAGGAAGTAAAATCCAAATATTTTTCATATAGGTATGTTTCTAAAAAACTATTTAAAATGATAAATGGTTGATGATGGAGGAACTATGAACATATTCCACTTTTCATTACTAAAAAATTGTGTTATGGGGAAACCAACTATTTGACTATATATAATACCTTTTGAGGATATGATAGCCTCAAGTCTACTTCAATTAGAATATTTTTCTTCCAAATAATTTAGGTCTTATGACTATGTTAATTTAATTCTATGCAATTGACAAAGAAACCAACTATAACATGATCTTTGGTTGACCTTGGATTCATAGGATGAAGGCTACCCCAATTACCCTTCTCTAATAGATAAATTTCCTCCTTCTCAAAAAGGGTTTTGTTTCCCAAAGGATCACAAATTTTTTTATGTTATTCAATAAACCATGCCTAAGAAACCAATATTACACATTGACTATAATTTACCCATAAATGGTGTGGTGAATCCCACATAATTTGTTAAGTTTAAAGAATCCATGAAACCTAAATTAGTTATGTTAAATAAAGGGGAACAACTTCCTAAATTTATTTTTCAAGAAAATCCCTAAGAAAAGGATTATATAACTATATAAAAGTTAATTGATGATAGTTCACACCAATTTTGGTCATCACAACCATGTCTATGGATGAAATCATAAATATTATAGAAAAGGATGTACCACTTATCCTTCCTTTTTATCCATGAAGATTAGGAACCTACAATATTTCTTCATCTCAAGACCACAAAAAATAATATGGTTTAGCTATCATACTTGATATAAACATGGTTGATATTTAATAAGATCAATAAAACCATCCCCACATGATGATGATTAATGAGACATTCAATATGATGGGGTGAAATGTCATCTTGGCATAGGGGTAGGAGTCATTCTAATTTCCCTAGAGATAAAATTTTGAGTTTTAGATTAAATATTGACTTTGAGTGAACCAATAATGGGGCTAAGTATGAGTCTTTATTATTTGGGATTATTATTGTTAAATGGTTGGGAATTCAAAAACTTGAAGATACAAGGTGACTCAATACCAATGACCAATCAAATATTAGAGATTATCAAATAAAATTTATGATGAGAATTCCATATAGATCATTATATCTAATATAAAATATCCATAAGTGTTGCCTTTTGGTTATATATTGCAATACATTTAATAGTTAAGGTCTTATCTAAGTAGGAAGTGAGTGTAATTATCCTTTGTTTGTATGTGATAGATTATTTGTTTTTTTTATCTTTTTATTGTGTCTAACTTGGATTAAATAAGAATAGTTTTGTATAAAAAATACATACCTATGGTGGGATAATTTTGAGAAGACATCAAACAATTTTGGCATCCATTTTAGCAATAATTTTAAATATTTGATGAAGAACACATCAAGCTATGAGGATCTGTAGCTATGAAGAAGCTCTAAAGACACTCTAAATATGTTCTTAAAACATTTCAAAGATGTTCCAAAGATGATTCAAAGATGCTCTGAAGACCTATAGAGAGTTCTCCAAAGATGTCTAGGTGTGCTCTGAGGATGTCCAGCTAGATCTTGCAGATCAAGATAGTAACTCCAAAGATATATATATATATATATATATATAAACTTTGCATGTTTATATATCTTATTTTAGACATTGATATTCATATTAATGGCATAAAATGATCTAGATATAAGTATATTTATATTTTTTTAAACTAGATATAATCTCTTCAGATCTATGTTAGTTATTTTATATCTATCATTAGTCAAGTTAGTTATAATGCTTCCTTATAAGCATGGGATTTAATTCCTAGATATTCTATTTTGAATAAGTGTATTTTCCCATTTATATCATCATATTTTATACTATTTGAATAGTTATTGAGATGTGATTTAAATACATGTCTCCTTCTCATTCCTGATAGTTAGTTAATGAATGAATAGTTAGTCAATCAATAGTGATTAATAATTAGAAGAACCATTCCAGTGTAATTTTACATATTTGTATATGTTCCTTTGATAATGAAATAAATATCAACAATCCTTTTCATTACTGAGTAAAATTTGATCCTGTTCTGAGGAAGGAACAAGGGTCCACTTCTCTCCAAAGATTAGGACAAATTGGTATTTTTAGTTTTTATATTAAAAGTGTATTTATTTAATTCAGGGATATTTTATTTTGTTGTAAAGTGTGATTTCATTTTAAAAATAAAAGTGTGATTTAATTTTAAAAATCAAATTATGAATTTCCTTTTAATACAAGTGTGTTTACATTAAATGCAAAGGTTGTTTCAATTCAATGCAAGTGAGCTTTCTTTATGCAAGAGTGTGTCTTTCAATTTCATAAGAGGTAAAGTTTGTTAACTCATATTAATATTTATAATTTTTTAGGAGCTATTTAAGTGACAATAGACAACATTTTCACATTATATCACATTTTTCTACCCATTCAGGCAAGTTGAGTGAGGACACCATAATGTCTTATGCAAGATGTTTATGTTCTGGATGTCAATGGTATGAGTTGAAGAATCCTTTTAACAAAGAATACCATATGAGATCTTCAATTACGAAACCTTCTGGATTTACTTTTATATAATTTAGAATTATAATCTTAATATTTGTTCATATTATTTAGACATCACATCAAAGTAAACCCCCCAAATAATGAACTGTAAACTCAAATACCTAATGGTCTCATTACATATAGTCTTGGGCACTAGCCTTGGTAAAAAATTACACCAATTTATTGATTGATTAAATGAGAGGTATAAAGAAATCCTATCATTTTTGGCATCATTGATAGGGATACTTTTAATTAATAAGTGTTAGTGAGATCCGATGTTAGATTTATACAAGGAAAATTAAAAAAACATTCATAAAACTCAAAAACACAAAAAGAATTTAGGATTCCTTAGATTTATGAACTACCCAATAGATTCTCAAGGATAGTTTATATCTAAATGATCCCAAATCAAAAAGAAGAAGAGAGGATCCTATCCTTTCTAGAAAGATCAAGAAATGAAAGAAAGGAAATTGAAAGCCATATACAAACCTTTTCTAATCCCTCTCCTGAATATGGTTTATCCTCACTAACATATCCTACAATAATAATCCTATTCATGACATCTTCTCGTATAGGGAGAATTGATCCTAAAAATCCCCTTTCAATAATAGTTAGATTTGATCCATAATATCTAGAAGAATAAGATATGATCACTAAGGAAGATTTTACTCTTAAGGTAGACCATATTTTGAGCACCCAAGAAGAGAATTTACATAGGATTGATAACCAAAGTTGGGAAGAAAATATGGGAGATGAAAATGCACATGAGGAAAACCCTAAATGACAACCTTAACAGGATAAAACTTTTTCCTATCCCATTAGCTTAGGTCATGATGACAAAACTTCCACAAAAAATAAATCACCATACATTTTACCTAATTTTAAAGTTAAATCCTTACAGGATCTAGATCAGTTCTTTTAATTTCAAGTTCTTTGCAAACATATGACTATGTCATCGACAATCAAAAGTTGAAGTTATTCCCATCTACACTAAAATATATAGCCATGAGATGTTTCATGGGCCTTGAGGGTAATTCCATAAGAACTTGGGATGCAATGGAGACTATATTTATTGAAAAATATTAGGATTATTATAGAGTTAGAGAAAAAAAAGAAGACTTTTTCAAAATCAAACAAAATGAATATGAAACCTTAGAAGATTATCTTAATAGGTTTATATTTACCCATAAACAAATTGGTTACCAACTCACTCAGGAGGTTATCAAGATAGTATTTATCAAAGGTTTAGATGATGCTACATATGGTTATTTGAACCTAATGAGAAATGGTGACATTGACAAGTTAACCTTTCATCAGATTTTAGCATTATGTACTAACTACTCTAGGACAAGGCATAACATAAATAAATCAAGGTTAAGAAAATCACTTGAAGTTGGAAAATTAATGGAATAATTTGATGATTTCAAGATAGATATTATAGTTAAATTTACATCCACATTAAATGGCCTCAAATCAAAATATAATGTCACCAACGCTAAACAATTATCAATATATTATCCTAGATGCAGACTCAAGCATGTGATAAAAGATTATCCTTTAGATAAAATAGAGGTATGTGGTATTTTTGACCTATACCATGACACCAAGAATTAAAAACATATTTATACCATGAGAAACCAAATAAAATGATTATTACATATATTTGAACAAGTGAAATTTATCCAAAGATAAGGAAACTAGTACTCCCAACCCCAAAATCAATTTAGCCCAAGATTTTCTCCTAATCCATGGATGACACCATGGGCTAGACAAGTCACACCAAAAATGTGGGGATAACCATAACCACAAACATCGGGTACTCAATAATGGATGCCATAGATATCGGTAATGCCTCAAAATAATTCACAACCCTCAGCATAGCAACAAAACTAACAACCACCTTGGATATAGAAATAACCACCTCAATGACCAAATCAAAAATATCAGACACAAAGAAGGTTTCCTCCATAGTAGGCCTTGATGCCTCCACAACCTTAGCCACCACCAATTTAGTATAAAGTTAACCAACCATATTTATCTACCCAACTATTGGTAAATCCTAAGAATAAGTAAAATACACCTATTTATGGAGCTAATCAAGAAATTAATGTTACAAGTGGTTCAACAGAGAGTAATAATGTTCAAATCATATTAGGAAAGGTATTAATATATTCACCCATTACCATAAATAAAATTACCAATGATGAAAACACTCATGAGTCACCTATAGACCAAGAACCAAATGAAGACAAGGTAAAATCCATAACTGCACCAACCACAATTCAAGGTTACCCTACTATTCAATTTCCTAAGGGACTTAAGGAAGAAAAATATAGGGAAGACTCTAAATTGATACATGGATTAAAAGAGATTAAGATATAAATTCCACTGATAAGAGCCATTAAGGGTATTACTAAGTATAATCAAATAATTAAAGTATTGTGCATCAAAGCACTAGGAAGGAAGAATCAATATCCTAAAATAATTGAAGTAACAAGAAAAATTGTTGATTTACTAGTATTAAACATACTTGTTCCTAAATATACATACCTTGGTAGTCCTATGATGATTGTGATAATTGGGAACAAATCTATTTCAAATGTGCTTGTAGGTCTAGGTGTTGTCATTAACATAATGATTGTCAACATAGTAGAATATTTATCTCTCATAGGGCTTCAACCTACCACTACAATATTGAAAATTATAGATCAATCCATTGTTACCCCTAAAGGAACCATATAAAATGTACCAATCACCATAGAATCCTAGGAATATCATGTGGATTTTGTGATCCTACAACCTAAATCCAAGAGGGTAGGATATCTAATCATTCTTGGTAGACCTTAGTTAGCTATAGTTATAACAAAAATTGACTGTAGATCTATAAACATGACCATTTATAATGGAATTCATGCTAAATATATATTTCTCTATCCACCTACTAGACCTTCAGTGGGTCTTTTTGAATAGATATGGGTGGATCAACCTAAAAAAATTAGATTAGTGTCTTAATTAGCCATGGTTACCATAAAATAACATGTCCAATAGTTTGAGGAAGAAATAAAATAATTTTTTGATCAAGAAATCCTTTCTCCAAAGTTTTAAAGTTTAGCTCCAACATCCAATATCCTAGATTCGATGTTTAAAAGCCTAGTTTTGAAGACTAATAACTTAACTCTAAAGACTAATATCTTAGCTCCAAAGACTGATAGCTATCCTCCAAAGATGAAAAATCATGAAAGGGAATAATATAATTCCACTATTTAGAATCAAAAAAATGTCATAATATCACCAAACATGTTATCTAGTCCACAAGACATTCAACAAGTCATAGTTGATTGGGCTCAAAATGGGCATAATTCATTTTTACATGATTTTCATTATCTATTGATCAATATGTTCCCCATAATTGAAACCTTTTACAAGTATGTATCTAAAATTCACATTTTATTACCACACACATGTCCATTTAATGCTTTAATGAGGGAATACAAATAGTTAAATTCCATTGTTCTAGTCACTAAATAGATTGCAATCCAACCTAGTAAACTATTGAATATAAATAGTTGGTTAATTGAATAGTAGGAAAGAAAAGTATTTGATGTATTAGTACAACACACAAAATATTTTTATTGGGATTATAATGATATGAAAGGAATACATCCCAGTATTTTTACACATTACATCTGCACCAAAAATGTTAGACCAGTCAGACAACCACAACAGAGGATTAACCCAACCTTGAAAGAAATTGTAAAAAAAGAGAAAAACTATTGGAAGTTATTTTTATTTATACCATATATAATAGTCAATGTGTTTCACCTCTAGTCATTATACTTAAAAATAATATAAAATAGAGAGTTTGTGTAGACTACAGATAACTAAATAAAGCTACTATGAGAGACTACCTTCCCTTGCCTTTTATTGATCAAGTTTTGAATTATTTGGCAAGAATGTAGTAATTTTATTTCTTATATGGATTTATCAGATATAATAAAATCAAAATATCCACTTAATATCAAAATAAAACTACATTTACTTTCCCTTGGGGAACATTTACCTATACAGTCCTTCCTTTTGGATTATGTAATGCACCTACTACTTTTCAGAGAGTAGTGTTATCCATCTTTTATGTTCTTATAAATGATTGTGTGGAAGTGTAAAAGGATTATTTCACTTTCCATGGCACTAAATTTGATGAAGCCTTGAATAATTTAGATAAATTACTCACCAGATGTGAGGAACAATAAGTTTTTTTGAGTCATGAGAAGTGCATCATAATGGCTGATGAAGGGATAGTCTTAGGACATCTTAACTCTTCCCAAGGAATAAAAGTAGATCCCAAAAATATTGATGTAATTTCTAATCTTCACAATCCTCAAACATAAATAGATGTTAAAAGTTTTCTCAGTCATGTAGGATATTATAGAAGATTTATTGAAGATTTTAGCAAAATAGTTACACCTATGTTTTCATTGATAACAAAAGATAGTGAATTTGTATGAAATGATAAGTGTCAAGAATATTTTGAAATTTTAGGCAATAAATTATGATTTCCCTACTAATTATACTAATTTATGCTAATTTAGTATAATTCCCATATTTTTTAGCTAAATTAACTAATAGCCTAATATCCCATTATCCCCTTTTCATTTCCATTATCCTACAAACCTTATCCAATCCTAAAAACTAATTAATCCCATCATTAAACCCATAATATGACCTATTACCCACTAACCTACTCCCTAAGATAACTAGCCAATTTAAGAATACAAAATAATCCACCTACCCAACTACCACCCTATTCTAGCCTCTCCTAAACCCCTTAACCCTAATAGGAGATTTATAGAGTTTGAGGATTCTAGAAATATCCTCCATTTTATCCCTTTTCCCTCTATAATTTTCTATTCAATAGATCTCCATGTAATTTTTAATTCCATGGAAAATCCCTAGCCATTGATCTCAATGGCTTAAATTTTAATTTGACCCATGATTTCTCCCTCCATACCTATATAACCGAGTTATCCCCCCTCCTCCAAAATAACTTGGAAAACAATAAAATTTCTGCTATCTTGCATCCTCAAAAGTCTTCCTACATCCATCCATAGCTAGTATCAAGCTCATTCAACCATTTGGAATCCATTATCAACATCAAGCAAGCAATCTAACATTTTCAAAATTTTGGCATCAACAATCCATTTTGAAATCCTGGAATGAAGTCATAAAGAGGTAAAATTATGGTAATATCATTCTTATTAGGTTGATTACCTCTTTTATCCATTCCTACTTGTGTATTTAAGTTTTAGGTTTTTATTACTAAAATTAGTAATATAGGTTGAATCTAAAATTTAGGATACATTTTGGTAGTCATAGTGGTAGATTACTCCCTTAATTAACTGTATAAACTTACTGGAATGGATTTTAATGCTTGTAGGATAAACTAGACATGAACTTAAGGTTGAATTTTAAAATTTTGTCATATACAAGCAAATAGTAGTTTTGCACTACTATTAATGATATTATAGTTGTGTTTTTATAGGCCTAGTTATGATTATGTCGAATAAATGCTAATGGTTAAGGTTTTTGTAGGTTTTTTAAATTTTGACAAAATCATAACTTTACAAGTTATGATTTTCTTCTGGTAGTGATGACTTTGTTAATTAAAGTTGTGATTTTACAAAACATAGTAGTTAGGTCTATATTGCAACATTCTATTTTAAGCTAACCCCCTATAATTTAACCTATGTTCTATCAAGTTTTTATAGGTGCCTTTATTTTTTATTGTGTAAGGAAAGGAGGGATATTTTATAAAATTTAACGCTTAAGCCATGACCACAAAATCATGAATTCAATAATTATGACTTGGCACTGGTAATTATGATTTTATCAGGTATAGTTATGACTTTGTAGAACTTGAGTTTCTTATATACCCCTGGATATTATTTAAAAATAGTCATTTATATAATCTACTTTTATTTCTTGGGGAGCTATTCTAGTTTATATCTATAGGAGGAAGAAGATTGCATCAATCATGGTACCATTTGGATATCATATATAAAATCTTGACTTTGACATTAGTGACTTTGTCCTAGTAATTATGGTTTTGTTAATTTTTTTTTGTATTTTAAACAGATGGATCTTAGGTTATATAAAGGGTTTTAAGGTTTTTTCAACCAATCCAAGCCTATTTCTTTCATCACCTTAACCATTTTCAAATCTAGTTATTTTGACCTAACCATATACTTGTAGAGGTGTTCTAACAGTTTGTTCTCTATGTGTAGGGTTAATAGGAGGTAAGGAAATAATAATACAAATATCAAAAACCCCACCAAAAACCTTTTTAAAACTTTACTACAAAACTACAAGTCTTAAACTTGAGACTTTATCTTACATGTAGCAGTTTTGTCAGTTGAAATCATGGTTTTGTAGTTATATAGGCAACAAGGGAGATTAGGACATTTAGTTGGCATTAGATTTCATCAATTCTATCCTTCTATGTAGAAAATAGTATTTATCATCTTGTCTATTGGCATGAATCATTTTACACACCAAGGGTCCATAAATATAGTTAACTATTAAAAGTAACCAATAAAAACATTTTAATCCACCTATTTTATATTTTTATAAAAAAATACTCTATTTCATTGATATCTATTTGTAGTAAGCAAGTTTTTATAATTTTTCCTATTTTTGACAAAACCGTAGATTGCGAATTAGAGTAAATTATGATTTTTTTTATCGAGTAGTGATTTTGTCTAACTATTATGGTTTTGTAGGTTAATTGCTATGCTTTACTAACTCCCTATAAGATCATAACTGACAATCTACAATTTTGATTTATAGTTACAATTTTATGCATTCTAGTTATGATATCACTCTGTGTATTTAAAATTTTATAGGGACTTGTGGTTTTATAAAAATTTAAACTACTAATCCATTTTGGTGTAGGACCCCTCAAGACCAAGGCACCCCACTTTGTTTTCTAACCTTTGTATTTGTAATAAGTGGTACCCATAGTATATTAGTTAAGTTTTTATTGTATATACATCCTTTTTACCTCATTATATATACTTGTGTGTTGTTTTTGACTTATTTGTCACTTAATTATATATACTTGTGCCCCTCACATGTAGGTATTTAATTAGATAATTAATCATGTTGTTCTTACTTATTTGTTATCCTCCTTGAGTCTAAGATAACATGTGACATATAATTCATCCCCATGTATGGGCTTAGCATATAGGGGTTGGTGACATGGATTTAATCACCATGCACTAACCAAACTCCATTTTCTAATGGAGTCTAAAAATTATGAGATCTATCATTAGATGCCAAAGAAGAATTCCCCATAAAAGGTTATATGGAGTTAGGGATAGTTAAGATCCAATATACAAGGTGGTTAGACAACATCTTATATGGACTTGGGCCCCACTATACCTTTACATATAAAGGGGATTCACCTAGAAACCTTTATGTATACCTAGATTAAAAGTTTTTGACCATAATAGGTATACCACTGCAAGAGTCAATATCATCTCCAAAGAAGCCATCATGTACAAGTAAGGTTGAAAGAGTTTGGTTGATACTATAATGGGTCACTAGCCTATAACCTCACCCATAAATTTTTTGGATGGTGTATACATTAGGTTACACACCCTTATTAGTTGACTAATCTAGGATTTATACTATTTTAAAGCCAAGATGGCCACACCTTATTTTTCTTATGATACCTTAGACACCTCTAGGTTATTACTCATATCATCATATCACATCCTAATATTTAATCTATTGATTCACCTTATATCATCTACCTGTCCCACACTATATCACATACCCACCTTGTATTGATAATCCATCCCCCATTTTATACTTCTTATTCCACATATAACATCCATATAATACCCATTTTATAATCTCTCTTGTCTAATCCTATATTTTCTATCACACTCACCTAATACCCATTTTATAACTTTCCATCCCTTATCCATGTCATACCACCCTTGAACACTATATTCTATCTTAAAATCTTGTGTGTGTAATACCTTAGATACCCCTAGGCAAACATCCATACTCATCTCATCATCTCATATTCATCTTATATTCTACATACCCTAATCATCCATCTCTTTATCCACTCCACTATATCCATCATATAACACATTCACATAGTAATCACCCCTTTTACACCTTTCTTTAGTATCTAACTTGTATTTAACCCCTTGTCTCATATTCATACTACATCTTTTATATCTTTCCTAATCAACATCCATTTGTATATATCTCATCTTAGGAAGATTTTTTTAATTCTTCTTGTCCAATCCTACATCTGCCACATATTCTATCCACCAAATACACATCCTATTTCCACCCCCCATTCATCTTACTTTAATAATACATTCTATCTTAAAATCAAGTTCTAGTAGTCACCCATCCTTTTTAATTATCACTCATCCCTATAATATGTATTATCAATATACATAGTTTTATAATACTCTAATCTAACACCCATCACTCATCTCTATTAGGTGCCTTCTTCACCTAACACCCATCAACTTTTTTTTTGATTGTGGATAAGGTATTTGATCTGGTCACTCTATTTCATCCTTGTTAAATTGGTCTCTTATGAAACTTTTTCTCTTGGTAATTCTTATTCACCCCATCCTCTTCTAAAGTTCATCACATCACTCTCTTTTGACCACTAGTATATTTGGTATCTAAATGGAGATAGTATTTGTGCACTTCCACTTCATATACTACACCTCATCCCATCACTCTTTCAAAATGGTTATTCACACCCATGCCCAACTTAGGATTGGATAGGCCTCAAGCCAAAACAATGAACTAATGGGGAACATATAAGATCTAACATGGGAATATGATGATACTCATAGTGATATGCATACACCTATAAAAGAAGATGAAAGGTTTAATCCCCTCCATAATTATGAGGTTAGGAACTTAATTGACCATTATCGATATGAAAACTATGATAATGTCTTAACCCATGCCATTGAAATAGGGGGCACACTACCTTCTACTTTTGGCCATAGCCTCCTACACAATAAATCAACATTTTACTCTACAATCAACATCCATCATCCCCTTGATAAAATAATACAAATAATAATGATAATAATAACACCACCAATAATACCCATAATACTAACAACTCTCATAGTACCCATATTCCCCAAAATAGTCAAAATCAAACCATCAATCCTCCCGAGGACCCTGAATTCACACAAAAGTGGAGAGTGATGAAGGAGACCCTCTAGAAAATAGACCCAAACTCACAATCTCTCAAATACAAATATGAATATTTTTGTTCTTCACCCTTGAACATGAGTAGTTTACAAATACCTTTTCCTCAGCATCTTGAGGTACCAAAAATTGAAAAATATTAAGGGAAAGGAGATCTTAGAGACCATGTGCAAGAACTATATGTGTATTTCCTTGAAATATCATATGAATATGCCTACTTATTTAGAATTTTTCCAAAAAGTCTTATTAGCCCCAATTTAGAATGGTTTATGCACCTACCTAAGGGGTCTATATCTAACTTCAGATAATTAATAAAACAATTTGTCAGACACTTATCATTTAATATTGAACATGACATATTTATTATAGAATTATATAATACCAAGCAAAGAAATGGGGAAAGTCTAACATACTTCTTGCTAAGATGGATAAGTCTACCAAGCTGTCTAAGATGTACAATACCTAAGAAAGAGTTGGCCAAGATATTTGTTAATAATATTAATTCTAAACTCAAATATTATCTAAAACTCCATTGTGCTAATACCTTTGATGAAATAATAGAGAAAGGAATGCAAATTTAAAATGCCATTATTGAAAAAGGAACAATCAAGCTATATTCCCAAAGTGAGCACACCCAAAATAAAGACAAATCTTTTTTAGGGAAATTAAAAGTCTTGAAAAAAATTACAATGTCATGGGAGATGGGGTGACTAATTCTAAACAACATGTGAAAATAGTTCAAAATAAAAGCCCCATAGAATAACCAAATGTCTCCTCCATTAAGTCCCACGAGGTAAGACAAAGGTTTGGATAGATAAAAGATAACTCACTAGCCTGGGAGTACTAATTGAAATAGTATTTTATTATTTAATTATTTCTAATATGATCACCCTTCTTGAAATTAGATCTATAGATGATTGACAAACAAAACTAGATTGGTATCATGAAGATGAATTTTGCAAATACCACAGGGTCAAAGGCCATGATACAAAAATATGTGTGAAACTTAAACACTTTATTCAAGACCTAATTGAAATGGGTAACATTAAAATATAAGGAGAAAATATCTCAAATCAATCAACAAATGGGCATCTTAGCATTTATAGGGACCCACTCCCCAAGCATGATCAAATAAATAGGAGACCACCAAGAGACTAGGGTTAGGTCTATTCCTCTAACTACACTGAATATCAAACCATGACATACCACTATATCAACACCATTAAAATCCATAACCCCTAATAACCCACTCATTATTCATCCACCATTTTAAAAATTAACTAGACCCCTATTAATTGTATAGTCAACACTAGACACAATAAAATTATAGTTCCAACGACACCACCTAAAGACCCATCTACTTCATTTGCTACTCAAAAAGGGAGTGTTCCTAAAAAGGTTTCAAATTATTTTGATAAGGCTTATGACATCATTCAAAAACTTCAAAAAACATTAGCTAAAATATCATTAATAGAGCTTCTTCAAACATCTACTTTACATTGAGAGATACTAAGCCAAGTCCTAAATGATATTAAAGTCCATAGTGACTTGGATACCAATCAATTACAAGAATTAGTGGGACATTTATCCCCTTCATAGTAGATTAATTTTAGTGCCTAGGATATGCCTCCAATTAGGCCACACCATAATTATCCCCTATTTATTAAAGCGTCCAAATCCCACCATCGTGTCTCTTGGGTTTTCATAGATGGAGGATTAACATTAAAATATATGTAATCTATACTTCTTGAAGAAAATGGGATGTTTGGAAGCATGTTTGGGGCCTACCTTGATAATTATTAAATCCTATGATGATAATGAGAAGCTATTTATAGGGACTATTTACCTTCTCATTGTCATGGGGCCCATAGTACACCAAACATTAGTCCATGTTATAGATGTAGATTTAAATTATAATATGTTTCTTGGACATCTATGGATCCATGAAATGTATGAAATTACATCAACCCTATATTAGTGTCTAAAACTCCCTCACTCTGACATGGAAGTCACCATTCCTAGAGTAATAGATCATCTTCACAACTATTAGATGGATCAATCCTTACCCTTTTATCCTTATTTTGATATAAATAATTCCATCTTAAGTCCAATAATTACAAAATATATTTCCCTTGATCAAATTGCATCTACATTAGATCTACTACCTGAGGTAACCCACTTTAAAATCACATCTATAGGCTACAAAGTGTATGAATATAAAACATTTTATGTAGGTGATCTACCAATATCCCCATAAAACTATGGGTCCACAACCATGTAGAAGGTTAATCCAATCAAGTATCAGTTCAGACCAATGGCCTTCTAAAGTGTAAGGTTATTATCTAAAGAGTGTATTGATTAATTAGATGATTCATGGATTATTCCAAATGAACAAGCCCCTATATCTCCAGAAAAACAATATCCTCATGTCTAAAAGATGATGGAAAATATTCATTATAAGGGAAATGACTAGGCAAACAAGAGCAAGGAAGACTTGAACCCATCCTGGCTCAATAGTATCCACAATATCTTGGTCTATGGTATAGACTAGATGATGATGACTTGAAAAATATCATTATGGATACTCTTTCAATCCCTGAGTCATCTATCCTTGATGAAGACATTAGAATAGGTTCCAATTGTAGTCACTTCAAGGATCTTGTTGCCACCAACCTCTTCCCTGGCATCACCATTTCCACCATCAACATATCCCTCCTTTACCCATCACTCATTGGTTAGAATAAAAAATAGGATCCTTCATTTGATACATTTCAAAATGATGAAGCAAACTTGGAATATATGGGAGCTTGAGATTTTATGCCATCTGGTGATCACAAAAAGGGACTTTCCATAAATCTTTATCATTCTACATAATTTGGAGAACAAATAACCCATGAAAAAAGTGATGAAGGGAAATTTGAAGAGGAAGATCCTTCTAAAGAACCAAATAAACTTCCACATGTATCATTTAAATCAGAAGAGTACTTTAACATTGATATAAAACTTCAAGATTTTTTCACTTTAGATGCCCAAAAAATGTCATTTCCTCTTTATTTATATGAGAAATCACCCTTTATTATTGAGTAAGTGATAGAAGTCAATATTGGGATGGATTAACATCCTAAAATATTTAATCTAGGGACATCTTTAACACCTATGAAATGCGAAGTTATCATCGAACTACTTACATAATTTATCAACATATTTGTATGGAGTTATGTAGAGTGTTTGGATTAGACCCATCCTTAGTGTTATATCACTTGGTTATGCATCACAATGATAAAATGATTAAATATAAATTATGTAAAATGCACCCCAAAGTGGCACTATTAGTCAAAGAGGAGCTACAAAAGTTATTAGAATCTAGTTTCATCTACCCCATAGATTATTTTGATTGTATTTATAATATTGTCCCTAGTACTAAGACATAAGGTAAAATTTGAATTTGTATAGGCTTTTGAGATATAAACAAGGCATTTCTCAAGTATGACTTCCCCCTACCAAACATCGACATGATCATGGACTCGATAATAGGATATAAAATGTTGTCTCTCATGGATAGTTTTTCAAGATATAATAAAATTAAAATTGCACCTAAGGACCAACACAAAATAATTTTTATCACTCTAGGGGGGATATTTTTCTATTAAATCATGCCCTTCAGCCTTAAAAATTCTAGTGTAACTTATCAACAGGTCCATGGTAGTCATTTTCCATGACATGATGCATGATATAGTCACAGACTTTGTAGATGACATTCTAGGGAAGTCTCATCTTAGGTTTGAACACCATGTTGTTTTAAGGAGAATATTTGAGTAATTGTGAGAATAAAAAGTCAGGCTAAATCCCAAAAGTGTGTATTTAGTGTTACTTTTAAAAATTTATTAGGATTTATAGTTTCTAGATGACGCATACAAGTAACTTGGCAAAAGTAAAAGAAATCATGGAAATGCCTCCACCTCACAATCTCAAGTAGCTCAAAAGTCTTTGGGTAAAATTATAAAACATCTACCACTTTATATTTTAGCTTGCAAAAAAATGTCACCCCTTCACTCATCTCTTAAATAAGGGGACTAATTTTAACTAAAACCTAGAGTGCCAACAAGCTTCTAATAATATCAAATAGTATTTGTCTAACCCACCTATGTTGTCACCACCTATCTTAGGAAGAATCTTGCTCCTATATATTTCAGGAACACCATGTTAAATAGGTGCCCTCTTGGCACAATATAATGAGTAGGGCAAGGAAAAAGTGATATATTATCTGAGTCACACACTGATATCTTATGAGCTCAATTATACTCCAATTGAGAAGGCATGTTTAGCTATGGTTTTTGCCTCATAAAAGCTCTAGCACTACATGATAAATAATCAAGTCCAACTCATTGTCAATGTTGATCCTCTTAAGTATTTATTGTCTAAATAATCCCTTACTATAACAATGGCTAAGTGGATCATGTTACTAAGTGAGTTTGATATTAAATATGTTAATAAAAAACTCCATTAAAGTGTAAGTCATATCAGATCAATTAGCTAAAGCACCATTAGATGTGATTGAGCCTCTTAGAAAAAATTTCCCATATGAGTCTATAATGAGTAATTCAGAATTGAGTAGATGGAAAATATATTTTGATGGCTCATTCACTACACATGGATCAGGGGCATGCATCCTCCTTGTCACCCCATAAGGTGACCTTATTACCAAAGCCTTTCAACTTACGTTCCCAAGAACTAAACAGAATTTATAATATGAAACCTTGATAGTTGGCCTTCATCTAGCCATTTAGTGGAATATCCAACATTTATAAGTATTTGGTGACTCATAATTGATAATAAAATAGGTCAATGATAATTTATAGACAAAGGACAAGAAGTTACTCCATTATAAGTAGTTTGTTGATTAATTAAAGTAAAATATTTAGTACATAAACTTTGAACATGTGTTGCAAGGTATTAATAAAGCATATGATTTAATGACCACCATTGGCTCCCTCATTGACCTCCTTGAAGATGTTTTGGAAGGGTATTTTCTTATTGAACATCTGATCTTCCCTATGCATCAACCTATCACTCCTTTTTAAATTTATGTAATCAATGATCCTAATTTTACTTAGTACCATGACATCTATAAGTACCTCCATGATAACATCCTCACCTAATCTTAACTACCACCAACATAAAACCTTCATTCATTACACCTCCTATTTTATAATCCTTGACAACAAACATTATTATAAGGGCTATGATGGGACTTTATTAAAGTGTCTAGCATCAAAAGAGGCCTCTCATGTGATCAAAGAGGTTCATGATGGTATATGTGGTAGGCACATCAGTGGAATGGCCTTGGCCAAGAAACTCATCCAAATTAAATATTATTGGCCAAGTATAGAACAAGACTCTTGTTAGTATGTGCAAAAATGTGTTGCCTATCAAGAATATGGGAATCTCATTCATTTAGTTACACAAGAATTATATTATATCATGATTACATGGCCATTTTCCATATGGGGCCTTGATTTGATGGGTAATATTAATCCAACTTCATCAGATGGTCACAAGTTTATTATCACAACAATGGAATACTTTACTAAATGGATGGGAAAATGCCATTAACTTATACCATAGGCCTCCAAATATCTAAATTTATTCTTAGTCAACATTTTCCATTTTGGTATACCAAAATAATTTGAGATAATTACAAATCATTTAAAAATTAGGAAGTTGAGGATTTGTGTCTAAAATATTGCATCAAACAATATTTTTCTTCTCCCTATTACCCCCAGGGTAATAGACACGTTGAATCCATAAAAATACCCTCATCAAAATCTTGAATAAAATAGTTAATCAAGAAAGAATAAATTTACACCTACAATTATATCCATCTCTATGGTCTTATCGCACAAGTGTCCACACACCTATTGGGGCCACTCCATATTCTTTGGTCTATGGGATAGAATTGATCTTTCTAGTAGAAGAAGATCTCCCTTCCATCTAAATCTCATTAAGGGGCATCATCATCAACCATAATTATAGATAGGACCACCTATAGGAATTTTAAATTCTCTATGAGAAATTTTATAAGGACCTTAATCACCTACAAGCATATCAGAGTAAGTTAAAAGGCCAATATAGCAAGAAAATCTAGTCTAGATAATTCAAAGTTAGTGACCTAGTTTTGAAGAACTATAAAAACACTAATGTAAACATAGATAAAAGGGAAATTTTTAAGCTAATTTTCTTGAGCCTTATATCATCATTACCAATTTTTTATTTGGGGTATATAAATTAGCCATGCTATATGGTGAAGAACTCAATTATCCCATGAATATCATGCATCTAAAGTATTTCTACACCTAATGGGCCCCATCATCCTTTATTTATGAATACACACTCTTAGGGACATACCCTTGTCCACTTTATCCACCAATCACATCTCCTAAATAGTCTAATTGTAAAAAAAATCATCCAATGGTGAAAACTAGTTCTTAGTTATCTAGCACCTTGGGTAAGTACCATGATGAAAATTGATCTCCAACATCAAGGTAAAATCACCCTGACCCTAGTCTCAATAGTGGCCATCCATCATAGGTTCTTATACAATCACAAGAGATAAATACTTCAACATAAGGAAGATGACATTGCTTTTTGAGTTATGGGAATATTTGTTAGGTATTTCCTTTGCAATATTTCATCTATCTCTAGCATATATATGTCCCCAAAAATCCCATCACATTCTTATCACTACCCTATCAAAATCCCCTATGACAAGTATGTCTAGTTTTAACCTCAAAATGAATCCCATCCTTATTTGTCTCTAGATATCCCTAAGGATATGGTTTACACTTTTCCACTAACATCTTCATTATGGAAGGGTCATAAAGCATAAGTTTCTACTTTAGGGATTTTAGCATACATTATGATGTCAAATCCTGAGGGGTCATCTTAACTCCTATTTGTGTTCACATTTCAAATGGTTAGAGTCATGTCTTGATAAGTCATAATTTTTGGGCATAACATACCCTGTGTACATAGCCTCCACTCATAATAAATACTCATTATTTATAATAATTTTATCATCACATCATTATCCATCTATATATCCCTAATCATATTATTATATTGTATTGTATGTGCTTATGTTGCCTTGTGTAATTATGTGTGTTTTACATATGTACATATTAATGTCTTGATTATTTAATCATGTTTTCATGTATGTTTTATGTTATTAAATTTTATGGGAACAAGGATGCTCCAAGTGGAGCCCGAATGTTTACTTGGGAAAGGTCACTTATCAAACAGAGTTCCCATTTCACACACTAATTTCAATGTACCTTTGGCTTCTCATGTCACGAGTACATTTTTTAATGGTGAAATATAAAAATGGATTGTAAAATTTTTTAATGTATTCCAAAATCACTACCCATCCTATTCAACCTAATCCTATCCCTTGTCCTATCACAATCACCCCCATCCCATCTAACCTATCTCTATCCCAACCAAAGTCTAATCATATTCAATCCCATTACTATCCTACCTCCATGGTGTAAGAGGATTCCTACCATACCAAATGAGATATAATGAACCAAATGGGGATTAATCTTTCATTATCAAATTTATCAAACATGGCATAATAAATTAATATTCACATAATCATCACATCATATGCATGTACCACATCACATATGTCTCACACCATCTAAAATCTATAATCATCTCTCAAAATATACATCAAAAAATAAATCCTACATTCATACACATATAAATCCATCAATACATATCATAAAACATCATCTAAAATAAAAAATTATACAAGACTATCACATCTCATATGAATTGTATCTAAAAACATGCATCTCATAAATATAAATAAATCCGTCATGCAAACAATATCTAATTTTCATCACATCATCCATAAAATATAAGTAATAAGATCCATCACATCACAATCATAATCAAGGTACATCATCTCTAATTTACTCATGTCATCCCATAAAATAAAAATCACATCATCACATAAAAATATACGTACAACATCATAATCAATCACATAGAAACATCTCATCATATATATATATATATATAAATTTAATGTACATTATCCACATGGAATCCATGTCAAAAATAAGATATGATAACATGGGCCCATGGGAAAAATAATGAGATAATAGTACAAAAATTCCATATACATCCATATAAAAATAACTTAGGGATATGGTTTTGGTGGTCTTGGTGTCCCTAGTGATCCTTGTGCTCCCTTGGAAAGCTAATGAACTAACTAAGATGAGTTATCTCAAATGAAGTTACACTTCACTTGGTTGGTATCACTTCCTCATATAGTGTATGGTAATATTATGCTTCATGGGTCAACTTGACAATGTTCTTCATCACATTAGCCAACTAACACATGCTCATTGCTTGATCTACCTTATCATTATCCCTTTCAGCCATTTCCACCTCCCTTATTAGTGTATAAATGTGCATCTACATCTATGTAATCTATACCTAAAAACCTCTGATCTGAGCATCCCTAATTTGGATCCACCCTATGTGTTATAGTCATTTATGCCTATAATCCTATAATTTGGTCCTAAGCTAGGGTCAACTACCCATCTCTCTATGATATCTATCCCTATAATGTCATAACCTATCTCTATAACTACACCAACTTCCCATCTCTCTATGTTATTGATGATTAAATTTGGGTCTATAGCTGGTCTCTCTCTCATGTAATCTTGACAATCTCAAATAAGTGGGCCTGTATCTCACCCTACAATCAGTAAGGACCTCTCACTCTTTGATAGTGGTAACTGTGAGGGTCCTACACCATCTCCACTACCACTACCACCAATCTAAGTCCCTACATATACTTTGGCCCAACCTATTCATGTGTATAGCCCGGAGGCCCTATTTGTACTGATGCCATGACCTGGTCTCCATCCCTTCCATCTAAATCTATGACCACCCCATCATGTCCATCCTAACCATCCTACATAAGCACCCATCTGATCCTCCTCTATATCCTAGCCTACACCTAAAGAACCCTATTGACAACCCCTCACTGAACCACAAATCTAGGGTGTGTTAATCTGATAGGTATCTTAGGCCTCCACTAGGATGTATATGTTGGAGTAACTCCCAGATCTAGAATAGGATTATAACAATCCCATTGCACTAAGGTGATGCTTTCATAATATATATGAGTATAAACCTTATCTATTAGCCTCCCCTATTGAGGCCTCTCTCACTCACTCTGAGAAAATAAGTGCTCTACTCTAGGTACATCCTAGATAAACCTAAACTATCATTGCACACAGTTAAGGTGATATCTCTCAATAAGTAGATCCTATCATCTTGTCAAATAACACTCTATCAACATAAACTATGTAACTACCTCATCATCCCATCTAAAGTAAAGGCTTATGTATGGAATCTAAGTAATATGCTATGATTAAAGGCTGTCAAAGGTATCCCTATAAAATATCATCTCCCCAACATGGCCTTGCTATACTCCTAGTAAAACATACTAGCCAAAGACCATGGGTTGATGTGGTTGATGTATTGCTAATGTCTCCAATGGTTGATAGATAAGAATATGCTCCTAGATCTAGATCTATGGAAGCAAGGATAGTCCCAAAATAACAAATCCTCTATAAGCACCTAGATGTAACTCTCTATACAAATGTGCCAATACAACAAGACCCCACACAAAAAATCTAAAATCCTATACCATATCAACCACAACATCCCCCAAGCCCAAATGAAACCACTATTCACTCTTTTCTGGTAGGATAATATTGGTGATAAGAAACATAACAACCAAGGATAGTCTATCAATGGTTCCCTCCACTAAGCACTGATCAATATCAACTCATCTCTCCCATACCCCCACCCATAAGCATCTAGATAATCATTGTATGGTTTGGCCTAATGTATATGATATCCAAGATATATGATCTCCTTGCATAGGTAGATGGAATATCTTGTAGTCATACTCAAGAGTGATAGTCATATCCCCTATCACAAAATGAAAATTGTTGGTCTCAAAATGTTATCACTCCACCAATACTATCATCAAGGCTCGATCTATCCTAACCATATGCATAGTCACTACATCATGTAGTTTGATTAGCTCTAATACCCCAAAATTTTCTTATGTCAAGAAATGCATCTCATAAAGCACCATGGAATGTCAAGACTATGAAACCATCACTCCCATATCCTCCTACACCAACCACCATCTATTTATCACTACATCTATCATAAATCACCTATCCCATCTATCAATAACTTACCCTAACTTATCCCTTCACCCTTTCTTAATCATATCCCTATCATATCCAACCCCCTTCTCCCCAAAATCACCTTTATTAGCTTTTTGTCTATCACCCAACTCATCAATCTCACTTTCCCCTCACCACTACCTTGATAATATCATCCCCTAACCTAAGCCCTATCCCACTCATATTACCTAAATCTCCTAAAAATCTAAACCACCCCTATCTTAATTAATTATTTTAACCTCCATACCTATCTCACCACTACATACACTAATTCTAGTATCCTACATACCTCTAATTTGGTCTTAACTATTTAAGTCTATCTGATTACCTATCTTTTTAACATCCCTTCATCTTACCTATCTACCTAACCCTCATAACCATCTAACATATCCCACTAATTAATCTAACTTCTTAAACCATTTAACTTAACCCCTCACCCCAATACTTACCCATCTCACCAAACTTTGACAAAGTCATAACTTGTGGGAATACCATTAGTTACAACCCTACCAAAATCATAAATCATGATTTTATACTTTTGTTTAACCTCATGGTTAGGCAAAACCACAACTCCCTCTTTTATGGTTTTGTAAATCTATTAGTCCCTAATTTGTAGCTTTACAAAGTCATGGCTCTACAGTCACAAAATTTCAAAACTATGACTTTAAACTCATGGTTTTACAAACCCATGGATTCCCCCCCACCTAAAACTACCAATCATGATGATAAAACCATGATTGAGGGAAAAATTGATAGTTGTGGTTTTGTTAAAGCAACTTAGCTAGCATCTCTTTTTGTAAATATTTATCCAAAAATGATAGAAAACTAACTAAAATTCACAAAATGACTGAGATCGGGATTCGTTACTCACCTTAGGTCCAACATCAACCAGTCTATGATGATCTCAAACTCTCTTTCCATGATGGGAAGCTTGGGGTAGATAGTCCATAGTTTCACCTCAGAGATCAAATCACTAGAAGATAAATGTGTAAATGACCTAATTTTGACCATTTTGTCTTATATCACCCCCCATACATAACTAATAGCTTATTACTAACATATATTATTTACAATCCCATCCAATTATCTAATTATCCTAATCAAATCACTTCTAATCATCTCTGACATCATTTGGGGCATGGATTGTCCATCTCCTTATGGTCCACTTTATCCTACATCAGAACTACATTATCCTGAGGTCTTTTTAGACTATGTATGAAGTACTTGGTCTCACTTTTGGGACTAAGGGTAGCTTAGCCAATGATCATATATCATTACCATCCCATCCCCAAACTCCTTTCATAGCAATTTTAAGCTAAAAATCTTATATAAAGTAGCTCTCAATCACTAATCAACAAGTCTTATCACTTTTATCCATTTTTGAGCCTTCCATAACATGTGTCCTTGTTATGTGACTTATCACTAGATTGAATCCATAATCTTTTAATCAATTTCATATTATTAATTAAATCTTTTTCTAGACAATGGTTGACAAGTGTCATTTAACTCTTCATTTAATCAATGTTTAATTGATGTCTTATCAACCAGGGCTAGTGTCCAAAGCTATCTACAGTAAAGTGTAGGATGGTATATCTAGAAGTCTACATATGGGGGTGTTTGATGGTCCTATTCTAACTTTAACTAAAGAAATAAATGTGTCCTAAACTACTTGATTCACTCTTTTTCTAAAAAGGAAAAGATGTAACTATTTAATCAAATAAATCCACTCTTTTGCTTGAAAGTAAAATCACACTCCTATTTACGCTTGCATGGAAATGGAGATGTTTAACATAAAAATGAAATTTTATTCACACATTTTCTATAAAATAAAACACACTTTTCTTAGAAAGGAAATGACTTTGGAATAAGGAAATGCCTTTTGAACTATGAATTTGTTTTGATGTTTTATGAATGAATGCAAACATTAGAAAAATTCTAATTAGTTATAATAAAGAGTTAATATAACATAACATAAATACTATACATAGTTCCTAGTTCCAAAGAGAGTGGGCCCTTACTCCTCTTAGACTCAGGAACAAGGATTAATCAATGCTAGAAACTGAAGTGATAATTCATAAAACTAAAATGATTACAATCTATCTAAAACCTGTAATATGCGTGTACACATCTTTCATCTATTATCTCTTTAACAATGAAAGTATTACGTTTTATACTAATATAATCAACTCAAAATAGGATGCAAAGAGATAATATTCCTTAGTCAATCCACTCATCCAAAAATAGGAGATTGGATTTCCAAGAGATCCAATTATTTTGATGAAATAGATATACTATCCTAAAATAGTCCTGAGATCCAAATATATACAACTTTATCAAAAGAAAATCCTACAAAATAGTAGGTGAGTATTTTCCTCATTTGACTCCAACTGGAATGATTCTCTCTCATCTTATCTAGCTACCAGCTTC
Organism: Torreya grandis; assembly: GCA_037957365.1. Lineage (NCBI taxonomy): Eukaryota > Viridiplantae > Streptophyta > Pinopsida > Cupressales > Taxaceae > Torreya > Torreya grandis. The sequence continues at coordinate 2,782,888 of JARHVA010000189.1, forward strand.
CCCATTTATATTTTTGTCTTTATATAATCCACAGAATTGACCCTATAGAGTCAATAGGAATGAGCCTAAGGAGTCCATAGAAACAAGCTGGTGGAGTCTGTAGAAACAAGTCTATGGAGTCTATAGAAACAAGCCTATGGAGTCCATAGAAATAATCCTATGAAGTCCATAGAAACAACCCTACGGAGTCCATAGAAACAAGCTTTCTATGTGAATTCATAGTTCTGCTGGATGGAGATCAAAATTGAACTTTCACTATATATCACCTATGTCTTCTTCCTGAGCTTTCTTCAAAATAGAAATCACTAAAACATGCTATGTATTAGACATTAATGACAAAGTAAAGGATTAGTCTTTGTTTTAATATAAAAAAGACAAATATCTACTTTCCATGTAATAGCTATCTAATAATATATTATTTGTATAAGATAATATACTTAGAGAGATGAATTGAGGGAAATACATGCCAATAATGAGCCATATTCTGAGCTCATCATCTCCCCCAGGCTTTACCTTTTGTAAGTCCCATTGCAAACATTCATTGGCATCCACATCTATGGTATCTACTTTCCACACTTTGATTCAAATCATAGTCATCAAATTCATTTATTATATGCTTGTTTAAATTGGTTTTAAACCCCTGATGTTCTTGAATCATTTGTTTCCATTTATTGAATTTCTCCTCTGATTGTGGAGCCCAACTTTGCCATCCTAGAATAGGTATGATCAACAAAGGGGGTTTATATCTCATGCCAATCCATTTCTTTTCTCCCCCTGAGTTTATTACCTCTATTTAGATTTCCAAAATTGAGGTATCTCTCCTCATACTCCATCTTAAGTTATTTGGATACATTACCTCTTATCTTTTAAGAGGCACTAAATGTTGGTCCCACCTTTTCACACTTGTAATCACCACTGAATTAAAACTATGTCTTGAAAACAAGTCAAAAGAAATAGAACAATCATATAAAGCTTGTAAATAATTAGTTTTAACTCCATCACTTAAACAAGCACAATTAAAATTCAATCTGATCAATTTGGGGATAGGAAAGGCTGGTCTGATACACAATCTTGTAGTCTTAGCATGATTTATATACTCCTCAAATCTGCTTTTCCATGCTAGTTTATTTTTGAATGTAGAATGCAATGCCCTCAGTTGAACTTATCCTACATGAAGGTTTATCAATAAATTATTATGATCATGGTCTCCTATGATCAAATCATGCAAATAAAAATCACAAAGCAAATCTTGTTGATAAGGTTTAGCACTATAGAAAATTTCCAAAAATGGTGTTGGCTATAAAATCTTATAAGGAAGATGACAAGAGATCCTCAGAAGCTACCATCTATAAAATTGTTCAAATAGAAACAAACTATATGTAGGAGAATGATTCCTACATACTAAAAGAGATTCCCCTAATTTTCATGCATCTTACAAATTTTCTTCTAAATTTTGGACCTTAGTTTCTAATTCTTTCTTTTCATTTTCCAATATTTTGTTTGAAGAAGTTGCAACTTTGTTTTTATATTTAATTATGGAATATTATTATTCAATTTGATTTAGAATTTTCAAGGTAAGAATACTTAGACAACTTGTTTGACAACTTCAGTCAAAAAATACCTTAAGAGGATAAGGTGTAACATTAGAAGGTGCTTTGGAAGAGTTTACCAAACTTTGTAATCTCCTATTCTCCTTCTTCAAATTTTCTACATATATCTAGAGGTCTATTTTTTCACTTTCATTTTTATTTATTATTTATTCTAATCTGTGAACTTATGATGCATGATTGGCAGATGTTATGTCTAATTTTTACATCAATAATGAGTTGAGATGATCCTTATTCTATAATTGACTGATCAAGTCAACAATGTCAGTTATTTGTTATTGCTCTAGAGCTTGAGCTTGAGAAAGATTCAAGGTTAACTTCATAATAGGATCATTTATATTAGATGAATCTCCTTTCTCATTTATGTATAATTTTTTTCTTTTATTCATTATAGTTTCAACTAAAACATGTGGTTGTCCCACCATACTTGATTCCTCTGCCATGTGTGGCTCTTCTCCTAGAATTGGCTCCTCTATTATGATTGGAGAGTTCCTTTTGAAAGGATTTTCTTCAATATCTATATTTTAAGGGATAATTTGATGTATGGGGGAATGGGATACCATTTTAAGACTATCCAGAATGTCTACAGCCTCTTATTCATCTTTATCTATCATAATTAACCTTCTCCTTCTTTTGGTCACTCTCTAAGCTATACTCAGTTGTCTTTCCTTTTCATCCATTAAACCCTCGATCTTCTCAAGTTCTGTAGAAACCTTTCATTTCAATTTTATTCTTCTTGACAAGGGAATTAGTTACACTATAGATTCCTGAGGTTATTTGGGGACCTTGAAAATACAGGGATTTGAGACCTTGTGATTTTCTTGAAGAAGAAGAAGGGATTTCTATTGAGACTATAATTTGTGAATTTTTTCTTTGGATTTGTTTTCTCAATTGATGCAACAAGTGGAGATGAATGTTTCTATGGTAAATTTGAGGTTTCTTGTGTAGGCAGATTTGAAATTTGTTGTGTTACACTATTCTAAAATTCCTCCCAGACCTCTTCTCCTTACTGAAGGAAGTGATGTTGGATAATTATGTGAATAAGGCCATGGTGCCTAAGAGTAGCATTAGAAGTTGTATTCATAATTTGAAGGGCACCATATAAGAAGGATGGGAGGTTAATATTGTAATGAGGGTTTTACCTCCCATACTTAAGGTGTTTTAATATTTTCATGGAATCTTCTCCTAAAAGAATATTTTTCCCTTCACAAATGATATATTTGAGTACCCACTTGGCTACAAATTTTCAAGGTTCAGGAAGTGAATTACTACTAATCCCTTTTAATTTTATATTGTAATCTATTAGACATGAAGTCCCAGTCTTCTCATTACCATTAAACTAAATAATTAAATCACTAAATGGAATGCTACCTGTTGCTCTCATTCCCTCTTCTATAACTTGTATGATTTGACTTATAATTTGAGTTGAAATAGGAATAACAATGCCTTTAACAACTAAAAACTTAGGGGTAAGATTAATGATGAATTCTCTTACCATTATTTCATGGAAACCCTAAAAATTTTAAATGAAAGGTAGCCAGCCATTTGATCTAAATACTACCATAAAAGCTTTGTCTTTGTGAAACTTTATTGCATTCTTCAGCTCTAATCTCATTTTTTATCCCATTTCTACTCGGATTTATAGACAACTCTATTTCTTTAACTCAGATTAGGGTTTATACCAGCTTCTATTGAGATATATAGGTAACAATCACTGAAGGTCTGTAGAAATGAAATGTTTCATGTGAAACTCCATAGCATCATGAGTCTATACTTTGATATGATTACTTTATATAGTTTAGCACCGCATGTTTCTATAGAGTGTGCCAGCCATTTTATCAATTTATTAAAAATAGGATGAAATGATGACATGGCACTTTGATGGTGATAGTGATTTATCATTTAATTAAGAACCCCTTTATGATGTCCCATCATTATAATTATTGATGATGTAATTAATTGTACCAAAGCTACACACTTATCCATACACCTTTGGTGGCTTGTTTGCATTCTTATTCATTATGGTATGTGTCATGCAATTCCAATTTGGAAGGCTCAAATTTGGGTCATCTCCATAGAATAAATCTTAATTAAATCAAAGATAATTAGTTAACTACACATAAATAAATAAAATATATGTCTCATTTAGTTTTGACCTTAGATTTATCCTTTGCTCACCATTTTTATTACACAAATAAGTTTGCATGGATTAGTCAACAAGTGTTGAAAGAGAGAAGACCAATCATAGTGACATGATGAGATTATCTTTTTTTTTCTTATATATATATATATATATTACCCTTTGGCCAACCATTGCTGGTTTTCTAGCCATAGCCCATTTTGCAATGCTTAGCCAGCTAGCAAGTTGGTTTTTTGGACATGCATTATCAATAATGTCCCTAGAAAGATTTTCAATATATATATATATATATATATATATATATATATATATTACTTAATCAGGATCATCAACGAGCAAGTTCTCTGGAAGAAGTAGAGTCCTTTAGAAAGTCTACTTGATCTTTTACCTTTTTAACAAATTCTTCTTTATTGAGAGGTTTCTGATAAAGCTTCAGTCTATGTCCATTGACTAACAGAGCTATTCTACTATCATCAATAGGTATTAGTTTAATAGAATCATTTTCAAATACCTCCTCAATCTGATAAGGTCCCAACCACCTCATTTGTAGTTTTTATTTAAACTATTGAAATTTGAAATCAAACAATAGTACCCAATCTCCTTTCTAAAACTTATGTTTCTTGATATGTGAATGATGCCAAAATTTCCTTTGATGTTGTACCAATTCAATTCTTTGTAATGCTTCCATCCTCATCTCATCAAGTTGATTAAGCTGTAAGAGTCTTGTTTTCTATATTTCTTCTAATTTAATCCATACTTATACAACTATTTTTAGAGTTTGTAATTCAAATTCAATAGAGAATAAGGGAATCTTACCATAAACCAATTCATAAGGTGAAAATCTAGTTGTTGTTTTCTAAGTAGTATTATAGGCCTAAATAGCTTATGGTACCTTATCTACCCAATCCTTTCTACTAGAATTAACAACCTTGGTTAAAATAGTTTCCAATTCTCTATTGGTGACTTCAACTTGCCCATTAGCCTATGGATGGTATGGAGATGTTTTTATATGTTAAGTTTTATATACTTGCATGAAGTGCTTTATCATGTTTGACATGAACTGCAAAGATTTTTTACTCCATGGGAGATCATTTGTAAGGTCAGAGAATATTACTAGAATTGCTCTTTAGAAGGTTGTTGGAGCATTATAGAGTCCAAATCGGAGTACTCGATAAGCAAAAGTTCCCCAAGGGTAAATAAATATGGTTTTATCTTGATCTTCATCTACCACTATTATCTGGTTATACCCACTAAACCTATCTAGGAAAGAAAAATATCTTTTCCTTACCAAGTTGTCAAGAACTTGATAAATGAACGATAGAGGAAAATAATCTCTTAGGGCTGTTTTGCTTAGTCATCTATAATCTACACATAGCTTTAATTTTCCATTTTTCTTGGGCATAATTACTTGGGGTGAGACCCACTAGTTATCTAAGATAGGGTAAATAAACCCAACTTCCAGCAATTTTTGGATCTCTATTTTGATTATCTCCTTTAATACTAGGTTTATTCTTCTTTATGGTTGTCTGACCATTTTGATATATTATATGTAAATGTGATGAGTGCATATGCTGGGGTGAATTTATTTCATGTTGGTTTAATTCCAAGAAAAATCCTTGGTATGTCTTTCCAGTACTTCAAAGAGTTGATCTTCCTCTTTATTTGTTAACCAACTATTGATGTTCAAAATCTTTCCAGGTAATATGATGATTGGTTTTATGCCTGGGTAGATGGATTCTATTTTCTCTAATTAAATAATCAATGAGTTTAGAGGACATGTATGAGGAAGTAGCTTATGAAACATGGTTACATTATCAACAAAATCTTTCCTAGGAGGAATCAGTCTTGCTAAAGAATAATGAAATGCATCTAAAAAATGAGTTTACCATTATTCTACCAATTTCCACACACTTTCCTAATTTAATCCATGATCATATGGTGAGGAAACAATAGAATAAGTAGAAGTGGAGGTTTCATAATATTTTGTCTGACCTAAGAATCCTAAACTAAGGTAGTCCATAGTTTCTAGACTGGCAGAGTTCTTAGATTTCAACCTGACAGAGTCTATAGCTTTTGGATTGGTAGAGTCGATAGCTTTTAGACTAGAAGAGTCCATATATTTTAGGTATATATCTCCTTTCAATTATTCTAAGTGTTTTCTAACTATGATCATAGCTAAGGAGGAAATGTTCTTTGATATGTTGTCTGATTCATCCACCCAAAGTTCTTGTCTGTGATTTGTTGATGATTTTGTAGGAGGATACAAATAGATGCATTTGGATTTTAACCCATTATAAATGGTCATATCTCCTAACTTTAAATAAATTAATTCTACTACATTATACAAACATGGTCTACCTAAGATTATGGGATATCCTAGATTCTTTGTTTTAGGTTGTAATACCATGAAATCTACTAGATATTCCCAAGACTCTATTAGTAATTTAACATTTTTTATAGTCCCTTCTAGTTTAGTTATAGATTGGTTTGCCATTTGAAGAATAGTAGTTATGGGTTACATTCTCATAAGAGATAATGTATGGAGAGTATCAATTTTCATAACATTAATTACTACTCCCAAATCTACCAAGATGTTAGGAATTTCTTTACCTCTGATTGTGACTATGATCACTGGGCTTCCTAGATCTGCATATTTTGGAACTAATAGTTTTTATGATAATAAATCAGAAAATTTTTAGTCAACATGAATGGTTCTTGGATATTTTTATTTCCTCCCAGGTGTCTTGATACAAAGGTTTTTGATGATCTTGTTCAATTTAGGTATATCCTTAATAGCTTGTAGTAGGGGTACCTCAATATTGATCTTTTACAACTCATGGACCGAGTTTGATTATAGCTTAATATCAATTTCTCTTAATCTTTCAAGAAAAGGAACTACTAGTGTAGTAGTGTTTTCTTTGTTTGCTTCAAGGCTCATTTTGATTTTGATTTCTCTAGTGTTTGATTGAGATGATTCTATTTTTTCTTTTTCATCATTGAGAACTAGAGGTTTTTGTATAGTTTTCCCTGATCTTAAATGTATGTCTAAACAATAAATAGCTCCAACATTCATTATCTCTTCTTATTCATTAACATAAATAGGTGTTGGTTGTTTATTTTTTAGATTTGCTATTGGTTGTATAGGCATTGAGGGTTGATTGATTTGTCCTTGTTGTTGAATAACTGGGAGTGGCATTATAGTTTATTGTTAAAGTGGTCTTCTTGGTTGGGAGAATTATTGTTGTGGGTTCCATTGTATATTCCATTATTGATATTTTTGTGGCATCCATTAGTATTGTAGTACCCATTGTTGTTGTGGCTGTGGTTGTGGCACCATCCATGGGGGTGTTGGCATCCAATCTTATCATGCCCATGGATTTTGGATTGATGAAATTTGGGGTTGATTCCAAAAAGTTGAAGGAACTAAAATATTTCATTGTGCCATCCATGGATTAACTAGGTTTCTTGCATTAAACTTTCCTTGAGCTTGGTTTTGTGGTGCAAATTTTTGTTTTTGGATATAATTTACTTCTTTAGTGGATTAGACTTGTGTTTTCATTTGATTTAATAAAATAGGCAAAAGGGTGAAATGTTTGGTATCATGATCTATTGTATCACAGATCCCACATGATGAAACATTGGTTTTATCTAGGGGGCAGTATCTAAGGGTATGTTTCCATTTACACTTAGGATAGTATATTGCTAAGGATTATATTACATTTACCTTAGCTTAAAGACCATCCAAAGTACTATTTAGTGTAACCAGAATATCCATCTTTAGATTGGCAAATTCTTCTATTAGCTTACCCACTTCTTTAGATTTCCCAAACTTTCCTCTCCTAATTCTAGGTTTTATTAAAGAGTAGTTGGTACAAAGCTCAGAAATATAATTGAAAGCCAACTTATTTATATCTCCACCTCCCATTAGATTTAAGGAATCTCTAGTATCTTCATCCAACTATTTTAAGAAAACTAATTTCTGAACTTCTTCAATGAGTGGATAATTACTTCTTTTATGAGTGAACATGAATCCATCCAAATAATCTTCTAAATATTTATCCTCATTCTTTTTGATTTTGAAGAAATCCTCTTTTCTTTCTCACACTTGATAGTAATCTTGATAATTGTTTAAAAATTATATCTCCATGTCATCCCATGTTCTAATAGAATCACCAGGTAAACCCATAAACCATCTCATAGCTACATCTTTAAGTGTAGAGGAAAATAGTTTTAATTTCTAGATATCTATTTTGTAATCATAGGTTTGACATAACACCTTAAACTCAAACATGAATTGATCAAGATCTTCTATAGATCTTCCCCAAAAATTTGGCAGATTAGCTAATGAAATATTTTTCATGGGGGTTTGATCATTAGGATCTGCAACAATAGGAAAGGAAAAAGTCCTTCCTAGTTGTTTAGGTTGTTGATTTCATGGATTTTGTTGGAGATCCATATTTTCTTCTTCTGATGATGTTTCAACGCTGGGATGATCTACCCACTGAATATTTGTGGTATCAGTTACAGGTTGTTCCAAGTTATCAAAATTTTCTTTAGCTATGGATTTTTGAAATGATTCTTCTAAGTCCTTATAAATTTATAAATAATATCTTCATCCAAGAGATTGATCTTGAGGAATTTATCCTATGGGGCTTGCTTATGGCAATGGCCTGGTTTCTATCCAAGTGTCTAAAGATTCTTGCAGATAGGTTTCACTTGTAACAACTGGTTCACTACTCAGATATGTTGAAAGAGTTTCAAATTGTGTTCTTGGTGGGAATTTGGGGATGAATCATCCTTTAGAGTCTCTAGGATGGTACATCAATTTATTGAATTTTTTTTGAGATTTTATGGTTTTTACAAATTTTTTTTGTTTTTCACTCTAGACCAATAATTACTACCTTACTAATAACTTATTTCCCTAGAAATAGTGCCAAAAATGATGAGTTTCATTTAACTCTTCATTTAATAAATGTTCAATTGAGGTCTTATCAACTAGGGCTAGTGTCCAAAGTTGTCTGTAGTAAGGTGTAGGATGGTAGATCTAGAAGTCTACTTATGGGGGTGTTTGATGGTCCTATTCTAACTTTGACTAAAGAAAGAAATGTGTCTTAAACTACTTGATTCATTCTTTTCTTGAAAAGGAAAAGATGTAACTATTTAATAAAATAAATCCACTCTTTTTCTTAAAAGTAAAATCACACTCCTATTTACGCTTGCATGGAAATGGAGATGTTTAACTTAAAAAGGAAATTTGGTTCACATAATTGCTATGAAAGAAAACACACTTTGCTTAGAAAGGAAATGACTTTGGAATAAGGAAATGCCTTTTGAACTATGAATTTGTTTTGATGTTTTATGAATGAATGTAAATATTAGCAAAATACTAATTAGTTATAACAGAGTTAATATAACATAACATAAATACCATACACAGTTCTTGGTTCTAAGGAGAGTGGGCCCTTACTCCTCTTGGACTTAGGAACAAATATTAATCAATGCTAGAAACTAAAGTGATAATTCATAAAACTAAAATTATTGCAATCTATCTAAAACCTATAATATGATTGTACGTATCTTTCATCTATTATCTCTTTAATAATAAAAGTCTTACATTTTATACTACTATAATCAACTCAAAATAGGAGGCAAAGAGATAAGATTCCTTGGTCAATCCACTCATCCAAAAATAGGAGATTATATTTCCAAGAGATCTAATTATTCTGTTGAAATAGATATACTATCTTAAAATAGTCCTAAGATCCAAATATATATAACTTTATCAAAATCAAATCCTATAAAATAGTAGGTGAGTATTTTCCTCATTTGACTCCAGCTGGAATGATTCTCTCTCATCTTATCTATCCACCAGCTTCACCATTTGTAGTTTTGTCTTTATAGAATCTATGGAATTGACCTTACAGAGTTGGTAGGAATGAGCCTATGGAGTCCATAGAAACAAGCCTGTATAGTCTATAGAAAAAATCCTATGGAGTCCATAGAAACAAGACTATAGAGTCTATAGAAACAAGCCATCTATGTGAGTTCATAGTTCTACTCGATGGAGATCAAAATTGAACTTTCACTATACATCACCTGTGTCTTCTTCCTAAGCATTCTTCACAACAAAAAATACTAAAACATGCTATGTATTAGACATTAATGACAAAGTAAAGGTTTAGTCTTTGTTTTAATATAAACAAGACAAATATCTACTTTCCATGTAATAGATATCTAACAATCTATGATTTGCATAAGATAATATCCTTAGAGAGATGAATTGAGGGAAATAACATGTCAATAATGAGCCATATTTTGATCTCATCAATGGTCATTTATCTAGAACCCATCACAATGGAGCTACCTTATCCCCTCATACCTTGAGGTATACTCAACTGTAGTTATGTCTTAGGGCATCCCCACCTTATTTTATTATTTGGATCTTGTCTTACCTAGGGGTTTTTATTCGAGTGACCATCCAGGTCAGTTCTCCCTACATGTTCCCTCAAGGGGGCTTCAGATCTTACTAACTTCTAACACCATCTAACATTATGGTTATTCTTTGAAATATCATAACTCCTCCACTCTGATCTACTTATAAACCTCTTTCAAAGAGGGTTAAAATGAATGCATTAAATTAATCTCTCCTCACTAATTCTATTAATTTCCACTAATTTAGTATAGTTACCATATTTCTTAACTAAATTAACTAATAACCTAATATCCCATTGTCCCCTTTCCATTCCCATTATCTTACAAACCTTACCTTAATCCCAAAAAATAATTAATCCCTTCATTAAACCCCTAATAAAACCTATTACCCACTAACCTACTCCTTAAGCTAGCTAACCAATTTAAAAATATAAAATAATCCACCTACCCAACCACCACCCTATTTTATCCTCTCCTAAACCCCTAAACCCTAATAGGAGATTTACAAAATTGGATGATTTTAAAAATCTACTCTATTTTAGCCCATTTCCCTTTAGAATTTTATATTTTATAGATCTCCATGGAAATTTTAATTCCATGGGAAATCCCTAACCATTGATCTCAATGGTTCAAATTTGAATTTGAGCCATAGATTTATCCATCCATTCTTATATAACCAAGCTTTCCCCTTCCTCCAACCTAGCTTGGAAAACTATCAAATTGTTTCTATCTTGCATCCTCAAAATCCTTCTTGCATCCATCCATAGCTACTATCAAGCTCATTTAACCATTTAGAATCCATTATCAACATCAAGCAAGCAATCCAACATTCTAGAAATTTTGGCATTAACAATCCATTTTACAATATTTGAGTGAAGTCATAAAAAGGTAAAATGATGGTAAGCGCATTCTTATTGGGTTGATTACCTCTTTTATCTATTCCTATTTGTGTGTTTAACTTTTAGGTTTTTATTACTAAAATTAGTAATATAGGTTGAATCTAAAATTTAGGCTATAGAAATATTAAAGAACAACCTCATGATTGCTCCAATCTTGAAAGGACCTAATTGGGGAAAACCTTTTCATATCTATACTGATGCTTCCAATAATGCATTAGGAGCAATTCTAAGACAAAGAGATGAGGAAAAAAAGATGTATGCCATTTATTATATCCATAAGAATATTACTCTCATATAAAAAAAAACTACACTACCATAGAAAAGGAATTTCTTATTGTTGTCTATGCTATAAATAAATTTAGGCATTACATTGTTGATTATTAGGGGTTTATCTATACAGATCATTCATATATTAAGTACTTAATGAGTAAACTAGTAGTAGGTATGAGAATTATTAGATGGCTATTTCTAAGGAAATAATTTGACATTACCATCATAGATAAACATGGTAAGTATAATGTTGTTACTAACTTTTTGTCTAGATTGATCACTACAGGTGAAAAATGAACTTGTGGAGGATTATTTTCCAAATGAAAAACTATTTTATATATCCACATACTCCCCATGATTTGCAAACATGGAAAATTCTTGGAAACAAGGAATTTTCCTCATTCATTTACTTCTAAAGAAAGAAAATGTTTGGTTAGAGCTAGATCTCATTTCAAATGGTTTAAATGTATGTTGTTTAAAATTGGACCTGATAATGTACTTTGTAGATATGTTAGAGAAGATGAAGTGTATGAAATCATAAGAGCATACCATATTAAACCAAGAGGAGGACATTATTCAACAAAAAAGACCATTCATAATATCCTTGGTGTAGGTTATTACTGGACATCTCTTTACAAAAATGTAAAAAGGTTTGTATGGTAATTTGATCATTGCCAAAGGATAGATAAGCCTACTATATCCTCAAAAATGCCTCTCCATCCTCAAATAATTTTAGAACCATTTGAGAAATGGGGTTTGGATTTTGTTGAAGCAATCAATCTACCATATCACTGAAAAGAGTATTTATTAGTATGTACTAATTATGTTACTAAATGGGCTAAAGTAAAGGCACTCGCCTTTGCTAAGGAAGAAATGGTTGTTGATTTATTATATCATAAGATCATGCTAAGATTTATAGATCATATATCTATCACATTAGATCGAGGACCTAAATTCATGTCTAACATGATCAAGGATTTTATATAACTATAATAGATCAATCATAGGAAATCCTCACCATATCATCCCCAAGCTAATGGACAAGTAGAGGCCACCAACTAAGATCTAGAAAACATTCTAACCAAAATAGTTAATAGTAGTAGAAAATATTGTGTAGATAGAGTTCCTGAAGTAGTTTAGGAATATAATATAGCATGAAAGATAACCATAAGATTCTCTCTATATAAAATTGTGTTTGGAAAGAAACCTTTGCGACTAATAGAATTTGAATTGTAGACATTGTAGATAATAGATGATATGGGAATTGATCTGGATAAAACATAAAAATCAAGAATCATGAAACTAAATGGGCTGGATGAATTGAGAATGGATGCACTCACTCAAACTATCACTATCTAGAAGTAGAGAAAGAAGTGGCATAATACTTATATTAGAGAAATATAGTTTCAAAAAGGTTATTGGGTGCTTATATTTGATTCTAAATTCCAACATTTCAAATGCAAGCTCATAACAAGATGGTTGGGACCATACCTGATCAAAACCATTTACAACAATGGCTCTATCCAACTTCAACCAATTTATGGTGACCAAAGGACACTTTTGGTCAATGGTTAGACTTAGGGTGTATATAATATCTCTCAACAAGGAAGAGTTCATTGAGTAGAATCAAGACCAATTTGACCTTGTGGAAGAACTTGGTTCTTCCACTAAGGTCAAATGATATTTGTAGTAAATAATTAATAAAGGGGGTGAGATGAAAACCAAAAAATGGTAGTTCTCCTCCCTTAAAAATTCAAAAAAAAAAAATTGATAAAATTAAAAAAAAGTATAAAAATATAAACATATAGAAATATAAAAAAGTGAAAAGTGAAAACTAAAAATGGCACTTTTCAGAAGAAACTTCTACAATAAACATAAATTATTATCTTATCAGCTAACCTATCTTCTCAAACTTATTTATCCTTGTAGGGAACATGAAAACATTAGGAGATATAAATGGATCCATACAATATAGGTAGAATTTTATATCTTTCCCAAAATCTTAGGCATTTTCTATTTCATATTATGTATGTATGATCATTAGGCAGACAACAATTTTTCAAATGGAAAAGTTCTTGTGATGCCACATGGATGTGACTAAGGATGATACCATCTCCAAAGTTTAATATTTGACGTGATTTTTTTTAATAATATATTTTCAAAATTATATGACTTGATGTGAAAATCATTATGGATATTATTTCAAATGCTTCCAATTATGATCCCTCACACCACGTCATTGATAGTTACCTAAAAATCACTTTCTCATTAAACTCTACATTCTCCAAAGTTATCAATCATAATTGTTGCCATAATTTCATGATACAAATTTATTTACTATTCATTATTTTTTATATTCATTATCCCGTCACATTCCTAATTACTTTCCTTCCTCTATACCCCATGTAATTTTGAGCCCATTTTTTCATAGCACAAGGAGATTTTCACGAGAATAATGACAACTTCAAAGATGGGAAGAAGAAGAAAAGTGAACCAAAGTCAGTAGATGGATTGCTACAAGATGAATCAACTATGGATATTTTTGAGTTGTTAGGATGGCTAAATTTTCTAAAAACATTTTAGGGTTTTTAGGAAAGTATTGTCTAAGAATTTCTTGAAAATATTGATGAGGACCATTCTATTGACTAAGGTGAGTATATTTTGGTGGATTATTCTATAATTAGTGTACTCTCTATAATTCTTGAGGGTATGGTTATCACTGATAAATTAAGTTTTATTAATTTAATTTCAATTTTCATTGATGGAAGTGAGTTCCATCCTAGATTGGCCAGATTTACACAAGGTGTGGCTAGAGGAATCATGCAAGATAGTTTACCACCATCATGGCATAGTGTTGCATTTTAGGTAATGAAGTATATTACCTAGGATGGTTAATTTATTATGGTTGGTGGACATGTAATGTAGCTTCTCATTCATTTGAGAAAAGTATCTGCTAGACCATAATACTAGGTAAATCTACCATCCTTTCTTCACCATGCTATAATTAATGTCAATCAAAAATTAAAAAGAGGATCTAGGTCAATTAAAAATAATGGTTTAATTAACCTCATTTGTCAACATCAATTTTTATAAAAACCTAAGGATGAAAAAGCTTGGTCCTCATTATTACAAAAATCTTCCTAAATTTTTGCTAATAAATCACCACATATTGTTTCTCCTCTAAAAATATCACAAATATAATAAGGTCCATATTTTTCATCCTCCAATGCAAAGATGTTGCACCAAAGATTAAAAAAAAATGGGGGTTTCATAATAAAACCCTACTCCACCAATCAAACCTTAGTGAAGTCATTGGCTGATCCTCCAAGAGGAAGAAGAAGGAGATGTATAGGTAGACAAAATTTTGGGAAACTTAATCTCTCCCATAGAAGTTATAGATGCTAAACAAGTAGTTAAAGGATAAATCCCTACCTAGGAAATTATAGTTGAAGAATAAACCTTTACAGAGGAAGTTGAAACTGAAGAAGAATAAAGACCTTTACCCTATGCAGTTGATAAGGGCAAAGATCCACTTATAGAATAAGGTTCATCTTCTCCCCATCCTACTTATAAATAAGAAGAGTTTTAACATGTCATGAATTTATCTCGGAACAAGGAAACCATTTGATAGCAATAGGTAGAATTGAATTTTCTCTTATTAATACTATAAGGTAAGAACCAAACCATTTCTTTTTTGGAAAGAAGATATGAAGAATCTATTGCTCAAGTTAGGTCACAAGAAGTAATTCTTATAGTATTTAATGTTGAGTAGACTAGAATACACAATCATATGTTTTCATGGTCTCATGAATTGAGTATTTTATAGATTTACCTTGTCAATAAGGATGCCCAAATTGTTAATTTACAAAATTCTATTTATAGTAAAGATACATAGATTAATAATTTGCAACAATATATTTCTAGTAAAAATGCATTTCTTGTTCAAAAAACTACTCTTATATAAGAGCTAACCATGCTAACTACTGAGTTGTAAGCCTCATTACAAGCTTTGCAAAGGGAAACTAGGGAAATATTGTACAAATTGAAGGACCTATCAAGGATATTCCTTCCTTCCCTCTCCCACTTCATAAAATGATTTTAGTTTGGAACAATTCTCATTATAAGATTCAAAAATTAAAAGAAGAAAATTCTAAGATTAAATTAGAGTCTCATAATAAATTGTAGAAAGCTCAAACTTTTATTTAAAATATTTCTAAAATTTCTAAAAAATTGTTATCATGCAAATAACCTTCCTCTTTCTATGTTCTATTTCTTCATGAACAATTTTATAAATGGAAAATCTAGTTGATTTCTCTTGGATTTCCTCATGTTATTAAGGATAAACATATGTTTATGAATGTCTTTCTAAAAACTACCACATAAAGATAGGATGAAATTTGTGAATTCTATCTTTTTAATATGTTTTTGGGTTACTAGTCGAGATTTCTAGTGAACCTATGTGTAGGGGAAACACAATTATTTGATTTACTTTCTACCATGAGAAATTATATAGCTTGAAATAAAGTAAACAATAAATTACCTTAATTATAGAACACTAAAGGTCTATGTATAAGACCTCAATTTATATAGGTTTATAAATTCCTTACTGCATTTTAGCCCATGTACCATATGTACATAGAAAATAAATACCATAGATTATTAAGAGAAAATGTAGAATCTTTTAGAGATTTTATGAGTTAACATTCCACTAAATCCATCAATACAATCATAACTAGGTGAGAGACTTTGCCTATTGATTTAAAATGTAGGGAAGTTATGAGTCCCACCACCATCAAATGGAGTCTTTGTAGAGTTTGAGTGGTTTCACAAATTATCACTCAATTCTTAGATGAAGGAGGATTAGATGTGTGGATTGGAATGAGATCTAGGCCTCCTATTCTTCTTTGTCCTCTGTCTCCCTGGAAAAATTGGCATAATCAAGTAAAAATTGAATTTTAGGCATGGTTGTATATAATGGTAAGGGATTATGAATTCTTTCCTAGAGGTCATCATGATTGGGGGCACCACTTTCAGATATATGATATAAGAATAGTTCTACCACTGGTTTGTAAGAGGACTTACAAAATGTAAAGTGTGGGGGAGAAATGATGAGCATTTTATATACCTCATTATATCTAATATAAATTATCCATAAGTGTTTCCTTTTGGTTATATATTTCATTGCATGTAATAGTTAAGGTATAATGTAAGAAGGAAATGAGTGTAATTATCCTTTGTTTGTATTTGATACATTGTTGATTATTTATCTTATTGTTGTGTCTAACTTGGTTGAAATGAGAAAAATATTATATATAGAAATGTATCCCTATGGTAGGATCATTTTGAAACGACATCAAATAGTTTTGGTAACCCTTTTTAGTAATAGTTTTAAAGATTTGACAAATAAAGAATAGAGCTCTAAACATATACAACTCTAAATAAGCTATTAATTCACTCTAAAGATGCTCCAAAAGCATTTTGAAGATGCTTCAAAGTCATGTATAGAGTGCTTTGAAGATGCCTAGGTGTGCTTTGAAGATGTCCATCTAGATCATATAGATCAAGATAGTATCTATAAATATTTATATTGTATATATAGAGACTTTCCATATTTAGATATATTCTTTTAGACATTACTATTCATATTAAATATCTAAAATGATCTAGATATAAGTATATTTCTATTTTGTAAATATAGACACAATCTCTTTAGATCTATGTTAGTTATTTTTTATTTATCATTAGTTGAGTTAGTTCCAACACTTCCCTATAAGCATGGGATCTGATTCCTAGATCTTCTACTTTGAATAAGTGGATTTAGTCATTTAGATTACCAGATTTTGTATTCTATGAATAGTTTTTGAGATAGGCTTTAAGTACATCTCTCCTCCTCATTCCAGATAGTTAGTTAATGAGTGAATAAAAATATTTCAATAGTGATAAAAAAATCAAAAGAAGAATTCCAATGTAGTTTTGCATATATGTATGTGTTATTTTGATACTGAAATAAATTTCAACATTCATTTTCATTACTGAGTAAAATTTGATCATGTTCTGAGGAAGGAGTAAGGGACCAATTCTCTTTGAATATTTGGATAAATTGGTATTTTTAGTTTCTAAATTAAAAGTGTATTTATTTAATTCAGGAATATTTTATTTTTCTATAAAGTGAAATTTCCTTTTAAAAATCAAATTGTGATTTCATTTTCAAAAGCAAAGTGTGAATTTCATTTTAATACAAGTGTGTTTACATTAAATGCAAAGGTTGTTTCAATTTAATGCAAGTGAGTTTTATTTATGCCAAAGTGTGTATTTATATTTCATAGGAAGTAAAGTTTTTTTAACTCATATTCATATTTAGAATTTGTCATGATCCATTTAAGTGACAAAAGACACCATTCTCACATTATCCTACCTAATCAGGCAAGTCAAGTAAGGAGATATTAATGTCTTATGCCAAATGTTTAAGTTTTGGATGTTTAATAATTTTAATGAATAATTCCATAGGAGATTTTTAGTTATAAAACATTCTAGATTTACTTTTTTGAAATTTAGAATTAGAATCTTATTTACTATTATTAGGATTTATACATCACAACAAAGTAAACCCCCTAAATAGTAAACTTGTCTTATTGCATATAGCCTTAGACACTAGCCTTGGTAGAAAATGAAACAAATACATTGATTCATTAAATGAGATGTATAACTATATCTTATCAATTTGAACACCTTTAACTTTACAAGACCATTGTGCCCAAAGTCACCAAGGTCTTTAAATTTATTTCCATATAATATATCCTTATGGAAATTAATCAACTCACAACTCTATGGCTACTTGCTCCTCATGATTTGATCTTCACCCTGATATACCTAAATAAAAATTTATAGTGTTCATTAGGATTAATCTTCTGGTGTAAAAAGTGTCTAGTGAGCAAAATCTCACTTGCATTTAGAAGGATACTAGCCCATTGGTACTTGACCTAGCTGAAAATGATAAAGCCATTATGTAGTTATTACACACTTATGATGACCTAAAATATTTCCATAATAAGAGAAGTTTTTGTTTCACTTATTATCCTATGTATACTATTATATGTGATTATTATGATTATTACTACAAGATTGAGGATTATTTATCTTTTGACAAAGAGCTTGATGTATTTAACATATAAGGATAAGATTTTTGAAATACCCCAACTCCTAATGAATTTGAATATGTGAATGCATCCATAATTAAATATGATATTAATAGAAGAATGGGGACCAAGGAAATTACCATAATCCTCAAACTTGGGTCTTTTCTTTCAACATAAGAAGTAGGAAAACACAAGCAACTACTCATCGAGTTATCTAAATATTTTGCCTTATCTTATATAGATATGGTAGGTATGAAACATTAGTTTTTGGTCCATAATTTGGTCATGATTCCTGACATAAAACCCATGAAATAAAAACTTAGGCCAATCAAGCCCAAAATTACATTAATGTTTAAAGTATAGGTCATCAAAATTCTTAATGTGGGTTTCATAAAACCCATGGATTGTTCTTAATGGATGTCTAACATATTCTTTGTTCTAAATAATAATGGAAAAATAATATATGCATCAATTTTGATGATATTAATAAATCATATCCTAACGATAATTTTCCTCTCCCTTATATTGATGCCAATATTGATGATACATGTAGTTGTTAGTTGTTGTCTCTTACAAATGGATTCTCTGGGTATAGCCAGATTTGAATCGTAGATGAAGATTAAATTAGGACCTATTTCACTAAAACATGGGGTAATTTATACTAGATATTCATGAAATTTTTCCTTTAAAAAATTTGGGAAACATATCAAAGATCCATGGCCCATATCTCCCATGATCTTATCCATAAAAAAGTAGAGGTTTATGTGGATGAACTTCTAGTAAAAGTGAAGTAAAGGATAAAACATTTATAATTTATATGATCCATTTTTACATGCTTAATCATGTATGGTGTCACTCTTAATCCTAAAAAGTGTGTGTTTGGAGTCACAAGTGGAAAAATACCCATCTATATTATCTCCCAACATGGAATTGATATTAATGCAGCCAAAATTCATGTAATTTTAGACATGATCCCCCTATTGATGAATAAGGAATTAGGTCATTCCTACCTATGAAACCCATGAAATCAATAATTTAATAAAGAATGTAAGTGTCCTAACTTGGATGAGTGATTTTTATGATGCATTTAAGGAGGTAAAATGTATTATTATGTCTCCTCCAACACTCATGGAACCAAAGATTGACAAGCATCTCATAATTTACATAAGGTAAGCTAAGGTGTATCTCACTTGGATGTTGGCCCAAGAATATGAAAATGGAAAATATCATGCCATATATTTCATTAGACACACTCTAATTGAATATGAGACATGTTAAATAAATAAAATTAATGTTTGGACATCATGTTCATAAATAAGAGGTTGTGACATTATATGTTTAAATAGGAAACAAGGGTTATATTGAGGTCCTAGGCCTTACTAACATTATTAACCCAACCAACCCTTTCAAAAAAGAGTAGACATTTTATCATGATTTTGATCAAATTTGAACTTACATGTGTCAATAAAAATTTCATTAAGCGACAAATCATCACTGATTGGTTGATAGATTATCCCTTATAAGTTGGTGATGTTGTTAATACAAAATTTACTAATGAGTGTATCTATTATATAGATAAACCTACCATTATTTCCTCTCCTTAGTATGCAAATAAAATCAACAATTTTATTTAATTTGCTTATCCCAAGGCTTCCAACTCATAATAGAGGTGATGCCTTCACATCATTATGTATAAATGCATTATCAAAGACATGTTTATCTATCATAAGGCCTTATATGACATGTTACTAAGGTGTGTCTACAAATTGGAGTCACATAAGGTCATGTTTCATTGTCATAACAATGTTTGTGGTGAAAACTTTGGTATGCATGCAACTACTCATAAAATTGATATAATGGGATACTTATGGGCCACTCTAGACCATGACATTGTTGATTATGTGTGAAAATTTGAGAAGTGTAAACACTTCTCACATGAGATACATATCCTGACTAGGGAATTAGAGACCATAGTTACTACATGTCCCTTCTCCACTTAGGGCATAGATTTGATAGGCAAGATTTATCGTAATTTCTTATATGGTCACCATTCTTTTTTCAAATCCACTAATTATTTTACTAAATGGGTGGAATATATCCCACTAATAATTTTTACCCAATTAGTTTTTAAAAAATTAATTTTAAATCAAATCATTTTTCAATACAAAGTCCCACACATCATTATCACAGATAATGGGTATCATTTAAAAAACCTCTAGGTATATGAAGTATGCAAGAAATTTGTTATATCACACCACACAACCTCCTTATACTACCCACAGGTTAAAAAACAAGCTGATTCCACTAATAAAAATTTGAAATCAATTTTACTCAAAAATTTTAAGGATTCTAATCAAGATTGGCACTTATAACTCTATCTATCACTTTGGGCCTATAGGACAAGTGTTAAATACCCATAGGAGAAACTTGATATTCCATAGTGTTTGGATATAAATATATTATACCCTTATATGTAGATATAATTAACCTTTGTGTTTCTCTTCAATGCCTCCCTGATCATTAAGAATATAGAAATGCATGGCTAGTTGAACTAGAAAATTTAGATGAGCATTGACTTAATACTATGAGAAACCACATTGCTTATGCCAATCACATGGAAAAATAGTAAAATAAAAATTTCCATGAGTTCCCAATATATTTAAGAAATATTTTACTTAGTATTCAAAACATAATTGACAAAAATAAAAGAGAAGGTCAAAAGTTCAGACTTAACTAGTTAGGTCCTTACCTAACAACTTAAGATTTTTAGAATAGAGTCTATCGGTTATGAAATTTGGAGGGTAAGGAATTATGTGAATATGTGAACTCTTTTCACATAATTTTTTTAAAATATATTCATTACATCCTAATTTCCCTCATTACATTTGATTTTCTATTGTTTGTATTTTTAATTGCGTATCAGATGTTGTTTGGTGATTATTTAGTTGTCAATTCACATAACACAGAATTTAAAAATGTAGATTATCATACCATTTATATTTTTATATCACCTTATTATCCTATACATAACATTACAAAAATTAAAATTACATTTTTTTTCCTTAGTTATTATGATTAGAGTATACATTTATTTTCCTACATCTTGCAAATCTTAGGAAACAC
Source organism: Torreya grandis (assembly GCA_037957365.1). Classification (NCBI taxonomy): domain Eukaryota; kingdom Viridiplantae; phylum Streptophyta; class Pinopsida; order Cupressales; family Taxaceae; genus Torreya; species Torreya grandis. The sequence goes on from JARHVA010000189.1 coordinate 2,804,495, forward strand.
TAACTCATAACCTAATCTGAATATTCTACATAAAAGAGTCTCTTCTTATAGTTCCATCTAAGTAGAAAACATTAACATGTTAAAAAAAATTAACTTCACTCTCCCATCTTGGTATTTGGTGTTGAGACATTGCATATTACTAGTTAGTTTGGGACAAGATTTGGGGGTAAGGACCTTACCAAAAAAAAACATATATTAAAATAAAAATAAGACACTCCAATGAAAATAAAAAAATTTATGAAAAATAAAAGAAAAATTCAACATCTCTTGCCATTTACTAAAATTTAGTATTGAGATCTCACATCTTAGTGGTTGTGTGGGGTTAACATTGGGGGGAAATCTTCTTACTTGCCTACATCTAACCTTTTGTGATAATCCCATGTGTCTTTCTAGTCACATGAGACTAAGTGTATGGGTGAAAAAAAATTTCAAAAATAAAAATCAATACCAAACTATAAAGTGCCAAAATAAAAAAGTTCTTCAAAAATGTTGTCCTTTTTTATATGATTAAAAGGGTAGATTTATCCCATTTACACATTATATCAAATCTATTTATCTCTATATAAAGCCAATAAAATTAGTGTTTTATAAGTTTACCAAGAAGTATATTAGCCCCATTACTCATAAGGATTAGGTCACCTTCATTTTCCATGTAAATTTTTTATTGATAATTTTCATTTTCAACATTGCATATATATCCTATTCACCCTTTTCATTCCTATATTGTCAAATTAAATTCATATGTTGTTTAAACAATGTAATTGGGTCACCACCTACAAAATAATTTTTAGTTCATTCATAATTTCATACATGTTCATCACATTACATCATTTGCATACATTATTTTCTCACATATATAAGAATTTTTCCATAGAATTTTATTAAAACCATAGAGATACATGCTATATAATCACATGCCTAGTCATCTAAAGTGAATAAAATAAAAATCATGCATGGATATTAAACCCATAACACATGAATTATAAGTTAATTAAATAAACTAGAATGTATCCATATATATCATAGCAATGTCAAGTTTTTACAATGAATATACACTAATATTCACCTTCATAGAGGGAAAGTGTGTCTCAGATTGTCAAAAAAATAAAATAATTGTATAATGGTATGAGTCCCATATACAATAATTGGTCATAAGACCCTATCTTCCTCATGTGGTAGGCCCCTAATGTTAAAGAGTTTCATGGGTTGTGGTTCCCAGGCCATCTCCTACTAGTTTTTCCCTAAGAGGTTGTGTCTACCATGTCTATTAGTTTAAAGAATATTGACTCCCTTTGCTAGAAAAAAAACATCTATCGAATTCTACACTTGAACCTCTTCCCTAATGGCTCGTGTATCCAAACTATTGTTATTTACCCTCAGACTAGATATAGTCATATATGCATGATATGCTAGGTAAAATAAATAAATGTGTTTGCCTATCCTAACAAGAAATACAAAATCCACTAGTAGTTGATCTCTATTCTAATTATTCCCAAGCTTAAAAAGGTTAATTAGGGTATTTATGATTAGGGTATGCTAACAAGTTGATGTATCTAAAAATCACAAATAAAAATATCAACATTAGATCCAATCATATAAAATAAAGGTGATAAATCAACTAATTAATCATACTAAAAATAAATATCTAATAATATGAAGTAAATAAATGAATTATTTACCTAGGTCATCCGCATGTTAGTTAGGTATAGATTTTTCATCTTAATCCTCATCCTCATCCAAATAAATTAACTTTGGATCCTATCCTCCTCCATGTGATTGTTAATGTATAGGATCATGTTATGGTGGTGGTGGTGGAGGAGCCACCTGTTACTATTGTCAACCCATTGGTTGTGCCACTAAAACTACTACCAGTGCTTGTCCTCCTCCTCTTCTAGTCAGTTGTTAAGTAGGACCTTTCTTATCCCATATCATATAGGAAACCTATATGATGGGAACCCTTGGTATTAATGTGTTCCATGCCAGTCTCCTCAATATCCCTATGTTTTCCTCCTTAACACCTATGTATACATCTATAGGCATGGAGAGGTGGCCTATGTAGGGTATCCCAAATTAATAAGGTACATTGTTTATAAGGTGTACCTTCACCTATAAAAGATGAAATTTCACCTACGTGGCTCTTGTTACCACTCCAAAGCATATAAACAAGATAACTAACTATTGTTAGGATTATATATCAACTAAATCACCAGAATCCATATACCACGTAGTTTATTCCTTTACTACAACACCATGACACTTCTCTAAGATAAAAAAATTGAAGATTTTATTAATTGGATGTTGTAGTAATAAATAATTCCTTGAAAGAATGAAGGATGTCTATATTAGATAAATTTCATGTATCATACAGACATGACCATTGATTTTTTTATATTGATTCAGTATCTATACTTTAATATTATAGCATATCATAAAAAATATAGGATACATAGAAGAGTTATAAGATGATACATATAAAAGTAACTTGTGTAATTATTTAAGGTGGTATAATGTACATATATATCTAAACATTATATCCAATGGCTTACACACACACACACACACAAGAAAGATAGTTTATAGTACACACACACAAGAAAGATAATTTATAGTAATAATTACTATGTACTATGTGATTTAATGTAAATATAAGAACTATGTATTCTTAGTGAATGTTAATGATTATAACCAATACTAACCATTGTTTTACCTTAGTCTAAATAAATCTAACTTATATCAACATAAACTATTTATATCCAAAAACTTCATATTTTATGTCAACATTTGGTGTTGTTGCATAAAATTTAGATGATTAATGTCTAGGGGATGTATCCTTTGGAGTTATGGAAACATGCATTAAAGGAAATTGAAGAGTAGTGGGAAGAAACACTAAAAAAAATTCACACCAAATTTAAAAGGGTAAGATAAGCATTACTAGAAATAAAGGCATCATTATTTAGACCATAAGAAGAAGAATTATGGCTTACCTTTGCACAACATTTATTTCCTTGGATATTATGATAATCTAAGAATATGGAAGGTTTTTTCATTCACATTAAATTAATTATTTAGTGTATTTTTGAAAATATTTATGGTCTCTAATAACTTGATACTTCCATAACTTGGGCTATTGACTATTTTCTTGAGCCTGCCCTCGATTAGTTCATCATATTTTGGGTATATAAGGTTAGATGAGCTTCAACACTAATAAATCTAAATTTTTTAAATGGGTAAGGTAATGTCTCTTGAATAAAGAACCACTTATCATTTATAATTTGTTCATGGATTAAGGGCTAGTAAAAAATTTAAATAGTTCCTTTAGGTGACATGCACCTAAGTAAAGACATTAGTATATGATTATGTAACTCCTTAGTCTTGTACACTTGGAAATTTCATGACCCTGATTGCTCCTCTTAGTTCCACACATGATTTTCTTCTTAAATCCTTGAATATACTTTATATTTTCCCCATTGGCCTATGTATTAGTATAAACAACCTTATATTGATGAATAAAATATCACATCTTACCTATAATTATTAAAATGTACTTATCTTACACTTTTACAAGTTTTGAGCCTAAGCATGTTCACATTCTCCCTAACATTAACATCTGATTCAGATAGTGGAATCAAATCTACTATCCTTGTCTAATAAAAGTGTTCAGTGCCTTAAAGTCATGCAATTTTAAAACAAAACATATCACAATGTTTATCCTAAGTGTTTTAATGTGAGTTACCTCCTGATAGGATTGGTATAAATAAAATATCAACCCTCATTCATTCCTCACTTAGAAACTAGAACAAAGAGCACTTAAGTTACCAAAAACTTTCCTATTCTACCTTATTCTTATATTAGTCAAAGGAACATCTTAAATATAGGTTTTAAGTCCTAAAGGAGAATTCACAAGGTCATATTTTCCAAAGCTAGGTCACTATTGTACTTGCTTTACACATTACATGATTCATACACAAGCCAACACATAAGGGAGAACTACATGAGTCTCACAACCTATTTTGGAGTATGAGATATTAAGGTAGTTCCATTTGATAGTGGGTTCATTATGGGTCATCTAAATATTGTGTACCAACTAACTCATTTTTACCTAAGGTCATATTTAATATGCAAAGCTAGGATTTTACCATTTCACTAGGAGTGGCAATTCATGACCTAGATCTAAATGCACTAGAGCAAAGGTGAAGCCAAACCTAGAGGCATATAGGTGGTCACATCCTATTATAGTGATGATTTTTTATAAGACACTATCATTGAGTCTAGATACTATCATCGATGTAACTATCCTAGGTTGACGCAACTATCTAGAGAACTAGAGGCACTAAATCTAGAATCTGACAATTAATTAAGAACCATTTTCATGCCTAATTCTTGCCTATATCATATCCAACACTATATTATTATCATAAATAGTTAACTATTTTTTTTAATGTCATATATATATATATATATATATATGTATGTATGTATATATCTATGTATATATACACATATACATATATATATATATATACATATATATATATGTATATATATACATATATATATATATATATGTATGTATATATACATGTATATATACATATATATATCCAACACTATATTATTATCATAAATAGTTAACTAATTTTTTTAATGTCATATATATATATATATATGTATGTATGTATATATCTATGTATATATACACATATACATATATATATACATATATATATATATATGTATATATATACATATATATATATATGTATATATATACATATATATATATATATATATATATGTATATATATATATATATATATATATGTATGTATATATACATACACACACATATATATATGTGTGTATATATATATATATGTATATATACATACATATATATATATATGTATATGTATATATATACATATATATATATATGTATATATATATGTATATATATATATATATATGTATATACATATCTATATATGTATATATATACATATATATACATACATATACATACATACATATGTAAATATATACATATACATATATACATACATACATACACACACAAATATATATATATATATATATGTATATATCATAGATATACTTTTCACTAATAGCCTATCTCAGTTTTATAAATTTAACATATGGTACATCTAAGTTCAGCACATTAATTGGCCTATTGTATATTTGATATTCACCCATGTGCACTATCATTTCTGTAAATTTAACCCTAAAAAATAAATATTATCTTTATCCAAATTAGGGTTAAATATTTGGTGAAATTTATATTTGAACATCAAAACCTAGGCTAGCTAGGGTTTTCTGATTTCTTTTCATGTTATTGATCACTTATTGATAAAAATTTTAGTTATGTTTTCCATAGACATGTCTCCAAATTATTTCATGGTCTAATACATTATATTTTTAATTGTTTTATACATTATTTATCTTATAAAAAATTATAATAAAATGTGTGACAACAATGAGATGGGTTTAACACACAAACAACATTTGATCTCTCTTCACATGCTTTTTGTAATAAGCTTGAACAAGTGCTTCCCCACCTTAATGTTATAAGTGGTATCCAAATTAAAAAATTTAGTAGCATGTGACTAAATATTTAATTATTTTATCTTATAAATTATACAAGTATATATAAATATATCATATATGAGGTACTATGTGATACCCAAGTTCCAAGTGATATAACATTGGCAAATTTTGTAGATATTATGAAAAATTTAACATACAATGTAAACATTATTACTTTTGGTTGTAAAGAGTGGAACTCAAAGAGATTAATTTATAAATACTTTCCTCTCTCAACCCAAGATCCAATTATTTATCCCAAAAAAAAAAAGATAAGCACATTTCATCCACTTAAAAAATACCCAATAATTTTATTTCACTTTTACACATGTTAGGTAAATCACCTTATTAGGCTCTGTTTATGAGAACATTACATCTTAAAACCACACCTATGAATACAAATTCACAGCATGTGGTCTCTATTTTAAATTCCATAAAACAAACCAAATATAGTACATCATTTCTAAAATAAGAGCAACACTCCCAGCCTATGGAAAACACTTGTTTACCACAATACATATAGGTGTATGTTTACAATAAACTGATAAAATGAGTTCTTGTGGACAACATGTCAGGGATCAACATTTGAAATATATCTCTCCTTTACATAATGATTATTTAAATTTCAAATTTATATCCATATAATATGTGCATGAAGGGATTTGATAATATTTCATGATAAGTATTGGGATAAATAACATTCAATATTATAATGGGTCCCCATACATTACCCACATTGTGCTAAGTTATGCCAAATGATTCAAATTACAATATTCTCTTAGTAAGACCTTAGATACATAAAATTCATGCAATTCCCCATAGTTAATACACACACTTAAAATTTAGTCATCATATATTCATTTAAATATTTTAAATAGATCTTAATACCCTACAACATTATGCAATGATTGAATAAATAGATAGTCTACACTCTAGTAATACAAAAATGGCCACCAAATGGACATAATAGCACAAAAAACTAACCATATTATTTAATCTAAATCACCAAAGAGACAATTTATAATTATTATTGCGTCTCCAACATCCCTACTCCCATTGATAATAGAGTGTCAGCTTATATCTCTCCTTCATCCTATAGAGGTTGATATACATAGACCTCTACATAATGGATATGATGAAAGTACTTATTGTAACTATCACCAAGGCCTTGGGCATGATATGAACAACTATATTACCTTGAAAAACAAGATCCAAGATCTCATCAAAGACCAAATGATTACATTTGAGAAACCTCCAAAAAAATTATCTTCATAACAAATCAAAAAGTCCACACATAACCATGATTTAACAATTACCTAATATATTGGTTTTGTTTATTATTGGCATAACCAAATTTATCCTACATAAACAAAAATAGCTTTTAGCATTAAGCATTTTTATCAACTTAGTTTTAACATACATGATTTTCAAAAGGTCACTTGGAAATAATCATTGAGAAACATAATGATACAAATTGCTTATGGTATTAAAGTAATTCAAACAAAAATTTGGGTTATTCATAACACATCTCCATATGCATTTACACTAGGAACTCTTTAGTTATACCAAATGGAAGAAAATATTGACAAAAATTCACAAGGCATTTATTTTACTCATGAAGGAAAAATAATACATATTTCAAATGATATCATTACAACTTCTACTACACATGAAAAATGTGAGGAGGAACATGTTATGTACCTTTTAAAACTAGCCAATAATTATGAAAATAATTTAACAGATCCAACTTTAAGTTGTAAGGTTCACAATGGGGAAAGGAACCTATGACCATCCATTGGATGGCATCATAGGATGATCTTTCCTAATCATAAAAAGAACACCCAAAAAATTAAAAAAAAAAACATTCAAAAATCCAAAAACACTTTTGGCACCTACATGTTATATTGGCTCCCTGGCATTTATGTGTTAGTCCCATGTTGAGGACTAGCATATTATTTAATCTTACACACACATAAACATACACAGACATACACAGATACATAATACATTTATGGGTGGTGGGCCTTCCCTCTACTGATATCATTATGACGTTGGGGAATCCATATTCTACAATATTGTTATACGAAGGTTATATGATTTGATGATCAATTTACACTATCATGTTTGATATTTTATATGTACTTATAAATGCCTATTATCCATGAATATACATTACACAGGGTACTAGGTATGCTATATACTTGACATTTTTTGCTAACACATTTGTTCCATGGGCCACTATGACATGTTTATGTTGGTTGTTTATGCTCTTGCTTTACACATTTTCTTGAGTGTTTTGCCTTAATATTGTCTTGATTTTTTGAGCATTTCAATATGCTCCAATGTATGTAGGTCATGTTCCTACATTTTATTTTTTAGAAATTTGAATACGTCATTGATTTTTATATTGACATTTGAATATGTCATTATTTAACTTAATGTCCATTTGAATAAGACATGTATATTCCATTTCATGGCATTTTAATTTGACCTTTTTTGTGGTTGCCTTAGACCATTACCTTTTTTCTTGATTCTAAGTGCTCTTGTGTGTATGTGTTTACTTGTTGAGATTATATTGTCACTATGTAGACATTTATATGATATTTATCATGAATCTTAGGCCTACATGTGATCAAATTGGTTCTATTAACTTTAATGATACATTTAACTCAACATATTTCCTTATATATGCTATATGGTTACATTTTTAGGCACCTAAAACTAGCCAAAACTAGCTTTATACCAGACTTCAGACTAACTCCTACTAACCATTTCAAATTAAGCCTAAAAATCACTAAGCATCCCAAATTTGATTTTGCATCAGTCATCAAAGATCTTAATCATGTTGAGACATCCCTAATTGGGGTATCCTACCATATGCAACAATAATCTCTCACAGATTAATCCCTTATCATCCTTCAACATAATAACAATCAATTTGGCCTATGAACCTATTAAATGGGGAACTTGCACACATAAAATCAAATCTTAAAAGAGCTAAGTGGTTAATCAAAATTAATAAAAAATATAAAATAAATTAAATGCCTAGTTGAATTATCCATGCAAAATTAATGAATAACTAAAAAAGGAAATTAAAAAATATGAAATATCCTAGCCTTTCATCATGACATTTATGAGTTGTCAAGGCCTTGGAAAACATCTCATTTTGGAGACTCATGCCTATTCATTGAAAATCATGAATAATTGACACCTTTTAACTCTACTAGGGTTATATTTGACTCACCTAGGTTAGGTTTTAACCCATTCCATGTTTAAACTCCACCTTAACTCACCTTGGGTTGAGGTTAAGTCCATTTTATATAAATACAATGTCTTACCTATTATATTTTAATATATTTTGGTACAAATTTATCATGCACAAATGACTTCAAAGCTTTGATAAGAGTAGTGTTATAATGTGAAAATTCATATCAATAGTGTTATAATGTCATAATATTGAGCCAAACCACAACACAAGCCATGGTTCTAAGGAGAGAGGGAGCTACACAACCTCCATTTATAAAGACTCTTTGAAGCACAAGCTAAGTAAGCCACACAATGATTTATTTTTAGTATTAAAGGAAGGTAAAATATTGTTTGTCTTTTGCATTTTAGTTGTGTTTTAAATTTTATTTTGCTCATTAATATCCCCCTACAATCTAGGCTAGATATGTTAGCATGTTAGTCTGTTCATTTTATTATTTTATAGAATAACACAATACTAACCTCTTCTCTTTGTCAAATGCATTGATCACAACATTCATATATTTATAGTTGTCTTAACCTTTTAAGGTGAGCTAATTATAAGGTACTATCTTTCCCTCAAATCAAAGGAGGGATGAATATTAGTGGGGACATGTCATGATGACATGGATTCCACATTATTCATATTTTCTATATTATCATGGGGACATGCTTTAGAAGCATATTATCCACACTCACATAGTGTATGGTACATACATATTCAGTGGGGGAATTTCATGGTGACATTGCTTCCACACATTCATAGTTTCATCTTAAATGATGGAATGCTTGGAATAATTTTCTCCACAATAATTTATTATGTACTTGTAAGTCATATATTTAATAGGGGCATGATTTGAAAGCATGATGTTCACACCTACATGTTTTTCAACATCTTCAATTTATAGTGGGGCATATTTTAGAAACATGTAATCCACATTGGTACTTATATAAGTATTACATTTATCCATATTTAGTGAGGGTATACTTTAAAAACATGTCCTCCACACTTACATAATTTTTTGAATTGGCTAGAGCACACAATTATATTATTATGATACACATTTATGTCAAAATTCTATACATGGTACCATTTTTACACACATTTTAAACATGAGACCAATAAGCAATGTGGTTACATCAATACACAGGTGTACTCCTCAACCTTACTATTTTAATTTTTATATATTTCAATTAATTTTGAACCATATTATATGCACTAGTTATACACTATAGCATGATCTTGGTTTTAGGTCATTCACCAATAAATCACTCAAACCTAGCTCCGACAAAGCACTTAAATTCAACTTTAAAAAAGCTAAGGTGTGTATACACACCCATGTAGTTATTCCTTTCCTTTAAATTATCAATTTAATTATTTGATTAAATGGGGGGAATAAATATGATATTCTATATATTTCAATTACTTCTGACCCATATTATATGCACTGGTTATGCATTATAGCATGATCTTGGTTTTAGGTCATTAAACAATAAAGCACTCAAACCTATCTCCAAAAAAGCACTCAAATTCAACTTAAGAAAAGTTAAGGTATGTATACACACCCATGTAGTTATTCCTTTCCTTTAAATTATCAATTTAAGTATTTTATTAAATGGGGGGAATATATATGATATTTTATGATTATGGGGCACCTTAGTCTTGTACACTTAGAAAACTCATGACCCTGAATGTTCCTCTTATTTCTACACATTCCTTACTTCCACAAGCTTCAAATCTACTTTATCCTATTCCCATTCTCCCATCTCTTAGTCTATCTAACCTTATATTGATGAGATACACATCCCATCTTGCCTATAATTCTTAAAATTTACTAATCTTATACCTCTACAAGTTTTGAGCCTACACCTACTCTCTTTCTCCTTAGACATTAACATCTAGGTCAAAAACTAATGCTAATGTTATTATCCTAGCCTGACACAAGTGTCTAGTTGCCCTAAAGTCATCTAATTTACAAATGAAATGTATCACAATGGTCTACCTAAGTGGTTTAATGTGTGTTATCTCCTGATAGGATTGGTATAAATATAATATCAACCCTCACTCATTCCTCATCTAGCAATCAGACCAAAGAGCACTCAAGAAGAAATAAAGTAACAAAAATATTTCCTATTCTACCTTATTCTGATATTAGTCAAAGGAAAAACCTAGCTATAGGTCTAAACAACTCAAGGATCAGTCATAAGGTCATATTTTACAAGTTATAAGTTATGTCATTATTGCACTTGCTTTACACATTATATGGCTCACACACAAGCCAAAACATAGGGGATAAATTCATGAGTATGAGGTCTTATTTATGATTATTGGCTATGTAGGTAACACCCTTTGACAATGGGGTCATTGTGGGTTAGTTCAAAACTATGTTCCCACTAACCCATTTTCCCCTAAGGTCACATTAAAGATACAAATCTAGGATTTTTCCATTTCACCATGAGTTAATGACCATGACTTAGATATAAATGCACCATAGAAAAGGAAAATCTAAACCCATAAGCATTTATGTGGTCAAATCTTATTTTAGTGAGTATTTTATACATGACACTAGTCTCGAACCTAGACACTAGCCTTAACATAACTATCCCATGCTGATGCAACTATTCAGAGATCTAAAGGCATTAGATCTAGAATATGATAATTCATCCATAATTATCTTCCTACATGCTTACCACATGTATCATATCTAACATTGTATTATCATCAGAATCAATTAAGTTATTTCTTTTATGTCATTTGTATATCTAGCACAGTTATACTTTCCATTAATAACCTATCTTAATTTTATAAATTTAGTATATGATACATAAAAATTTAGAATATTAATTAGCCTACTATATATTTGATATTCACCTTTGTGCCATATCATTTATATATCATTAACCCTAACCACTAAATATGATCCTTATTGAAATTAATATTAAACATTAAGGTATGGCATGCAAAAAGATGGGGGATCCTTATAATATGTTACCATTATAAATATCTAGTCTAAATAGTTGGGACATGTTAGATAATATATATGGGTCTAGGAATAAAGTATAAAGTAAATTAATTTAATTAAGGAGAATAGGATTGTAGTAAGAGGATACATTAAAGATAGTTAATATAAAATGGTGAATGAAGAGAAGATGAATTAGATAGATGATGATTAAATTCAATTAGAAGTTAAGAAATAAATATAGAATAAGGAAAGGTAAGAAATAATTCTATGAATAATTAAGATAGAAACTAAAATTGATTTGTCCTATACTATTAAAAACCCTAATATTAAAAAACTTAATATTATCCCTCCACCATAAATGGATGAGTTATTATTTGAACTACAAGAAGGTGTAGATTAAGATAATTAGATAAATATAATATAATAATTCTCATATGTCTCACCATAAAAATTCATGAATGATATGAGGTGATGATTAAAAAAATTTAGCCACACTATTAAGAACACCCAAACTATTCAAACCCCTAGGTGTATAAGGCTAACCAATCATGAGTAATTTAGTCCATAGTGGATGAGACCTAGAGATTAGTGGAATAATAAGTTAGTATAATATGATTAAGTTAGGATATGTTAATTATATAGTTTAACCAAAGGAAGAAATTTTATTAGTATAATTAATTCCAATAGTAAATATTTAGGAGAAAAGTTTTAAAAATAATAAAGAAGAAAAACTAGATGTGGAAAGAGATGTGAAGCTTTAAGAGAAAGGTTATTTTGAGATAAGTGTTAGTCATCATACTAGATAAATATAACATAGAGATAAGGAGGAATATAACTTAATATAAGGAGGATTAGTTAATTACAACATTGGAGAAGATGTTGAAGAAGGGATTCAAAGTGATGTGACCCCCCACCCCCCACAAACCCCAAAACTAAGACGCTCCAAGAGGAAATTAATAATTTGGACCAATCACCATCCCTAAAGTTGATTCAAAATAGATGTGTACATCCATAACTTATTCAAAGAGATATACTTATTGGATAATAAGTAGTAAATTGATACCAAATTTACAAGGAAGATATTAAATTGTTAGGAAAAACATACTTCTAAGATGAATTGAAAAGAGATAAAGGTTGTAACAATATTTCAGTTAAACAATGGAAACATAAATAGCATCATAGTTTTTATATTAATTTAGGAACAACTATGTTAGTAAATTACACAAATAGTGGTAGTAATTATAACAATGATATTCTTAACTAGCCTAAGAATAGTAAAATGACACGATATAGGATGAAGTTACTACTATTTGGTAAGGATACAAAGGATGAAAAAGAACATTTATTTATATTAGACACATACTAGAAGAGCCATAATATCACTAATGAAAGGGTGTTTTTATTTTATTTTGTCAAAACATTAAGGGATTACACACTTAAATGGTACATGAAGACTTACTCTAGACATGACATTGCCTAGTCCAACATCAAAAAATAATTTAAGGGTGATTTACATTATCCATACATACCTATAAAAAACATAAATAAAATGAGAGATATTATACAAAAGGAAAATTAAATTTTAAAAAACTACGATTAATAATTTTTGTTTTGATTAAATAGTGACTATTTATCAATAAAACAAGATATAGTAAAATGTTAATCATAAAAAAGTGGGTGGAAAAAGTCATGCCCCATGAGCATAATCACACCAAGGGAAAAAACACCTTGGGAATAGTTATAAAAGTGGTAAAAAAATGACCACAGTCACAAAAACATATCACATCAATAGTTTGACATAAAAGTAGAGAGATCAAGGTATAAATAAAAAATAAGAGAATAATTAAGTATCCATAGAAAACATATATGTTAAGGGAAGTGGTGGAGATGTTGGGTCCTGAGGCTTACCACCCCATCCTCCTAGGGTAGAAATATCCTTGTCTATAGGTAAGGGCTCCCAACTAGTGTTCTACTGAGCCTCTAATGTCTCATCTTGATTTCTTCTAGGAAAAATTGCCAAATCTAGGTGTGGAAACTTACATTGGAAAGGCAAACCCCATCCTATAGCATCACCATCCTAGAATGGGGGAGGATATCCCTATCCCATTATATTACCTCCAAATCTAGATGAGCTACTTAGGCCATCATGATGAGGAAAATACCAATGAAGTGGTGACTATTAAGGATAATAGATCTTTCATTTGGTTCTAGACCATTACCAATATGGCCCATACTGTCATCCCTAAGGAGGCAAAGGATGTTGTGGGGGCTCAAAATTTTCATGGCTAATCATGCATGAAGCATCTCCCTATTTATCAAGTAAATGTTTGAGTTGGTTGAGGTCTAGAAGGACCTTGTCTATCTATCTTTGAATCTGAGGAGTAACATTAGATAAAATAGTAATTTTTTTAGTAACAAAAAAACTATGATCCAACTCTTCATGATTAAATCAAGCATTTTTTCTATATTTCCATATTTGAAATAAAATATCAACTCAAAATATTTGCCAAAATTAGTTGTATTTTGCAAGAAACATAAATTAGAGGATCCTTTAAATGAAAAACAAATAATAGAATGTTTTATATATAGATTAATCCCATGTCTTTAATCCAATGTGGATGGTAAAAATTTCAACTTATTTCTAAAATATTAAAAATGGAGTTGTATTTAGAAGCTCAGTCTTAGAGCCAATACACATATACCTCATTAAAATATAATGTTGAAATAACGTAGTTGGACTTAGAATAATTAAGATTAAAAAAGGAGATACAAATGAATGGGGATGAGTGTGAGACACTGCATAGTAATCACACACCACCACATGTAATAATTTGGTGTACTAACTATTATCCAAAGGGAAACTCTAGGATAGAATGTATCCATAGTGACATAACAAAGAGAGTAGTGATAATAAGATCAACACAACCACTGATAGGGATGAATCCACTAGTTTAACAAGCTATATACAATCATAGGGTTTATTGTAGAATCTATTGAGTATATTATTAACATCCAAAAACCTATGCCACATGTTACAAATGGAAGCACCTATGAATAAATTAATTAAATGCACTAATTTTGGGTCATTTAATCACTATAATCAAAAGTGATCTATTATAGATGCACTTTTGGATGTACATGATACTAATCATAGAAGAGAAACAATAATATATAAAATGTCACTACCACAACTACCCATGAATAATTCTAGTATACAACAACCTGGTCAATAGTATCAAGCACCTATTGCAATTAAAAATTTGTAACTCAAAATACCCAACCATAATACTATAATAACAATTAAGGAAGGCATAGAGGAGGTAGCTAGGGAGATTATAAAGGAGGATACCATAGATAGGGAAATTACCAATGGGGAAGAGGATACAATCAAAATTATAACCAAGGTTATAATTAGGAGAGACCACCACCAATGTGCTATAAATGATGAAAGGTTATGCACATTGCTATAAATTTTGATGAGTAACCCCAGATAGATTTTAGATTATACCACAAAATATGAACACATGACTCATTTGCATGTCCTAAAGTAACACAATTACATAAAAAATGGTAGAATAAAAACTAAATAGTTGATAGAATCTCCCATAGGAAAGGGGATAAACACTTAATAAAAATGGAAAAAGGGAAGGATATAAAAAGGTAGTGTAATGAAGTTAACCATAGGAAATAATAAGATAAAATAGTATAATAATAGGGAAGTCAATCCCACAAAATAATTATGTTATAAAAATTAGACAATGTCAATAAATAATAAGAGAAAAAAAAGAGAGACCATGTAATAAGGTGAATAATGATTCAAAATGAAGAATAATGGTAACCACCAAAAGTGGGATGAAAATTGGTAAAATTAAATAAGTATCCACTGACTAAAATATAGAATTTGACATATATAAAAAATGAGAACACCTTGATATTTATGAACACAACCAAATTGTGGATAAAATTTGAAAGAAAATAACAAAAAAATAGGATAAGTATTAGCTCAAGTTGACCTAATTCAATGAAGATGAGATCCTAGATCTCAAAAATTAATGAAATTGATAAAGAAACAATATATATTAATTAGAATCACTTAATTCTAAAAATATTTCAACAAGCAACAAAGATAACATAAAGTGCATAGAGTGGAAAATAATCAAATTAAAAATACCAAAAATGTGTTTAAAACAAACTAAAAATGGAAAAACACTTCCATTATAAAATATGCCAAAATCCATTATCAATAAATAAATAAAACACTCATAGGAATTTACACATATATAAATGTGTTACCACAAATCACATGGGAGATATTCAGGAAACCACAGTTGCATGCAGTAGTATCTAACGTTGCCATGGTTGATGGTACTTCACGCTCACCAATTATACCTTTTCATAATTTTAAATTTGATTTTATGGGAATAAATAAAAAGGTAGATTTTAAGGCAATTGGTATGTATGATATTGGATACCCAACATTGTTGAACCTGGAATGGTTTGTGGATTGTAATGGATCATTCGATTCTGAATATGAAATAAATCACATTTGAAATAAAAGAATAAAAGACTTAGTAGTTTATTTTATGCTAGAGGTGGGAATGGTAGTGGCATGGTAAGAAGAATTAGGGATAAAATATGAAGATAATAAATTTGATGACCTCACTTCCATGTATAAACTGAAGTAAAATATAAAAATAGAAGATAAACCTACAGCCAATGATTAATGGGAACTTATGATAGTAAAAGAAGAATAGACACTCTTAGGGGATGAAATTAAAATTTCATGTGCTATGAACCAAAAACCACAATGGATAAAGTATGTTGGATAATAAAAACACTTTGTAAATGAAAAAAACTACTACACTAGAAAATCCATTACTATAGAGAATAAGATCTCACTAAACAAAATGAGCTTCATATAATAAATTAATAAAATTTATTAGAATTGGGCTAGTTGATGATTATTTATAAAACATGTTGTGATTATTTATCTAGGAATAAATAGATTTTAAATCCATTGATGATACACTTACTATTAATTTTGTGAGATTGTGGCAAACCCATAAAAAACCATTTACACAATTTTTTTTTATCATACTACTCAAAATAAGGTTTGTAAAATTATAGAGATATTTTCTAGAGATCATAAGTTATATAGGAAAAACAAACCCAATATTACGTCTTGATAAATGTTAAATGGTATAAGCAAAAACAGGGAAAATTGATAGATGATTTTGGGAAAAATTATTTTACTATAAATAATATGCATTTATAAAAACATGGTACCTATATTAGGGGATACAAAAATAAACTACTAGATGGGCAAATGTAAAAATGGATTTTTCTAGAAATTTCAACTTTTGGGATTCAAATACTATATTCTATCAAACATTTTGGAAAATTAAAAAAATATGGAAGACTCCATTGTAAAGTAATAGTTTTCTTGATTAAAAATAAAATAAATAAGGTTAGGACATATGGATGGTTGGGAGTAGATTGAAAGAGAATTACCCAAAACTACGGAAAGGAATACAAACATAAAATAACTTGAGAATATGGAATACAACTAAAAATTTAAAAAACAAGAAGATGAAAAGGAATAAAAACTAGAAAACATAAAAATATACAATGAAGAAAGAGAGATGTAACTCCTTGACATTGTGAAAGATAAAACATAGTAGTTATAGAAACTTCTTAAATCTAGAGAAGATAATATAGCCATAGATGGAAATCCAAATATGATAAAATTAGGTAATAATTGGGCATATGAAAAGGTGGATAATATATTATAATTACTAAGAAAATTTGAAGATATATTACCAAGAACATTTAGTGAGCTCAAATAAATCAAAGAATATGTGGGTAATATGAAAATCCAATTAAAGGAGGATATTAAACAATTGTGGAAATAACTGTGTAGATTAAATCCTAATGTTAAGACAAAAATCAATATTGAAAGGGATAAAATGCTAGTTGGAGGAATCATAACCCCTATGGAAGATATTGAATGGATAATTTCCATGGTGATTTAAAATAATTAAAATGGCAAGATACACATATGCGTTGATAAAAAATAATTGAATAAATCTTATATGTATGATCCCTTCCCAACACCATGCATGAAATAAATATTGGAAAGTGTTATGGGAAGAGAAAACAACTCCTTCATTTATGGATTCTCATGATACCATCAACTTAGAATAGGGCCATAAGATCTATCAAAAACTAAATTTTCTATATAATGAGGATCATTTATGTATATAATTATGCCATTTATATTGAAAAATACACCATGTGTTTTTAGTCATATATGGTTAATGTGTTTATGGATATCATACATGAGTTCTTGGAATTGTATCTTGATGACTGGATGGTATGTGGGTTAATAAAATACTGTGTCTAAGCATTTTAGATGATGTTACAAATATGTTGACAATTGAACATTTATTTTAGTTTTAATAAATGCATCTTTGTTATGACTTTTCATACTTTATTGGGACACATAATATGTAAATCAAGAGGTTGATGGTATATCCACTTAGAACATCCATAAAAATAAAAATACCACCACACAAAAAATAAAAAGAAGGTTAGAAATATACTAGGGTATATTGGATAGCACCTTGGGTTCATAATAAATTACACAACCATAAGTTCACCCATAGAATAATTGTTGAATAAGCAAAATAACCAACCATAGACTATTTAGGATAATGTCAAAAGGAATTTGATACATTTAAGAATAATATTTTGGATGCCTAAATCTTAGTGTTTATAGACTTGAAAATCCCATTCCATGTATATGTTGATGCCTTTAGAACTTTAATAGGACCAATGCTAGCACAACCTCATAGAAATATATACCATATGATTTCATTTTATAGAATATGTACACACCTAAAAATAACCACAACTGGCCTTCAACCAAACTTTAGATCAATTCCTACCAACCATTACAAATTAAGCTTAGGAATCATTAAACATCCCAAATTTGCTTATGCATCATTCATCAAAGCTTAGAATCATGTTGAGACATCCCTAATTGGGCTATTCTATCATATGAAATAATAACCTCTCATATATTCATCCCTAATCACCTTGCAACATCACAACTGTCAATTTGACCTATTAATTGGGGCACTTGCACACTTAAAACAAATATTTAAAGAGATAAAAGGATAATAAAAATCATTTATCAAACTAAAAAAATTAAATACATAGTTGAATTATCCATTTTCAATTAGTGAATATCTAAAAAAAGAAATTTAAAAATTCAAAATATCATAGCCTTTCATCATTGTATTTGAATGAATTTCTTTCTTATTATGGAAAAGAGAAACTAAGTATGGGTATGGTTGAAAAACCTGATTGATAGTGTGCATGTTGAATCAAAAGATCATGAAGAGCTACTCTTTGGCTTAAGAGGATGACTTTCATATAAGAACATACTAAAGCAAACTTTATTTGATATACAAATGATTGAGTGGATTGCCTAGTGATATCTAGATCCCAAAAGTGAGAGCTTACTTAGGGGCTATCAATCTACACACTTTAAATAATTAAGTTTATAAACATAAAAGAAAGACACTTTAATAAATACATCAAAAGGTATTAAAACTAAATACAATAATTATTTCTAATAAATATGCTATAAATGGTTGAATTATAAATAAAATAATTAATACCAGTACTAGGGGTTGCAGTATGCTCTAAAAAATTAGAAGGGGGTCTATGAACAAGAAACAACATAGAAAATTAGGTTTGGTTAGGTGTAGGTAGGTGAAAACAACTTGTTGATTTTCACTACCATAGTGACCATTAGTGGTTAAGGTGACTATCAAATGTTAAGGTGAGTGTCGATGGTTAAGGTGACCATCGGTGGTTGAGTTAA
Organism: Torreya grandis; assembly: GCA_037957365.1. NCBI lineage: Eukaryota > Viridiplantae > Streptophyta > Pinopsida > Cupressales > Taxaceae > Torreya > Torreya grandis. The sequence goes on from JARHVA010000189.1 coordinate 2,824,193, forward strand.
CCATCAATGGTTACTGTGTGAAGATCTAGGTTGATAAATTTCTAATTGATAAGATCCAAAAGATGGATTCTGAGAGGTGGATAAGGTTTGGGTTGATTTTAAGATGGAAATAAAGTAGATGAATACTTATAAATAATTAATTATGTTACCAAAGGTCAATTAGGTATATATTTGAGGTAGTTGATTTGTTGGTAGAATCTAACTTGATTCTAGCAAAGTAATAGTATCCAAAGTCTTAATGGAGAGGTGGTAATAAATTGACTATTTGATATGTTTTCTGAATTCTTGGATTAATAATGATGATTGACCTACAATAAATAAACTCCTAGATAAACAAGCTCTTAATTATAATTGCATATGAGTTTCACCTCCCAATTCCTCTCTTTTTATAGGCATAAGCAAGAGGTAGAAGTGAAGGTTCAACTGGGTTGTCTAATTATAAATTATCCATCCAAAGGATCATAACAAGATTTAGAAAAGATATAATTAGAAAAGCAAAGTAAATGGTTTGCATGATTTTGGTTAGAGAGGTGGAGCCTAACCATCGATGATCAAGTTGATCATTTATGGTTACCCTAACCATCAACAATCAAGTGCTGAGGGGAAAAAGGGCTATCAGGTAGGGTTGAGCTAGCTAAGTTAAACTTGACTATGGGCTAAGTTGATTAGGGGTTAGAATGTGATATTAGTCTTAAGAGGGTCCTAGGCTATTCTAAGGTAATTATGACATTTAGAATCATAGTGTGTATATTTCCAATGTCTACATTTTCCCCCTTTTTATTATGCATCTTTGAATCAACAAGATAAAAAACAAAAATGGAGTGTTGGTCGAAGGTTTTTTGATTACCCCAAGTATGGGAGGAGGTATTCCCATTCAAACCAAGAGGTGATGAGGTGAAAAAAAATCAAGTGTGGATTTGATAATGTATGTGAGGGTGAGGATGAAGGTAGATGATAGGTTAGGCATGAGGGCAAAAACAAGCACATGAAGTGTGACAATAGGTGTTGTAATCGAGATCATGCAAAGACAAAGTTACCATAGTTAAAAAAAATAAAAGGTCGAGTCTAAGGGATAAGTGACCATTGTATCGCATGATCATATTTTATGCATGGTAATAGGGTACACCTATTAGTCTCCTAAATAGGGTTAGTGTTTCTAGTGGGTATTTAAGGCAAGAAGTGATCCCATCGAGAACACAAATAGGTTAAGTTTCATGGGGATCCAAGGTAGGAAGTGCTCATGAAAGACACAAATGGGTAAGGTAAGAATGAGGTGGTACAAATTCAAAAAGTGGTCAACATGGAAATGTTGTTGTTGTGATCAAAAGACCAGGTAAAAAGTAAAACAAAATGTGCATGAGTTAGGCCAAAATGGACCAATGACAAGGTGGTTGGGGTGGGTGTTTTAGGTAGTTTTTATGGGTGGGTAAATTAGGTTAGTATTTCTAAAAAAGGGGTTGCTAAGGTTTAAGTGTCAAAAATGGGGCATCCTGATCATCGATGGTCAAGGTGCCCTAAAAATCTATGGGTAAAAAGTGAAAATGATTTTACTCTTTAATCACTTTTCTTGTGCTTATATTGACTTTATGCCTTAGTTTTATAGCACTGAGTGGTGAAACTGATAACTGAGAATTTGGTTGAGTTGGTAGTTTGTGATTGGTTAGAGGCATGTGCTAGAGGTGATCTTTTAGGACTGAGATGCAGGGAACATGTGGATGTGGTCAAGCAACTACACATGGGCTCTGACCATGATAGAGATCAAGGAATGAGGTAGGTAGTGTATTGAATTTGATAGGATATTCTAATTTCATATAGTTATTTTGGAATGATAAGTTAGGTAGATTAAATGTTGGTTTGATGTTGATGATTAATGCTTATGACGTGATGCTTATATGTGATCATGTATTATTTTTTTATGGATACTTAGATTAAGAATGAGATGGTTTAATTAACAACACTAGATGGGGGAATAGAGAATATAATCTAGAGGTGAACACCATAATGAAAATACCAACTAGTCATGATAGGATAAGCAGAGAGTAGGATGCATCTTCATTGACAAGAACTAAAACAAAACTAAAGTTGGATTGACTTAATGAACATAAGCCCTTCAAATGCTTTGTATTAGAATTCTTTAGTTGGATAAAAAGGTATATTGACCACATAATGTTAAGTAAGCTAAAAAATCCCTTTTATATAGTGTAAAGGGGAGATGGGTGGAAATGGAACCCTGTTGTGAGGATGGAAAGCCTTCACTATAGGCATCCTCTATTGTAGGTATCCAAAATACTAGGATAAACAAGCCTATTCTAAGCTATGTAGACTGATCGATGTGGGAAGTCTATTTATGGAAGATGATTCTTGCTTTTACCTTATCTTTTTATTTGAGAGTTGATTACATATTTCAAGATTATTTTGCTTTTTTTAAAAATTGTGATAATGGGTCCTCTGCTAATTACTATATATGGGAAGTTGATCAATGCAAGAAACTTCCAATAAATTACTATGATTTTGACAAATGCTTACTCAACCATCCTTTGAGGTATTGGTCTAAGTTTATATGCTTTTATTAATGCTTTTTGATAGCTATCCTTTAAGGGAATAGCCCACCTTACATTTTATAAATTTCCATTAAAATTTTAACGTCTATCCTTCAAGGGATTAGTATGTAAATGCTAAGAATGACCCATGATTACTAGTGATAGGGATTTTTTTATTTGGATTTGATTTTTATTGACATAGACTTGCTTATTCTAGCTTAGTGGTTCACCTTCATGGTGGTAAAACCAAGAGAACAAGAGGGTTAATTAGGTGTAAAGAGATTTAGGTAACAATGATCATAGGGATCCATCCTAAAAAGGGGTGGAAATAACCATGAGAACCATGCCATGGGTAGAGCCATGGTAATCATTATTCAAGATTAGGATATGTTGATGATAAATAATCACATGATTCATTTTTAATTGATTACCCATAAAAGAGGGAGATGAATGTGGGTGGATAATAAGGATGAGCTTAAGTTAAACAAAGGTGAAAATTGATCCTTCTTAAAAAAATAATGGATGTATATGAGAAACATTGAGGGGCTCAAGTTTTAGGTGGCCTTCAAGAGAAAATAACTAATAAGATTTTGAACCATACTTGTGGGTTATGATATAAGGTCCAAGCTGATTGAAAGCAAACTTTCCCCAATTGCTTTTCCCCATATTAGTGACATGTTGATTTTACTTTAGGACAAGGTCTCTAATATTTAATTCTTAAACTTTAAGGTTTTTATTATAGGAACACTTGACATGTTCTTGGTATATATGAAGATGGGTGAGGTCTGCTAGGTGATGCTCATTGAGTATCTCAATCTAGGCTAAACAGTGCTAATGATAATCACTCTTAAAAACAAGATCTTGTAAGGATATGCAAAGAAAAGGGATTTAGAATTCAAGAGGAAAGATAGCCTCCACTATAAACATAATATAAAATGGGGTAGCACCTATAGGGGTTTTAATGATAGTATGATATACCCACAAGGTGAAAGGGATGTGTAAATGCCAATATCAACTAGATTCATTGACCATTTTAGTTAGCATATTATTAAGGGTTTTGTTAGAGGCTTCTAAATATCCATTAGCTTGATGGATATAGGGTAAGGAGAAGCTTAGGTTAATGTTTAATACATCACATAAACCCTAGACTAGCTTGTTCTTAAATGATTTACCATTATCAATGATAATATTATGATGGACACTAAAATGGTAGATGATATGATGGTTGATAAAGTTGATTATCTTCTCCACTTTAGTTAAGACTAGAGGAATAACCTTTACCCACTTGGTAAAGTAATCGATCATGGTGACAATAGAATGTTGTCATTGTGAGGAGTGGGGATTAATCTCCCCAATAAGGTCTAGACCCCATTGTGAAAAGGGCTAGAAATCTATAGAGGCATGAAGGCTATGGCTAGGTGCATGATTCAAATTAGTGTGTTGTTGACATTTGACACACTTTATCACATAATCATAACAATATTGGTTAAGGGTAGGCTAGGAATAGCCAAGATGGAAGATACACTTAGCTATAGTGAGGCCAATAAAATTACCCCCATAGATGCCATTGTGCATTTCCTTGATAGTGTAGGAGGCTTCCTGACTATGTAGATAGTGAAAGAGGAGGCCATAAAATATGTGCTTATAAATAATTCCTCTCATAATGGTATAGCATGAGGTACTCTAAATAAATTCTCTTCAAGCCTTTTTAGAGAGTTGAAAAGGAATGATGCCAAGGTTAAGGTAGTCAAAGGTTTGCTAATACCAAAGGTTAGGTTGGGTATCCTCCACATTGAAAATCATGGAGGAATCTAGTTTGACATAGGATGGTTGGGTAAGCCTATGGATAATGATAGATAACTTAGAATCCAAGGATGCAAAAATTATCTAAAAGGAAAGGGAAGCCATGGTGTTGATGAACTTATTAATATATCATGGGGTTGATTGGATGCAGTAGTACTCAAATGATGATAGGAGTTCATCAACTAGTTATTTGTACTACTATAGAACATCATTCTTACAATGGTAAGAGTCATTTATTTGATTGACTATAAGTTATGAGTCACCAAAGATATTGATTATTTTGACTCTGAGGGCCAAGGTGGTTTGAAAGCCTATCACTAAGGTTATATACTCAGCCATATTGTTGGTACATTTGAAATCAAGCTTGAATGACAAAGGGAGAGGTTCACCATCAAAGGAGATAAGGATGATACCAACTCCCTGACCATGTTGATATTTTTATCTATCGAAGGACATGGTGACTTGATAAGTGAAATCTACTTGAGAGAGGGCCATGATGGAATCATCAAGAAACTCAAGAGGAGGAGGTCGTTTATCCATTGTACTTTGACCTACTAATGTCATGGAAGATGTAGGTCATAGCACATTAGTAGGTTTCACTAGTGTTTTTTAACTCAAAAGGCATGACTCTATAGCAGAAGGTTCCCCAAGGGGTGGTAAAGGTAGTTTTTCACTAATCTTCAAGGGTGATTAAGATCTAATTATAACCCAAGAATCTATCCATGAGAGATAAAATCTCATGCTTGACTATAAAATCAATAAGCTAGTTAATGCTAGGTAGAGGAAAGTCATCTTTGGGGTGGGTTAAGTTGAGGTCATAAAAGTCCAAAAAAATGTGTAGTTATCTTGTGGCTTTAGTGATAAGTACAACATTTGAGACCAATTGGGGGTAATTAATGGTTTGAATGAATTTGATAGAGAGGGGATGGTAAAGCTCTTCTTTGATGAGAAGGGCTCTATGAGGATGCATGTATCGGATCTTCTTCTTGATAGGTTTGGCATCATAGTGGGTGACTATGTTATGGGTGGAAATTATGGGGTCAATTCTAGGCATATCACTATAAGACTAGGTAAATGTTATGCTACAGTCTTGGAAGAAAGAGGGGAAGTCCTGAAGTTCCTTAGCATTCAGTGATTGGAAAAGTTTGCCAATATGGGGGTTATTTAGAGTACCCAAGTTGATATCCATATTTTATTTATTCAACATGATCAAGGTCTTGGGAGGAATATATTTATGGATCAAATAATATATGGAACCAAGGTAGTTGAGAATGGAATCATCATCCTAATACTGCATAGTGTTCATGGTAAGATAATCTTCTCCTGTCATCTTAGGTTGGGTCAAAGGGATGGTTATGGTTTCCCCCTCCTTTTGATAAGTTATGGGTTTGAGTTTGATCATGTTGACAAAAAAAATGTAGGTTGGATGATGTCATCATCCTCACACATGGATAGGAAAGAGATTGGTGAGTAAGGGGTATCTTATTCAACAATGGCAGCGGTAGGTTATTTGGCTTTCTTCTTATTAGGAAAGATGAAACAAAGTTTGTGTTTCTCATGTGGCTTCCTAGTTTTGATGATGACTAATTTGTGTGGACCATGCTCATATATCCTAAGACCAAAGCCTTTCCAAGCACACAAATATAGGTATGTCTTGGCAAACTATGTGTATCAATGTAAGAGAAACTAGTGGTGAATGGTCAAGGTGGAAGAGAGGTGGTAGAAGAATTGAGGGATTTTTCAAGTCCCCCATAAAAAAAATGGGTCTGATGATTGGGAGGTCCAAAGAGAATAATATTTATACCATTATAGTCATATCCTAGTTGGTTGGTAATTTTCCCATATTCATGAGGAGTAGAGAAAGCATTGAAGGAAAGAAGATGATATTCCCCTAGTGAAAGGTGATAGAACATTGATTCCAAAGGGTCTATGGTAGGAATATTGTGTGAATATATAGAGGAGCTAGTTGATGCCTCATTGGTGGAAGGAGGTATGACATTTTATTTGATAGTTTAAGGTGGGGTTTAAACTACTTAGGGTGTGTTGGATGGATGCATAAGAACATCATTGGGGTGGTAGGTCATATTGCATGTTGAGAAAGGACTTGGGTTAACTTAGATGGTGATGACCTATCCTTTATGCTCAAACTTAATATAATGGTGGATGGTAGGGTGGATGCAACCCATGGAGTGAATCCAAGGTATTCACAACAAGATGTATTATAATTAACCTTCTACAACATAGAATAGTTTGAGGAGTATGCAGGGTTCTACATGGATATGAAGGATGATAGTTCCCAATGTAGTGGACATGGTATCATTGAAGGAATGAAGGATGACTAATGATTCATACATGACATTGTTTGGAAAATTGAGTTGGTTATAGGTGTGAGAGGAGATGATATTTATGCTAACTCCCCCATCAATCATGACCCATTTAATGTAGGTTTGGTTGATGTAGGTAATGATAAAGAGAGGAGGAACTAGGTCTTTGAGATGGATGGAGGGTATTTATGAATCCTTAAAGGTAACAAGATTATAAATCTAAAGGGAATCGACAAATGTGGATAGAGGTTGGGGGTCCTCAAGCTAGATCTTAATGGATTGCAAATATTCTATTAGTGCTTGGTGGTGATGGTGAGAGGTAGATATTAACTCATACAAACTCATCTTCATCAGGGTCTAGTGAATTTGCTTAAGGATAACTCTTTAGATAGATTCTAAAAGGTTAGACTATGAGGCAACTAACATATACACCTTGAGTTTAGTCAAAGATAAAGATGATTGGGTATAGGTTGGTTGGGAGATTGAAAAGGGGTATGTCTAAGTAATGGACACCTTAACCTTTCCCTTATCCTTTTGTTTGATCTCATGACCAAATATATAGTATGGATAAAAGGAGAAGTTGAGCTAGAGGATTGGTTAGATTCATCTTCACTTTGAGTTGAGAGAAAAGTAGTGGGTGAGTGTTGGGTAGGTATGGTGGGTGGTTGGATTAGTAGGGGGTTCATAAGAGGTTCATCTATTAATAGATCATCCTCATCATAAAGTTGATAGATGATCATTTGGAAAGATTTGTAGTTATTCATATCATGGCTTGGTATCCCATGATAAGCACAAACTTGGTGATCATCATACTAAGTGGGTTTAAGGGTCAAATGGCCTGATGGGAGGTAAGGCTAAACATGACATCGACAACAAATTATAGAGGATGTTTGAGTATGACTCAGCTAAAGTTTGTAAAAGTGTAGTGGTTTTGGCTATGGTGGTTGGAGTAAGAGGTGGCTTCAAAATAGATTTGGTAGTGGGTACCCTAAGTAAGGTGGTATGCTTGGTTGATGGCTTTCGTTTAGGCAAGGGGATTGATGAGCTAGAGGTGGAAGATTACAATGTAGGTAGCTTAGGTATTGTTGTCATGGTAAAGAGAGGTTCATTTAAGATCAACTACAAATGCATAACCAAAAGAGATAGTGAGTTTTTGGTAGAGTAAATTAACTTCCTATTCAAGGTAGAAGGATGAGGCCCCAAAATAGAGGGCAATGGTGAAGGAGGAAAAGTTTGGAACTTTTAGCCTTTGTTTGGCTTTACCTCTTTAGTTACTTTGGTCTGACATTAGGTTAGTGAGATTGAAGGGGTTAGGTCCACTTTCATAGATGGATGACTAAGAGTTGGTGTAGAAAGGATACTAAGATCCTTGTTAGACCTAGTTGGGATGATAAGAAAGGGGTTTGATACTTGGGTCTTATTTGGATTAAGTGGTCAAAGGTTGGTTTATTTAATGGAGGTTTTAGTTGGTTGGTTAGAGGGTTTGGTTGGTTGGGTGGATATGGCAAGGGATTGGTTAATGGAATTGGTGGGTAGGTTTGATTGAGAAAGGGTTGGAGGTTCTAGTTGGGTAATGTAAGGGATACCTAATTACTACCAAAAGGTGGCTTGATCTGTGTTTGGGTTAAAGATAAACTCCAATTTCTAAACTAGCTTAGAGAATGGTTTGTAGGTTGGCTTAGTTCCTTGAATGGTAGACATGAAAGATAGGCCCCTAGGTGGAGACATAAGGATGGTAACCTCACCCTTTTCCTCAATCAAAGGATGCAAGGCTTGGATGGGTGTTTCCTCTATGGGAGGAGTGGAAATATATATTTTATCTTTAAGAATGTTTTTTTAAGGGGGAGTGGTTTGATTGATAGTTAAAGATGAAGGTGAGGTAGTGATGGTTAGTTGTTCTAATATATCAGGTAAAAGGGTGGCTAGTGGCTCCACTACCTCAATAAGTGGAGGGGAAGAAGATGGTGTTTCCTTGGCTTGGGTATATGAGGGAAGGGAAGATAATTACTCTACCTCAATAAGCAAAAGGGGTGAGAGATAAATTTGTTGATCAATAGGTTCTTTAGTAATGAGTGTGTCAAGGACCATGTTGACTATATGGGTATCATGAGAGCATTTGATGTTATTTCTCTCATTCTTTATAGGAGCATGGTTTGGGAAGGGTTGATTTAATATATCAAGTTCTTGGTTTGATGGTGCATTGGGGTTGTCCAATGTAAACTCCCCTTTGTTGATGAGGGATTAGATGAGGCTCTTGAAGGTGTTACACCTACTGACATCATGTCTTGTCACTCGATGAAAGGAACTCAAATCATTATCATTATACCAAATAGGTGTGGGATGAGAGGAGTCAAATTGTTGGGGTGGATTGATAGGAGGAAGCTGAATGATATTGGATTTCAATTAACTTCTCCAAGATGGAAGCATAGGATTCTCCAAGTGGGGTGAATTATTTTTGGTTGTTCAAATTTTGGTTCCTTGGGTTTTGCTTTGAGGAACTAGAGGAATTTTATTAGTCAATAGAAGGTGGAGGATCAAATTTAAAAATGACTACATTTTTGGTTCCCTTGTTCTTGGTGTTGGTATTGGACTAGTTGCTTGACTTAAAAGAAGAAACCTCACTATTTTTATAGGTTGAGTTATTGTTTTTGAGCTTAAGCTTACCTTCATCAATGGCTCAGTTCTCTAAATTTCACACCATGGTAAAATATTCATCAAAGGTTTAGAAGCTTTGGATATGTAGGGTAGAGGAAATATGTTTGGCACACGCCTGAGTAAAGATCTCTATGATTTCAGGTTGAGGTAGGGAGAAGGATAGTTGGTTCATAAGACTCTTCTATTGAGCCACAAAATCATAAACTAACTCATCCTCAAACTATCAAATAGTGTAGAGGTCAGTGATAGACACTTTATTGGAGATATTGATAGAAAAGTGGTCTAAGAAGGTTTGGGCCAGTTGGTTAAAGGAGAAGATGGAATGCTTGGGTAAGGAACTATGCCAATTCAATGTTAAGTCAACTAGATACATGGGGAAGGTGCAAAGTAGAAGGGCATCATCATAGGTGATGAGATAGAAAACATGCCTAAATGCCCTAAGGTATTGTTGGGGATCCTCCTTTAAAACTTAGAGAACTTGGAAAATTCCCATTGGGGAGGATATGGCTTGATAGTTACGGATGGATGGATGGGCTCATTAAAATTTTGATCATAAGACAAGATTTTGTGAGAAATAAAAATAGATGACTCTAAGGTGGTCATCTTATCCATAAACATCTTCATTAGGTCATTTTGGGTTTGTGTGCTCAAAGGGTTATAAGATGCATATTACTAAGGTGGTTGAGAGACATAAAAATAATGGGTAGAAGGTTGGGAGGCTACCAAATATGAGTAAGTGGATGTTAATGTTTGGGTGGAAGATGTATAAGGGTAGGTAGAGGTAGGTACTTGGGTAGTGGGTACATGCCCTTGTAAATTAGGGATGTAGTCAAAGGTTGATCCAAGGGGTGCTTTTTGGATAGGAGTGATAGTTGGGTTGGTGATAAATGGAAGGGTGGTGACCCTTGTACTAATTGGTTGCAAGGTAGAGGGTATAGACACCACAAAGATTTGAATTAGAGTGGTGCTTGATGGGTTAAAGGTGACTAGAGGAAGGCTGGTAGTGCTAGAGGTAGGCACTCTTATAGTGGAGGAGTGGTTTTTAGCAGTAAAAGGTATAAGGGTGGTAGTAGTTTGGGTTGGTTGGTTTTCAATGGTAGTCTCAAAGGGGTTGTTGGTTGATGAAGAGGCTTGGGTAGTCAACGGTTATGTAGTGAATGTATAAATGGAGGTATTCCCCATGAGATGGGAGGCATGCCATATGGTGGATCTATAGATGGGTCAAGAGCCAATATATGGTAAGACATAGTTGTAAGATAATATGGTAAGGATATAGGATTTTTGTCTAAGAAAGTGACAAAGTTTGCATCTCTTTGAGGGACCTTCTAAGGTAAAGTAGTACTTCCCAAGGGGTGAGGAGAGTCTACTAGATAGGAAGTATAGTCCATAGATGAAGAGGTGGAATAGGTAGGTTGTCTTGGTGATAGTTTTTACTTCATAAGGTCTCTTTACTACTGGTGAGTGAAAACCATGCAAGGTAGGGGAGATAGAAAGAAAAAAACCCTCACTACTCAAACAAAAAGAAGGCCAAAAGAGATTAAATAAATCCATTCACACTCTAAGAGAGATGTTAAGCCCTAAAATTTTAATTAATCTCACTTTTGGCTTATGACTTAAGAAAATGTGTGACTAAAATTGGTTTGTAGAGCAGGTACTAAATAGTTAATCTAAGGTTGGTTTCATGTTATTTTTACTCACTCAAAAGAGATCTGTATTAGAATCAATATGTGGCTTGGTATTGGGGCCTACCCCCTCATTTCACACACCACAATGATAATGGTGTCAGGTGCTTAACCAAAATATATTGATATCTAGAGATTATACTCAACCAGAGAGATAAGTTGTTTCTCCCCTTGGTAATCACCTCCAAGTAGGATCATCAGGAAAGGGTAAGGTTACCACTAGGTGATAAAATCCTAGTCAGGACTTGTCCCAAGTTTGTTTGATGCTTAATTGGTGAAACTAGTTTGGTTTAATGTGTGTAATAAAGAGTAAACCTACGATGGATTAATTTGCCTTTAATTTAAGCTATGTGAACTAAATTTTCAAGTGGTTGATGTATACACTTAATTTTAAGCCCAAAAGAAACTTTTGATTTTTTTAATGAACAAACAATAGAGAAAGAATGCAATCAAACAAGAATCCAAGTAGAGACACAAGTGTCCCACCAAGCATGCCAAATTATTTCAATGAATTTCTTACTTATTATAGAAAAGAGAAACTAAGTATGGGTATGGTTGAAAAACCTGATTGATAGTGCATGTGTTGAATCAAAAGATCATGAAGAGCTCCTCTTTGGCTTAGGAGGATGACCTATAGATAAAAAAGTACTAAAGAAAACTTTGTTTGTTAGATAAATAGTTGAGAGGATTCCCTAGTGATAGCTAGATCCCAAAATTAAGATATTCCTTAGGGGATATCAATCTACATGTTTTAAACAATTAAATTTATAAATATAAAATAAAGGCACTTACATCAATAAATCAAAAGGTACTAAAGCTAAATACAAGAATGCTTGCTAAGAAATATGCTATAAATGGTTGAATTATCAATAAACTAATAAATACTTGTGATAAGGGGTTAGGGTATGCTCTAAAAAATTATAAGGGGGTCTATGAATAGAAAATAACATAGAAAATTAGGTTTGGTTGGGTGTAGGTAGGTGAAAACAACTTATTAGTTTTCACTACCATAGTGACTTTCAGTGATTGAGTTGACTGTCAACGATTAAGGTGACCATCGATGATTAAGGTGACCATCAGTGGTTAAACAAACTATTGGTGGTTGTGTCAATGGTCAATGGTTACTATGTGAATATTTGGGTTGATAAATTTCTAATTTATGAGATCCAAAAGATGGATTCTGAGAGGTGGATAATGTCTAGGTTGATTATGAAATGGAAATAAAGTAGATTAATACTCATAAACAAGTAATTGTCTTACTATAGGTCAATTGGGTGGGCAATTGAGGTAGTTAATCTAGTGGTGTAATCTATATTAATTTTGGTAGAGTAATGATACCTGAAGGCTTGATGGAGAGGTGGTAGAAAATTGACTCTCTGATATGATTGCTAAATTATTTGATTACTGATGACTATTGACTTATAAAAAATAAACTCTTAGATACACAAGCTCTTGATGATAGTTGTAGATGAGTTTCACCTCCCAGCTCCTCTCTTTCTATAGGCATAAAAAAGAGGTAGAAGTGAAGGTTCAACTAGGTTGTCTAATTATAAATTGTCCATGCAAAGGCTTGTACTAAGATTTAGACAACTATAATTAGGAAATCAAAACAAATGGTTTCTATGATTTTGGTTAGGGAGGTGGACCCTGACCATTGATGGTTAGGGTGATCATCAACATTTAGGGTGACCATCGATGGTTACCTTGATCGTTAGTGGTCAAGTGCTGAGGGGAAAAAGGGATAAAAGGTAGGATTGAGCTAACTAAGTTAAACTTGACTTTGGGCTAGCTTGATTAGGGTTCAGAAGGTGATATTGGTCCCAAGAGGGTCCTAGGATATTTTAGGAGACTTATGACACTCAGAATCATGATGTGTAGATTTCCAGCGTCTACACATTACCTTTATGATTTGTCAAGCTCTTTGAAAATATTCTAAGATATCTAATTTTAGATTCTTTCCTAATAATTGTAAATCATAATTACTTGACAACTATTAACTCTATTGGAGTTATTTTTAATTGACCTAGGCTTAGTTTGAACCCATTCCAAGCCTAAAATCATCCTTAACTCACCTTGGGTGAGAGTTAATTCTGAAGGCTATAAATATAAGCCCATATCTATTAATTTATAAGCTTGGATATTGTAGATTTATTATGTAGGATTTGATCTATAGAACTCATGCAAGTAGTGTTACCATACCCAAATCTTAAGCCAATCAACATCAAAGACAAGGTGCTAATGAAATAAAAAGCCAAGACACCTCCATTATCAAAGTCTTCTTGATCCACAAGCTGAGCAAGCCATTCAACAAAACCATTTGGATCTCCCAAGGAAGGTAAAAGAGTTGTGTCTTTTATGTTTTTGTTGTGATTTCATTTAGTTTTTATTACTAAGATCTTCCTAGTCTCTTGGCTATAAGTGTTAGGATATTAGTGTGTTTATTTCATTGGTTTTATGTGACTAACACAATACTAACCTCCCCTCTACATCAAATTCCTAGCTCACATGTTGGCATGCCTGGTGGGACCTCAAGCATCCCATAAAAACAAGGAGATTAATATGACAATTTTAGTTTTTCTAATGGATGCTTAAGAATCTTCAAAATTTGAGTTTTAAATCCATTTTTCATGTAATTCATTTTTTTTAGCAACACATAGTTTACACAGAGACTGATGTCAATTCTCTTATAATCACATATATTCTCCAATAACTATGTGAAGAATATAGAATGACATAAATGTGATTAATGAAGGTTTTTTTTTATAGTTTTATACTTTTTATTATGTGTTTAAAAACTTGCATATTGTTTGTTTAACAATTTTCCTACAAGATCAAGAGAGATATTTGATTTTTAGGCTTGTTTTAATAAACATCCTTTTTGTCAAAGAATGTTGTAATTTTCTATGTTTTTTTAGGAACCAATGTTTATCTTTATCGACTAACATTTATCCCTAAATGGATCGATGTCGATCTCTTTGAGATAAAAAATAAAAAAACCTGAGGGCTAATTTTGAAATGCTATATCCTCACTCACTTTTGGGCTTCTAAGTAGGCAAAACCTATAAAAAATTATAGGTCCTAAGGTGGAAAAGGCCAATTTTGAACATGGTTAAATCTTACACAATTTGTTTTGGTGTTTAAAATGAACATAGTTCTTTTCATGCCTTAGTTATTTTTAAAGTTTTTATAAATTTTTCAACAAATGCCAAGGGGCTCAAATTTCACAACATAATTCAGTTTGGTTCACTAAAATGAAATTTCACATTTAGTTACATAATCCTAAGAGTTGTTTTATTTTAAGCTTGTTTGTGTTGAGAAGTGTTGTCATTGATGTCAAGGTTGATATCATTTGATGTCAAGGTTAATGTCATTGATCTCAAGATGCATGGTGTGTTGGGTATGAGATTGTATGCCTGATATGATAAGGAAGTCAAGCAACTTAATGTCTCTCTATTGAGAGAGAATTTAAAGTCTTGAGAATCCATCAATAGTTTTGGCAATAGTTTTGAATACTTGGCATAAAATATAGTGAGCTATGAAGATCCTTAGTCAAGCTCTGAAGATTTCCATAAACAACTCTGAAGATGGCCCATCAAACTATGAAGATGTTCTATTAAATCTCCAAATAAGAGGATTTATGAGGTTATTTGATCATTATTATGAGGCTTTGAAGTACTCAAGTGAGTCTTAGGGTAATCATACATGGATAAGACCTACAAACCTAGTATGCAACTAGACCAACTCTAGACTTTGCTTGGCTTAATGAAGTAACATGAGTTGTTGATAAGACATATGAAGAACACATGATAATTTTTTAGTGTGAGATAGGTGTTTGAGGTTGTAAATGAGGTTTTGAGAGATTTTATAGTGTTTATAAGGTTATATTCAATACCTATTGTGACTTATAGGTTAAAGGCCTAGAGAGCAAAAAGAGAGATGGTGGCTAGATGGGGTATCAAGATCAGTTTTGAAGGAAAGTATGAGTATGTGTGCATTTAAAGAGGTATTTAATGTTTTTTTAAGTATTTAAACCAAGTTTTAGGTCAAAATTTGAAGGTTAAGGGAAGAAAAAGTGTTTTGAGGTCTATCAAGTGCACAAAATGGAAGGTTCTCAACCCGAGAAGGAATTTCAAGTGTTCATTAGAATGTGAAACATCTATGTGGGAACCTAAATTATTGAGGAGAGATGGGTAAGGATCATAGATAAGATATCTAGGCATTAGTTTTGGAAATGAGGGGAAATATTTTATGAATAATCATTAATACTAGAAATAGTGTTAACCCTCTCTAAAACTCTAATAGTGAATTGATGAGAAATATATTGTTATAAAGTGATTATAATTGTGTAAAATGTATATTTAAGTTATTATATCATGTATTAAACTCCCCTAGTCACATATACTTCTGATTTGTTTTTCAGGTGAGTGAGTGGACCCTACAAAAAATGGCCTTATTTCTCATAAATTTATTATGGTAGTCAAAGTTGACAGAGTTAAAGTTACTAAAAGAATGAAAGTTGAAGATTGATACTTTTATATTATTTCCATTATGTTTTATGAGATTATTATATCATTTATGGGTGTTAAACTACTAATACAAGTTGACCATATGCTAATAAACCTAGTGGTGTAGACAGTGAGAAAACTAGATAGAAGTGAGATGTTGATTAGGGATTTGTTATCATGGATTAGGGATTGATATAAATGCATGGAGATGTTATTAAATACCCTTAATACATATAAATATTTTTTTAAAATACAAATAATAAGAGGGGGCTGAATCAGTGCCCTTAAAATAATCATTTAATTTCACTTATCATCCATGAAGCATTCATTCACATACATACATTAACTAATGCATAAACAAGCATTTACAAAAGATTGCAACATAAGAACACAATATATATGTGGGAAACCCTAATGTGGGATAAAAAACTAAAACATAGCTTGGAATATATTATTATAATTAATGAATCAATATTTAGTGAGGCACCAACCCCATAAGGAGCACCAACCCCTCACTAGTCAAGCACTAACTCAGCTAGTCCTTTAGTAAGTACCAAATTACAAGGAGAAACCAACCCCCTAGGTTAATTAGCACCAAATAATCGATATAAAACCTATGATCACATTTTAACACATTTTTATTACTCAAATAATGATGATTACCTCCTTTTTCTCTTCACACTCTTCTATCTCTCTCAAACAGCCTATTAGGCCTCTTCGCTCAACTAGACCTCTTCTTGAAACATTTTAGACAAATTACCTTAATAATCATGTGTATAATCAATATTATAAAATAATTACATATTAAACACACCTATATTATTTTATTCAATCCCTGTACCTAATTTTCAAACCTCTATATCATTTTCTTATGTCCTCAATATTCTAACTAGTCAAATTGAGCCTATTAGGCCTCTTATACTTGTCTCTTGATTTCACACATATTGGTTGGAATAAAACCTCAAAATACTTGGATAACCATTGGAATATATCAATAAACATGTTTTAAAAGTTAAAAAACCATTACATACATTGGTTACCACCCATAAGGACCAAAACCACCATTAGGCCCAATAGAGACCTAACGCAATTAGGCCTTCTCAAAGCACACATTTAACCTTGACCACATTGGAACACATTTAGCCTCCAAAAATGGATGAAAAAATTCACACACAATTATTTTATACCCTTGATCACCTCACTTTAGTTTCTCAACACCATTTAGCTTATATCACACCTTGAACCACACCATTAGGCCTACTCACAATTAGCCCTTCTTACTGCCAAAAAGTCTACCTTGAATATCTAAAGTATACACCCAAATTTTCCACATAAAAACATTAAAAAATATAATTGAAATAAAATACATTACATAATAGTCATTAATAATATCCATTAGACTATACCATATAGGTCAAAATACCTCAAACTCATCACTTTCATATACTCACTCAGAACTGCAAACAAGCTTCAAAACCCAATCAAAAAACTTTGAATTTTCACTCCTTAATATGAGTTTATAATGAATTAAAATTAACATATGATACCTATATAAAAACTTAATATTATTTATATTCTTCAAATCTATGCATAATGACTCAGGAACATCAATCTCACTAACACACATAAAATTGTCTAAATGCTCCAAAACATAGTCATGAAAACAAAGACTTATAACACATGTAGAAACACTTTCATGAGAATAAAAAGGGTTTATATTATATTTAATAATTTATATAACATATTTAAATAAGCATATTACAATTTTCAATAGCCATATCAGTCTTACAGACCAATCTCATGGCTTCATTGTACATAGACCTCACTGTGTTAGATAAGTCATTTTGAGAGAAAATTTATACCATAAAAAAAATTATTAAAAAATAATGTCCATTATGGATATGTGTTATAGTTATTTAATAATAACCCCATAAAATTTTAATCATCCCTAATCTCATTCTCACTTCTGTTGGGTTTTCTCATTGTCTTTCTCACCAGGCCTTTTTAGCGATATACCAACTTCCATGACTAGTTTATTTTTTTTTAAATATGTAACATGATAAAAAACTTACATGGACACAAAATAAAAGTATCAAAAATCATCCTCTAATAATTTTCATGCTTTTATCTAGTCAACCCTACCTACCACACCAAAAAACTAAGAAATAAGGGGTTTAATGTAGCTTTCATTCACTCTTCTGACAGACCAATGCCACTTAGAGGTACTTGGGAGAGTTTAATACAAACTCAAATCATCATAAAAAGTCAAAAAAAAAAAATTATCCATTTTTAACAATATATTCCATATCAGGTCATAGTTAGGGTTTTAAGGCACTAAAAACAAGTTCCCATTCTTAGCAATAATTCATAAAGGATTGGACCTCAACTTAAAAAATAATGTCAAGAAATTAAATATATGAATCCTAAAAAACTAAAATGAATGGATTGGATCCTCATGAAACATTTGCACATAACAACAAGAGTAATAAAAAACTTTTCAAGTTTGCAACACTTCCTTCTAGCACTCAAGAGACCTAAAGATCCACTTTTCATGCTTTCTTCTTTAACTCAATAACTAAAACGTCATGATCATTATTGGAAAAATATCTCACATCTATATCATAACTCACATGAGATATATCAACTTGTAAACTAAACTCGACCCATGATTAGATCATACCAAGTCTCTTTGCATATTAGGCCTAAACCTATAAGCCATACTTATAATTTGAATACACATTAAAACCTATTTTAATTCTATTAAAACCTCATCCTCAACTCATATAATTCTCACATATTTCCAATATTCTTCTCACATGCCTCATACTTCTCACCCCATCATGCTACCAAGCCAAAGCCTTTTCCCTAGGTCTCTTCATGTAATGACTAACCCTCAAAATTGACCTTAGAACATCCTTTAAAAGATAATATACCTTATATAAATGTTTACATAGTGTAAAACATATTCTCACATGTTATACCACTAAATTTCATCCTTAATAGACCTTGATAACACCTCAAGACTCCTCATTAGGCTAAGCAATATCTACTACTAGTCTGGTTGCATGCTTAGGCTTAAGACCATACCTATGACGGTTTACCTTGAAACTTTCTTGAGTGTTTAAAAAATTCATATGAATTATTGGTCATCCTTAAACATCCAATAATACCTATGTGTATCCATCTTAATATACCACCATCTTCATTCCCTCTCAAAAGGTCTCTTTATGTACATGTTCATGATATGACAATGCTCCTCAAGACTAGTGCTCAACAATATGCTTACTCTGTATCTTGATCTTGACCTTAGATCATGTCATCAACCTTATAAGAATTACTAGGTTTACTTTAAATTATATCTCAATATAGATACACTAGGTCACCTTCAAATTTTCTCTTGTCATAAGACATCCATGTCACATATCACTTCACCATACATGGCCTCAAATTTTGACCTTGACATTAATAAAATCCATCTTGACCTTTAAATCAATGATAATATTAATTCCACAAAACCAAGAATAGTAACATACCTCAACAATCTCTCCCTTTTTCATTGATGGTAAACACTCAAACAAAGTTGATCATTCACATCTCCCAAAGTTGGATATTCTTCAAACTATCCTTTCTTCCAAATTGGAACTTTATCCCCCTTTGAAATTAATGAAAAAGGGTCATCTCTTGAAAATTATTTGATCCTTTGATATTAATATCAACAAAGAACACAAAGTTACCACTATGACCAAGCATCCTTCATGTTTTTTCTCACTGTTTGAGTGCCTCCATGAGGCTTAATGGAGTCACCTATTATATAGGGTACTAAAATAAAATAAACTCAAGATATTATTATATATCCATGTCCTCACTATATTTAACTTTATTCATGATCCTCTTAGGCTTGAATATCATCTTTGGCTTAACCTCTTCAATTTTTGTGTTAACAACATTCTGACTTGGTTTATTTGTCTTGACTCCTTCATCCATAATCTGAGCTGATAGGGATAATTCTTGGCACTCATTTGCATATGAAATATGCTCCACAATGTAAAATACTTATACTTACAAAATATTCATCATTTACCTTAGCTACCTTTGGTTTTCTCTCACTATCATGTCTTCTTTCTTTCACTCTATGTGCCTCAACTTTCTTATTTTAACTTGAGAATCCATACTTATAAAAATTTCCAATATGACCAACCTTTTGAAAATTGAAACACACTATTATTATTGAATTAAACACACCATTACCCATAAATATTGACCTATGATTCTCCTCATAGTTACATGTATATTCATTCTTGGAGGGTCTTCTATAATATCTTGATCTATGACCAAATTGGTTACATGAATAATAATAACCATTGAAAGTATTAGCATATATTATAGAATTAGGATACCTAATAATATTAGTATTTATTATACTAAAACCATAATTACTTGATTTAACACTAAAATTTAAGGTCTGATTCTCCTTGATCACATTGACATTTTTATTTTTGTCTCCATTGAAACCAAGATCTATTTTGTCATTAGCAGTCTTTTGACTACTCAAAATGTTTTCTAGATCATTGGTGCTATTTTAAAATTTCACAAAGCACTTAAAATTAATTTATTCCTAATATAAATTATCTCTCAAGGAATATACTTCAGTTACATACC
This sequence comes from Torreya grandis, assembly GCA_037957365.1. NCBI lineage: Eukaryota > Viridiplantae > Streptophyta > Pinopsida > Cupressales > Taxaceae > Torreya > Torreya grandis. The sequence goes on from JARHVA010000189.1 coordinate 2,844,361, forward strand.
TTTCAAATTCTTGTTCTTGAGTCTTTAGGCTTACACTCACAATCTCAATTTGAGTCTCCACCTATTTGACTATTTATTCTTGTTCCTTGGAGTTATTGATCAATTTATCTTCAAAAAAATTTATTTTATCCACATAGTATTTGATAAGAGACCTCATCACATTATTATTCTTATTCACCATCTTTAGTTCTTTTAGAGCATTCATTAACTCAACCTCAAAGTCTACCTCATCTTCTTCATCTAAATCACCAACAATACCTCCAATCTATATAGACTCTTATTGATTTGAATATATTGATTCCTTAGCCATGAATATAAATTCATTAACATAAAGATAAAAACCTTCATGGTCACCCTTATAATCACTTCTCTCACTCTCATTAGATGAGCTACAGTCTCTTCCTTGGTGTAAAAGCTTCTTTTATTCTTGAAAACTTCTCCTTGTCATCATATTTTTTGAATCTTGTCTTGATCTTATTAGACATATAAGACTTCTTATCATCATCATGATTTTCATCATCCTTTTTATTATGATTATGATAGCACTTGTTAGCAAAGTGTCCAATTTCTCCACAAATTAAAGAACTTTAATGGAATCTTACCCTTGTACTTTCCTAAACTAGTTTTTAACTTTCTTGTAAACATATATATCAACTCATCATCATCAATATTAGAATCATCATTATCTTTGAATTTATTATTTTATGTCTTTTTCTCCTTTGACTTATTTTATACCTTTAATGTATCTTCCTTATTTCAGGTCCTCCTTCACTTGTCCTCATCTCATAGGTTGTTAAGGTGCCATGAAATCCATCCATCTCTATATTTTCTAGATCTTGCATATCTTTAACAACAGATAATTTAGAATCAAAATTAGGAGTTAGATATCTCAATACATTTTGAAAAATATTAGACTCTTTCAATTCTTCATCTAGGCTTCTTATGATGTTGACCACTTCATCAGTCCTTAATAGGTAGGCTATAATGGTCTCATCTTCATTCATCCTTAGGATTCTAAAATATCTTTTATGGGTTTAAAATTTAGCCAAATTGAACTTGGAGTATCCTTCATAGATAGTATTCAACTTGTCCCAAATTTATTTGGTATACATATAGTGCATCACCTTAAAAATATTTGCCTTTGATAGGCCACAAAGAATACCATTCATTACTTTTGAAGTATTGTCACTAACCTTCTTACCTATTACATTTATAGGGGGAATAGGGGGTGTAGTATATCAATCCAAAGTGATTTAAAAAAATCATGACCCTGAGACATCATATATTTTCTAATATTGACACTATAAAAACATAATTAAATCCATTTAACAATGGATCTTTACTTTTAGAAAAACCACCTTATACTTGACTAGCCATCTTCACTTGATTAGGATCTCCTGAAGGCTAATAGGACTCTTTTCAAAGGACCTGATATAATATCAAATGTTGAAATTTTTTATATTTTGGGGGTTAATTATTTTCTTTAAAGCAATCATTCAATTTCATTTATCATCCATGAAGCATTCATTCACATACATACATTAACTAATGCATAAATAAGCATTTAAAAAAGCATAAAACATAATAACACAAGAGATATGTGGCAAACAATCATAGGGGATAAAACCCACTAAAAAAAATCTTTGAATATATTCATATAATCAATGAATCAATATTTAATGAGGCACTAACCCCATGAGGAGTACCAACCCCTCAATAGTCAAGCACCAACTCAACTAGTCCTTTAACAAGTACCAACTTGCAAGGAGACACCAACCCCCTAAGTGAATTAGCAAAAAATAAGATACCTAGAAAATTTTAACACATTTGGAAACATATTTATTACTAAAATGATTATGATTACCTATTTTTTCTCTTAACACTCTTCTATCTCTCTCAAATAACCTATTAGGCCTCTTCGCTCAACTAGCCCTCTTCTTGATAGATTTAAGAAAAATGAGCTTATTCATCATGTGTATAAAAACTATTATAAATTAATGAAATATTAAACACACCTATATTATTTTCTTAAATACCTCTACCTAGTTTCCAAATATCATAATTATGACCCTGATACATCATATATTTTCTAATATTGACACTCTAAAAACATAATTAAATCCATTTAACAATGGATCTTTACTTTTAGAAAAACCACCTTATACTTGACTAGCCATCTTCACTCTATTAGGATCCCCTGAAGGCTAATAGGACTCTTTTCAAAGGACCTGATATAATAACAAATGTTGAAAATTTATATATTTTTGGGGTTAATTATTTTATTTAAAGCAATCATTCAATTTCATTTATCATCCATGAAGCATTCATTCACATACATACATTAACTAATGCATAAATAAGCATTTAAAAAAGCATAAAACATAAGAACACAAGAGATATGTGGGAAACAATCATAGGGGATAAAAACCACTAAAAAAAATCTTTGAATATATTCATATAATCAATGAATCAATATTTAATGAGGCACTAACCCCATGAGGAGCACCAACCCCTCAATAGTCAAGCACCAACTCAACTAGTCCTTTAACAAGTACCAACTTGCAACGAGACACCAACCCCCTAAGTGAATTAGCAAAAAATAAGATACCTAGAAAATTTTAACACATTTGGAAACATATTTATTACTCAAATGATTATGATTACCTATTTTTTCTCTTCACACTCTTCTATCTCTCTCAAACAACCTATTAGGCCTCTTCGCTCAACTAGCCCTCTTCTTGATAGATTTAAGAAAAATGACCTTATTCATCATGTGTATAAAAACTATTATATATTAATGAAATATTAAAAACACCTATATTATTTTCTTAAATACCTCTACCTAATTTCCAAATCTCTATATCATTCACTTATGTCCTCAATATTTTAACTAGTCAAATTAGGCATATTAGACCTTCTTATACTTCACTCTTGATTTCACACACCTTAGATAGAAAAAACATAAAAATAATTGGATAAACATTTTAATATATTAATAAACATGTTTCACAAGTGAAACAACCATTACATAGGTCAGTGATTACCCATAAGGATCAAAACCACCATTAGGCCTAATACAAACCTAATGTAATTAGGCCTTTTCACAGCACACATTTCACCTTGACCACCTTGGAAAATATTGAGCCTAAATAAATAATTAAAAAGTTAAAAAATGATTAAATTATACCCATTATAAGATCACATTATATCCACAACACCATTTTTCTCATTTCACTCCTTAAACCACACAATTAGGCCTACTCATAATTAGCCCTTCTTACTGCCATAAATTTTACCTTGAATGTCTAAAGTATAAAATAAAATTTAACACATATAAATATTTTAAAATAACATGGATATAAACTAAATTATATCATAGTAATCATCATGTCCATTATACTACACCATATAGGCAAAAAGACCTCAAACTGATCACTTTCATATGCTCATTCAGAACTACAAACAAGCTTCAAAACCCAGTCAAGAACCTTTGAATTTTCACTCCTTCATAGGATTTTATCATGAATAAAAATACATTAAAATGAACCTATGATACCTATATAACAACTAAACATGAATTATATTCTTAAAATCTATGCATAATGACTCAGGAACATCAATCTTACTAACACACATAAAACTGTCTGAATGCTCCAAAACATAGTCATGAAAAGAAAGACTTAAATCCATGTAGAGACACTCTCATGAACATAAAAATATTTTATATGACACTTAATAATTATTATAACATTTTAAAACAAATATATTACAATTTTCAATAGAAATATTGGTCTTACATACCAATCTCATGGCTTCATTGTACACAAACCTCACTATGTTAGATAAGTCATTATGAGAGTAACTTTATACTATACACAATCTTATTCAAAACTTATATCCATTAGAGATATGTTTTATATGTATTTAATAATAAACTCATGTTTATATATTCATCCATAATAATTTACAACCCATCCCTATTCTCATTCTCACTTCTACCTAGTTTTCTCACTACCTTCTTACTAGGCCTTTTTAGCAATAGGCCAACTTCCATGATCTGTTTAGAATAATTTAATGTATTAACATAATTATAAACATACATGGACACAAAATAAAATTCTCACACATAATCCTCTAATGATTTTCATGCTTTGACCTAGTCAATTGTACTTACTACACTAAAAATCCAAGAAATAATGGGTTTTCTATATCTTTCATTCACTCTTATGATAGACCAATGCCACCTAGAGGTATTAAGGAGAGTTTAATAAAATATAAAATCATAATAATAGTCTAAAAAAACCATTATAATACATTTATAACAATATCTTCCATATCAGATCATAGTTAGGGTTTTAAGGCACTAAAAACTAGTTTTCATTCTTAGCAATCATTCATAAAGGATTGGCCCTCAACTCCAAAACCAATTCCAATAAATTTAATATATGACCCATAAAAAACTAAAAAAATTATTTTATCCTCATTCAAACTTTACACATTCCAATGAGTGCAATAAAAACCTTCTCGAGTTTGCAACACTCCATCTAACACTCAAGAGACTTAAAGATCCACTTTTCATGTTTTCTTCTTCAATTCAAGATTTGAATATTCATGAAAATTATTTGAAAAATATATCACATATATATCATATCTCACATGATCTATAATACCTCAAAAACTGAAATTGACCCCTCATTAGGCCACACTAGGTCTCTTTGCATATTAGGTCTAAACTTGTAAGCCATACTTAAACCTTGAATACACCTTTAAACCTCTTACACTACTCTAAAAACCTCATCCTCATGTCATAAAAAATCATACCATGATCACACATTACTAATATTATTCTCATAAGCCTCATACTATTCACATCATCATATTACCAAGCCAATGCCTTCTCACAAGGTCTCTTCATGCAATGACTAAGCCTCAAATCTAACCTTGGAATGCCCTTTAAAAGCTTATCTACGTTATAAAAATTTTTACATAGTGTAAAAAATAATATCACATTATCTACCAATAATTTTCATCCTTAATATACCTTTATAACACTTCAAGACTCCTCATTTGGTTAGGTAGGATCTAGGACTAGTTTTGTTGCATGCTTAAGCTTAAGGCCATACCCATAAAGGTTTACCTTTAAAATTTCATAAGTGTTTCAAAACTTAATATGAATTATTTTTCATCCTTAAGCATCCACTCATACTTTTGCATCTCCATATTACTAGACCACTATCTTTATTCCCTCTCACAGGGTCTCTTTATGTGCATGCTCATGATATGACAATGTTCCTCAAGACTAGCGCTAAAAAATATGATTACCTTGTATCTTGATATTAACCTTAAATAATGTAAAAAACAATATAAAAATTACCATTTTTCCTTCAAATTATATCTCAATAGATAGACAATATCTTGCCTTCAAATTTTCTCTTGTCATAAGACTTCCTTATCACATACCACTTCATCATACATGGCCTCAAATTTTGACCTTGACATTAATGACATCAATATTGAACTTGAAATAAATGAAAATTTAAATTACACAATAGTTTTTTTTTTAAAAAAAAACCTCAAAAATATTTTATAGAATATTTGTAGATGATTTTATATAATAGAAAGTTACTCTCAATTTGACTTGTCTAACTCAGTGAGGTCTATATACAATAAGGTCATGAGATTGGTCTATAAGACCAATATTGATATTATAGATTATGATATATTTGTCTGAAGTTGTTATAAGGTTTTTTAAATATCATATTCATTCATTATAATTTATTAAGTATGCCTTTTCATGTATTATAACTTCATGTTTCCATAACTATGTTTTGAATCTAGTTGTTAGTTCTAAGTGGGCTACTTACAAAGAAGGGTTTGAGTCATTTTAACCTATGTAATGAATTAAAATGAATTTGGTGAATTTTTTAGTGTAATTTATCCTTTTTATCTATTTTTTCCATGTTTTTTTATAAAAGTTGTGCTTATGCTTTAGTTATTTAAGACAATTTTTTTGGGTATGCACATGCTTAGTATGAACAGTGTTTTGAGAAGAGGTTCAAGTGGTGGTTGGACCTAAAAGGTTTTTTAGACCTAAAATGAAATCTTATAAGGTATATTTGAGTATTATTTGAAATTTTACTACCATGTGATAATTTTGAGAGTGTTCTAAATAGTTCAAAGGGTAATGTGTGTTAATGAAGGCCTAATTGAATTAGGTCTCCTAATGGCCTAAAAGGGGGTTTTGGTCATATACACTATGAATAACCTATTTTAATGTTTTATGTATGTTATAAGGCCTATTATAAATATTTTTATGAGTATGTCATACCAAGAGGTGTATGAGCAAGAGCTTAGTATAAGAACAAGGCCTAATAAGCCTAACTGGCTTGTTACAAGGTATGAGAGTTGAAGTAGAAGATATAGATTTTTGAAGGAAAAAAATAAGGTCATATAAAACATAATCATGGTAAACATAAACTATCATGAATATATAATAGGGTTATTATATATGACAATCAAGGTCAAATGACCTAATTTGTCTTGAAGAGACCTAGTTGAGTGAAGACGGCTAAGGACCAGTTTGAGAAGGATAGAAGTGAGTGAAGAGATGAATCAAGAGATTATCATATATTATATGATAAAAAATGGTTATTAAGGTGATCAAATGTCTAATGTGGCTGATTTTGTGTTGAGTTATCTAGTGGGTTGGTGCGTCCTTACAAGTGGGTGCTTGCCAAAGCTGAGTCAAGTTGGTGCTTGGCTATTTGAGGTTGGTGCTCCAAGTGAAGTTGGTAATTCACTAAATATTTATGTTTGACTTATAGGATAGTATTCCATTTGAATCATTAGTGGGTTTTATTCCCCTTGAGGGTTTCCCACTCAAATAAGTGTTATGTGTGTTATGTTGTTCCTCATTCTCATGGATCTTAATGTGTTTCTAGTTTAATATTTTTTTTATAGTTCATTAATGATAAGGTAAAGTTGTAAAAGTTTTTAAAGACTGATTCACCCCCCTCCCAATCATTGTGTTTCCAAAAATTGGTATCACAACTTGTTCCTTTGTGACATGTCTAACATCATAAGATCCCTTGAGGATTTGAAGCATCAAAATAAATATATCAATGATCTAAATAGTCAGTAAGAATATGTCAACACAAGTTTCAATTCAAAGGAATTTGAGTATGACTAGTTGCAGGTTGAGCATGTGCAACTAATAAAAAATTGGAAAGTTTGAGAGAGAGCATGAGAAGTTAGAATAATTTAATAATATCAACATGAAAAAACCAATTAAGAAACCTAATGTAATTAAGGATTAGTCATATTGGAACCATGGTAAGTATAGGAATGTTATTTAATACATCTATCATAATATAGAACACATTGCAAGATTTTGGTTTAATGAAGTTGGAAGGCCTACAAGATTAAAAAGACATATAAAGCTCCTAGAATGCACAAAAATGATCAAAAAATTATCTTGGAAGCTAAATCAAGTTAAGATGGATCATATTGAGCTCAATAAGAAATATGGACTATTTTCCAAGGAGGAACAAAATACCAAAGAGAATTCTATACTAGCTCAGACTACATTTCACATTTAATATGAAGGCATGAAATGGTATATAGATATTTATTTCTCAAGCCACATGACATGAGATATAAATAATTTAATCTCATTAATGAATAATGTTTTAATAATAATGAGATTTAGAGACAACACAACTATTAATATAGTTGGCAAGGGTGTCTTGAATTTAGATAATGGAAAGACCAAGACCTAAAATGCATCATATGAGGAAGGCTTGAAATGTAACTTGCTCAGTGTAAGTCAAATGTGAAATCAAGGAAACACAATAACCTTTCATGATAGCGGGTGTGAGATAAGGAGAGCCAAATTTGGAAGGCTAATTTCCAATGCCAAGAGGATTGAGAACAACCTATATGTATTCAATGAGATCAAGAAGGAAAGATGTTTTATGAGAAAAATAGATGAAAGTTAGCTATGGAATATAAGGCTAGGTCACCTAAACTTTTACAATATGATCATAATTATCACTAATAAGTCTATGAAGAACATGCATAAGATCATCAAACATACAAACATACTTTTCAAGGCATGTCAACATGGTAAGCAGACTAGAAGAAGGTTTAAGTCCATGATTATTTTACCATAAAACCCTTGGAGTGAATCGACATTGATCTCTATGGGATTATAATATTTAAAAGCATTAAAGGAGATAGATACTTCATATTACTCATTGATGATTACACAAGAATAACTTGGGTTGTATTCTTGAAAGAGAAATCAAAATCTCTTAACAAGTTCAAGGAATTTAAGGCCATTGTTGAGAATGAAAAGAAAGGGAAGATCAAATTCCTAAGGTTTGATAGAGGAGGAGAGTTTTGGTCTAATTATTTTGATGACTTCTATGAGGTTTGTATAATAAGGAGACAATTTTCAGCAAGTAGGACACCTTAACAGATTAGGGTAGTGAAAAGGAAGAATATGATAGTTCAAGAGATGACTATAACTATGTTGAATTAGTCTATATTATATGATGGATATTAGAGAGATGAAATAATCACTTCTATCTACCTTTCTAATAGAGTACAGATAAGGAATAATGGCAATAAAACTCATTATGAAATATGGAAGGGTATAACTACAAATATAGAACACTTTAGAGTATGTGGGAGAAAAATTTTCATTAAAAGAGATGATGAAGACTTGGCTAAGTTTGATTCTAGATATGATAAAGGCATATTCTTAGGATACTCATCAATGAGCTCAGTCTATAGATGTTATAAAAAGATACTGTAAAAGATAGTGGAAAGTACCACTATGAAGATTGATAATACAAGGAAATCTCACTCATAGTTAAAGAATAATTTAGAGAATTTGGAATTTAATAATTATGAGGAGACTATAGAGGTTGATGAGGAAGAATAAGAAGTTAAAGAGAGATAGGATTCAAAAGGGCCCTCAAGATAGATTCAAAGAGTTCATCCTAAATCTCAAATTATTGGCAACATGAATGTAAGTATGCAAATAAGGAAAAGACTGGTAATTAATCTAAATAGAGATAATGTTGATATATTATCCAATATTAAACCTAAGAGTCATATAGAATCAATCAAATAAAAATATTGGATAGGTGATATGAATGAGGAGTTAAATTAAATAGATAAGAATGAGACTTGGGAACTAGTTCCTAGGCTTCAAGATAAAAATGTCATTGCCACAAAATGAGTATTTAGAAACAAGTTGAATGAAGATGGAGAAGCAACTAGAAATAAGGTTATATTGGTATGCAAGGGATATGAAAAAGTTTAAGGGGTAGACTTTGATGATACATTTGCACCAGTAGCAAGATTGGAGGCCATCAGATTATTTCTAGCTTATACAATATTTAAAGGATTCAAGGTATACTAGATGGATGTCAAATATGCCTTTTTAAATGTGAATCTCAAAGAATAAGTGTACATTGAGAAACTTGAAGGGTTATCACTATCATATGATAAATATTCTATTTAAAATTTTAAAAAGGTTCTCTATGGTCTAAATCAATCTTATAGAGTTTGGTATGCTATGTTGGACAAGTATTTGTTGGATCAAAGATTCAAAAGAGGAGTTGTAGAAAATAATCTATACATCAAGACAAAAGATGATCATCAGTTGATAATAGTTGTCTATGTGGATGACATCATCTTTAGTGGAAATAATGAGAACATGACAAAGGCATTTATAGAGGTGTTGAATAAATAATTTGATATGCCTATGATAGGATACCTATCATTATTTCTTAGGTTATAAATCACTCAATTTGAAAAAATGTATATTCATCTCACAAGCCAAGTACATAAAAGAGATATTGAAGAAGTTTGAGATGGATGATTACAAGGTAGTTAGTACACCCATGATCACAATATGTAAGATAATCAAGGAAGATGAGTATTTAAAGGTTAATCAGACATCATATAAGTCAATGATTAGAAGTTTGTTGTAGACCATTACCTCTAAACCTGACATCATGTAATCAGTAGGTCTTGTGGGAAGGTTTCAAGAAGATTTAAAAGATAATCATCTATAAGTAGTCAAAAGTATACTTAGGTATCTCAAGGGGACTATGGAGCATGAATTATGGTATCCAAAAAGTAAGGATTTCAATTTGATAGCCTACATAGATGCATATTGGGTAGGAAGTATAGATGATAGGAAGAGTACCAATGGAAGAGCCTTCTTCCTATGTGGGTGCCTATTTTTATGGATAAGCAAGAAGTAACCATCAGTATCCTTGTCCACATGTGAGTCTAAGTACATTATAATAACTTCATGTTTTACTTGGGTCCTATGGATGAGATAGACCATAAAATAATACAAGGTGGAGTATGATGGTCATAGCCCTATCTATTTTGACAATACAAGTGTTATGAGCATCTCAAAGAACCTTGTCATGCACTCAAGGACCAAACATAATTCCATTAGGTATAATTTTATAAGAGATTATGTAAGTTGAAAAAGTGTAAAACTTGAATATGTTTCTAAATAGGATCAAATTATAGACATCCTGACCAAACGACTTCCAAAGGTAAATTTTGAACACTTAAGATAAGAATTAGGTGTAATTCCTACCCCTAGAAATCATTAAAAAAGTCAAGTAATGAGGAGGAGCTAATAATTATCATTAGATCCAAGAATAAGTAAGTTATTACAAGAAGTTATGTATTGAGATAGCAAGATGATGCTTGTTTTATATCTCATAAACTCATAGTTATATGTCAAGTATTTTTGTTACTAGGAGTGTGATCCAAAGAATTGTAGACATCACTTTGTCATTTATGTCAAAGGAGGAGAAGGACCAGTATGAGGAGATAAGGATGATAAGTGGTCAATTTGAATAATGTTTTACCACTAATAACAAAGAGGAAGTTTGTTAATAAGTGTTATCATTAATGTCAAGGTTGATATCATTTGATGTCAAGGTTGATGTCATTGATGTCAAGATGTATGGTTTGTGGGGTATGAGCTTGTAAGATTGATATGACAAGGAAGATAGGTGAAATAATGTATCTCTAGTAAGAGAGAATTTTAAGGCTTGATAATCCATCAATAGTTTTGGAAACACCTTTTTTACAACAATTTTAAAGAATCAACATAGAACATAGTGAGCTATGAAGATCCTCAGTCAAGTTCTAAAGATTTGCATAAGTAGCTCTGAAGATGCTCCATCAAGATATGAAGATGTTCTATTGAATATATAAATAAGAGGATATATGAGGTTGTTTGAGAATTATTATAAGGCTTTGGAACACTCAAGTGAGTTTTAGGGTAATAATACATGGGTAAGACCTACAAACTAGTATGAAACTAGACCACCTCTAGATCCTAATTACCCTAATGAAGCAACATGAGCTATTACTAAGACATATGAAGAATAATTGATAGTTTTAAATCATGAGAGATTTTTTTTTGAGTTTGTATATGAGGTGTTGAGATATTTTATAGTGGTTATAATGTTAGCTTCGAGACCTATTGTGACTTACAGGTCAAAGTCCTAGAGAGCAAAGAGAGAGAGATGGTGGCCAAATGGGGTATTATGACCCATTTTAAAGGCAAGTGTGATTATGTAGGTATGTCATGTTTTTTTAATTATTTTAACCAAGTTTTAGGTCAAAATTTGAAGGCTAAGGAAATAAAAAGTGTTTTAAAGTCTATCAAGTGCATTTAATGGAGGGTTCTCAACTCAAGAAGGACTTTCAAGTGTTCATTGGCATGTGAAACATCTACATGGGAAACTAAGATGTTGAAGATGTATGGGAAATGATATTGTCTAATATCTCTAGGCATTATTTTTATAAATAAGGGGTAATATTTTATGAATAATCGTTAACACTAAAAATAGTGTTAACCCTCTCTAAAACCCTAATAGTGATCTGATAAAATATTTTCATAATGTGATCATAATGGTTTGAAATGGATATTTAAGTGATTATATAGTGTATTAAACTCCCCTAGGAAACTCCATGTGTGATTGGTTTGTCAGGTGAGTGAGTGGACCCTATAGGAAAGGCCTTGTTTATCATAAATTTTCTATAACAATCAAAGTTGACCAAGTCAAAGTTGTTAAATAAATGAAAGTTAAATATTTTTAATTTTATATTATGTCCATGGTGGTTTTTGTGTATATTTTATACCTTATTGGTGCTAAACTGACCATACAAGTTGACTAGTCACTAACAAACCTAGTGGTGTAGACAGTGAGAAAACAAGGCAGAAGTGAGAAGTTGATTAGGGATGTGTTATCATGGATTAGGGATGGATCTAAATGCATGTGGATTTTTTAAAAAAATATAATAAATATATATATATATTTATATAATATTTTTTATGATTGTATATATCACAAATTTTCTCTCCAATTGACTTGTCTAACTTAGTGAGGTCTACGTACAATGACGTCATGAGATTGGTTTATAAGACCAATATCTATATTAGAGATTATGATATATTTGTTTTAAGTTTTTATAAGTTATTTTAAATATAATATTCATGAATTTTAAGTTATTAATTATTCCCTTTCATGTATTATAAGTTCATGTTTCCATAACTATGTTTTGAAGCTAGTTGGTAGTTCTGAGTGGGCTACTTGCAGAGAAGGGTTTGAGTCCTTTTGCCCTATATAATAAATTGTAATTAACTTAGTGAAAATTTTAAGGTCATGTATCCAATATATGTGTGGTTTTTTTCCATGGTTTTTTGAAAAAAAATTGTTTATGCTTTAGTTGTTCAAGACATATTTTTTGCGTATGCACAAGCCTAGTATAAACAGTGTTTTGAGAAGAGGTTCAAGTGGTGGTTGGACATAAAAGGTGTTGTGGACCTAAAGTGAATTTGGATAAGGTATATTTTATTTTATTTGATATGTTACAACCATGTTAAATTTTTCATAGTGTTCCAAAGAGTTCAAAGGGTAACATTTGTTAATGAAGGCCTTATTAAATTAGGTCTCCTTAAGGACTAAAAGGGGGTTTTGGTCCTATACACTATGACCGACCTATTGTAATGTTTTTTTTTTTTTTTTTTTTGGAATTTTAGAAGTCATATTTCATTAAAAACATAAGTTATCAAGTGTTTATTCTTGACCAAGAGGTTTATGAGCAAGATTTTAGTATAAGAACAAGGCCTAACATGCCTAATTAGCTTGTTAGAAGTTATGAGAGTTGAAGTGAAAGCTATAGCTTTTTGAAGAATAAAAGGAGGTATTATAGACCATAATTAGGGTATATATAAACTATAATGACCATATAATATGTGTAATATAGATTAAAATCAAGGTCAAATGACCTAACCTATCTTGAAGTGACATAGTTGATCGAATAAGGCTAGAGACCAGTTTGAGAAGGATTGAACTGAGTGAAGAGCTAAAGAAGGAGATAATAATATGTTATATGAGAAATAAAGGGTTATGAATTTGATCAAATTTTTATGGTGTTTTATTTGTTTTTGATTAATCTATGGGGTTGGTGCATCCTTTCAAGTGGGTGCTTACTAAAGCTTAGTCAAGTTGGTGCATGGCTAGTTCGGGTTGGTGATCCAAGTGAAGTTGCTGCTTCACTAAATATTGATGTTTAAATTATAATAAATTGGTCCATTTACATCATTAGTGGGTTATCTTCCCCTTGAGGTTTTCCCACTCAAATAAGTGTTATGTGTGTTATGCTCTTGTCTCATGCTCATGACTCTAAATGTGTTGCTAGTTTACTATATTATTTTGATATATATGAATGATAAGGTAAATTTGTAAAAGTTTTTGAAGAATAATTCATCCCCTCCATCTCAATCATTGTGTTTCAAACCATTTTTTTTAAGTTTTTTATTTCTATCAAAATGAGTGTTACGTGTATGTTCTCCCCCCATCCCCTTTAGGGAAATTGGGTGACCAAATATGCCCATTCTTTGCCTTTATTGCTTCAGTCCAAAATCATGAAATTAAATTTGTTAAGGATATCCCCAAATACATATAGTTTGGGTGACCCAAAAATAACCATAAAGTCTTTTTACTTGTCTTTAATTTTATGAATTTTGGCTTGTGAGTGAGAGTTCATTATCTTCTCATAGGTTATTTAGGGAAGCATTGACCCAGGAATTCATTTCCTAACATCATTTAAACCCCACTCCATGGTTAGGTATATAAATTGATCTATTTAATTGCTAATATTGTGTTAGTAACACTTGAAACCATCTATAAACTTATGAAAATTGATAGTTTAAAATAACCCCATTTGTTGTGGACATAATGTTGATGCAGGGTAAGTAGCCTAAAGTTCCATGTCATAGTACAAATTATTGAGAGAAGAGGGGTCCTAAAAACCTTAATTTTAATGTGATTTTACTTTTTGGATTAATAATTAAAATCCTCTCAAGAGTGAGTATATTGAAGGAATTCAAGAGTCCTTTACAACCTTATCAGTTTTAGGATTTCAGGATGTTACACTTAGGTGTTTGTGTTATTTTATCCTTTCTTACATGGTTTTGAGTCAAACGATCTATAAATCATCTATCTTACCATGTAAAAATGAGTTTTGTATACATGTTACTCATTTTTTTGAGGCTACATTACACCACCCATTTGACACCATACCTTTACCTTAGTATTTAGAGAAACTTTATTGTGTGTGTGTGTGTGTGTCACTTGTTTGAAAAGGGTGTCATTATGCTACCCAATTCATTTTCAAATCTTGTGTCTTTGAGTCTTGAAAAAAACCATTTATAATATCTTTGGATTATGATAACATCATTACACTTCTCAAAATAAATTCAAGGACTTTTTTCCTTGTGTCTAAATTCCAATTTCAAAACCAAAACTACATGTGACTTTTGGATATTTACCTAGTGCCATTATGCAATTTGTCTTTATCTAGCTTGTTTTTTATTTAAAGAAGCCTATTTTTCCAAGTTGAGTTTAATTAGCCTTGATAATTTCAAATACAAATGTTGATTAACTTATGAATATGCCCTATGTAGTTTTGGCCTAGACATCAATCTTTATCTTTTGGGTTGTGTAACTTAGGTTAATTATTTATTCAATTTGAAAACTATTGTTTGTGCCTAGTTTTGGGAGAAATATCCTATCTTCTCTATGCCTATTTTTACATTCCTTATACCAATTGACCAAGTTCATGTTTAAATCCAAATGCCTAGTTTATGCTAAAGTGTTTCAAAATTTTTAGATTAAATATCTTACCTTGTTTTGTTTAAATTTTACCTTTTATGAATTTTATAAAAGACCTAGCACATGCCTATTTTGAGCCTAACTTTTATGCCTTCTATGAAAGACCTAGAAAATTTTGTTTTATTTAGATTAGACTTGTTTTAAAACCTTTGTACCTAGATTCTAGCATTCTAATTTTTATTCATCAACTTGACCTCTTTTGTGTGAGACATTTGATGTTAGACTATTTTAGACCAAGTTTTAGCATAGAAATTTTTGGATATACAACTCCATTTTTTGACCAAGTTTGAACTATTTGTCCTTTGGACATTGTTTTAAGAGTTTGTAAAATTCTAAGCCTTTTCATGAAATATTCATCATTGATTTGAATATGTCTCACTATAATCATATAAGATCCATGTATAACCTAGGATATGATAATGTGGTCTCATAAGAATAATTTGTTCAGATCCCTATAGTTACAATGTATATTTTGAGATGGATCCTTATCCACCTTAAAACACACAATAGAGGGAACAAATCCAAGATCTTTTAGCTCACTATGTGGATAACATGCCTCCATACTCAGAGCAGGACAAAGAGAAAACAATGTAGTACCTTGCTAGCATACCATCGATTGTGGACCAAGTTTAAAAACAACCATATTACATTACAATGCCATTGACATATGATCCCTATTTGTTTTATCATTACTTTATTACAAATAAGGATGAAGTTTTAATAAAATCTATAGAGGTATGGGATAAGTTTCTAGTAGACTTCCCCAACAAAAACATTCCTAGTCTAGTTAGAGTGCCTTATAATATACCTTATAACCAAACTATCAAACATGCCTCTTCTAGTAATCCTTGAGTGCTCATATTGATGTCATACCAAGAACCATGTATACTCATTATTAGAAATGGACTTATGGAGGAACAATTTATATAGATGTAAATAACATACCAAACCTATTTAAACTTAGCATGTAATTTTAATAAGATGTCCATGTCAAATGCTCCCTTATTGAGTTATCTCCTTAAACAAGAGTCTTAATCAAATTGACAAGACAAAAAAAAATTTGGTATAAACCCATTCACATTAAGTACTTAAGTTTTAAACATGTCCATAGACACAACTATCAAATAAGTGTCTACTACTTATATGCAAATGAATGTGCCAAATATATTGGATAACACACAAGTGTCATCCAATCTAGGCCAAAGTGGTGTAATTTCACAAACAACTAGCCCAAAATAAGTTCTTTTAGTAAACACCATGAGTGGTTCATAATAGTATGGGGTAGGAACTTCTACCTCCCAACCATAAAAAGCTACCTCTAATCCTCAACTAACTACTTCTTCAATCACACCCCATCATAACAAGATACCTCTAATCTTCAACTAGCTAC
Organism: Torreya grandis; assembly: GCA_037957365.1. Classification (NCBI taxonomy): domain Eukaryota; kingdom Viridiplantae; phylum Streptophyta; class Pinopsida; order Cupressales; family Taxaceae; genus Torreya; species Torreya grandis. Next base: position 2,860,981 of record JARHVA010000189.1, read on the forward strand.
TTCTTCAATCACACAATCACAAGGATTAAGTAGTCAAGCAATAACTAGTGCCTTACCTCAATAAAATGTGACAAATGTTACTCCACCATAATAGGTAATGACAAAAATCCAAAAAAATAGGTATAGTCGAATTTACCAACATCATAAATATTGAACATTCTACCACCTTAATAAGGGGAAACCAATGTTCCACCTCATTAGGTACTGACAAGTACATCTCTTTAATCAAAAACCAATATTTTTATTATAATAATATATGTATATTGGTCAATGACAAATTCCAAACATTCAATAATCATCTACTTCACAACAAGGGTTCACACAACCAAGAGGTATCATTGACCCACAAGTACCAATTAGGTAATAATTGCCTTTTATTCCAACTGTGCCATAGATTCAATGATAGGTACTTATTTTAAAACAAGTTCCCCTCATTAAACTATGTTTAAATAGTTATAAACAAGTCCATATTCAACCATATCAGGCATAGTACTTCACCCAGGGCCACATCCTTCCATCCTAATGATAATTCCCTCAAAACTAGGCCTATATACCAAATACAAACTAGAATATCACGCCACAATACATGAAATTAAAATAATCAAATATTAATCTATTAATTCATATTCATGATAAATTCCCTAACAAAACCAATATTTGGCATCAAACAACACCTTCATTATATCTTGTTCAGAGTGATCCACCTTTGACTGCCCATCCTCCACCTCAAGCTAGTGTTCCATTGAGTTTCTTGGCACAATAACTATAGAAAATGAAGGATGTGTCAGGATCTTACTCCTCAATTAGAGCACATATGATTACTTCTTGTATTAGAACCTAAACACAGAATTATACCAGAATCAATAAGTAACTAGAAATATGAAACAACACAGGATTGAGAGACAATACACAATTGTATTAAATACTCAGAAGAAAATACAATAAAGAAGATGCCACTTCTTCTTCCACCTCAAAGGTTCGACACACCTCAAGACCTTCTTCCCTCTCTCTCTCAGTCCCAAAAATCAACTCAAATATAGAATTGATGTTCACCTCTCTAACCAATTAGTAACACGCTGCCAGGACACCAAGTACACCACCGTACTCCAAGTAGATCTCCTTCTCTCTGCTGCTACCTGTAAATCACTAGACCTTACTCACCATTGTAGATCTCCAAAAGAAGCCATGCACATCCGCTAACCAAGATCATACAAACATGAAGAACCCCTCTAATTATTCAAGCCAGTACCCACACTTGGTACTCTGGCACTAGGAGGAACACACCATTGCTCACCTCTCTCTGAAGGAGCTTATTTTGCTCTCTTACTCTCTAGCACTCTTTACAATACAACCAATGAGTCTCTTAAATAGATCTCATGCAAACAATAATTAGACACCTAATTAAAATAATTAGATCTACATCTTCTAGTCTAAATTTGGCTCTTGACATGCAAACACTTGGTTTATTAGCTAACTACCTGTAACATTCAAAGTCTGAACCACACAGGTGACCGACATTGGTCCCTGTTTTCCTGGGGATGTCGACACCGATCGACTTTTGACCAATGTTAGTTGCCTTCTATCTGTACCATATCGACGTTGGTTGTCCTGACTGACGTTGGTTACTGTAACACTCAGCAAACACTCAGCAACCTCCCTAACTCCTCCTATTTACATCTTGGTGAAGCTTTTAGCTCCACAACCTAACAATCTCCCACTTGGAGATAAATAGCTACACCTGTACCTATATCTGTACCCCATCTAATCTATTTCCTGGCTTGTATCCCTCTTCAAGCTCAACCCTGAAGACCAACCACCACACAACCTATGATGCTACCCCTGTCATCCAAGTAACCTGCCACATCTGAACCTACATATCCATGTAGTGAAGTCCTTGACCCTGCATGACATGTTAACCTGCTGCTAGTCCCTCTTAAGTACCTGAGAATCTACCTTCTCCAAATTGGCTCCAAACTCTCTGAAAACTCCCACTGCTTGGGAAAACTTAGGTCTACACTAGACCTCATGTGATTTCAAACCCTGTTCTAAGCTCTGCTTGAACTATCCAGCCCTTGGTGTGCTTACCGATTTTGCATCTTGAAACCCGCCAACACCGTCTTCACATTAGCTCCCACTAGAGACCAAATCTCCATGTCTCTTATGCCAAAGAATTTCACTACTCCAAATTCCCCTTGACATACCTCTGAACTAACCTTACCCTTAGCTTAGCAAAACCCTATATGTACAAAACTGCTAGCAAACCATCCACATATAGTAACTAGATAATGTCACGACTCATCATCCACCTGGTAAGAACAAACACAATAGTTACACTGACATTGACTAAAGCCCTACTTTGTCATCCACCTGTCAAAACCTGTACCACTATCTTATATCTACCTCAAGACCATATACCTTGGCCTTCTATCTCACGTATCCATCCACTCTCTTCTTTAACTTGGGAATCCATCCGTCTCTCAGTGCTTTCTTCCAACTGACAACTCTACCAACAAATACCTATTTGGTTCTTCTCCAAGGACTCACACTCCTCATCCATGCCAAGCTCCCACTGTATTTGGATTCTACCTGCATTGCCTTTTCACATCTTCCTGGTTCTCGACCATCAGTAAGTAATATAAAGAAGGTGAACAACGAATATGAGGTTCACTTATCCTTTTTGACCTCCATATGGGCATTTGAGACTTGTTGACAGCTTGTTATCTGCCCAATATCCATTCCAGTGACTGATCTTGACCATCTCCTAATCTGATACTGACCGACATTAGTTTCCTATGACTGACCCTATTTGCCAACATCAGTTTTATGATCGACACCGGTGTACCTGTTACCGACGTCGGTCATTGTATGACCGACGTAGGTTCCTTATTCCCAACACCACCAACTCTGTTGATCTGCACATGACCGATGTCGGTGCCTATCTATTTGATGTCAATTCCTGCTGATCGATGCTGGTATCTGTGTTCGCCTGTGAGTGATGACTTTTTACCCGCGAGCTCCTTTTGGGTCAAAACCCTATTCATATCAACATAGCCTTGCTCAGAATAATTTAGTCCACTCCACTGATCTTTGTCTATCATCTCCTCCATGAACACCAAGGCTTTCCAATTCTTAAGTTTATCAAAGATATCTGTCTTCCACTTAAGAACATGCATTCCCCTCCTACATATGTAACTAAGCCTACAAAGCCACATCTCTGTAATAGAAGGTGAATCAGTAATATAAGTAAATAGATAAAGGATACCTACTTTCTTACCACCATCTAATTCAAGTGCATCCACTGTGAGAGTTACTGTGCATCTCTCATCACCTAACTTTCCTAAAGAAATTAGACTCATCTCCAAGACTAGTACCTACATAACCTCATTCAACACCTGTATGTTATCCGTCTACAATTTTAGCTTCACTTCTCCTTTGCCAACTATTTGACAAGGCTCTCCAGCTCCTAAATAAATATCTCCAAAGTCTCCAAAGACATACCCATGAAAAGATGCTCTATTTCGAGCTACATGGAAAGAGGCAAAAGAATCTGTAAACCAAGATTCTACTTTATCCAGAACATCTTGTGCAACATCCCCTGTAACATCTGCTCCTCCCTGCTGATCTGATACCAACCAACAATCCTTATTTCCTTGCTCTTTCTTTCCATGAATTAGACCATTTGTGCTATTTAGTTTCTCCATTTGTAGCTTACTTTCTTCTGCCATTGCTATACTCCCAATCAATCAAAAACCCTTGTGAGTAACCTGTAATCAACACACACTATCTAGATCTGAAACCACCTGTTAGTAACCCAACCAAAAGCTCTGATACCAACTTGTTAAGATCTTGCTCCTAAATTAGAGCACATATGATTACTTCTTATATTAGCAACTAAACACGAAATTATACCAGAGTCAATAACTAGAAATATGAAACAACACAGGATTTGAGAGACAATACACAATTGTATTAAATACTCAGAAGAAAATACAATAAAGAAGATGCCACTTCTTCTTCCACCTCAAAGGTTCGCCACACCTCAATACCTTCTTCCCTCTCTCTCTCGGTCCCAACAATCAACTCAAATATAGAATTGATGTTCACCTCTCCAACCAATTAGTAACATGTTGCCAGTACACCAAGTACACAACCATACTCCAAGTAGATCTCCTACTCTCTCCTGCTACCTGCAAATCACTAGACCTTACTCACCATTGTAGATCTCCAAAATAAGCCACGCACACTTGCTAACTAAGATCATATAAACATGAAGAACCCCTCTAATTCTCCAAACCAATACCCACTCTTGGTACTTTGGCACTAGGAGGAACACACCATTGCTCTCTTACTCTCTGAAGGAGCTTATTTTTCTCTCTTACTCTCTAGCACAAGTTTACAATACAACCAATGAGTCTCTTAAATATATCTCATGCAAACAATAATTAGACACCTAATTACAATAGTTAGAACCATAACTCTCAGTTTAAAATTGGCTCTTGACATGCAAACACTTGGTTCATTAGCTAACTACCCGTAACATTCGCAGTCCGAACCACACAGGTGACTGACATTGGTCCCTATTTACTTGGGGGTGCCAACACTGGCTGATCTCTGACTGATGTCAATTGCCTTCTATCTGTACCCTACCAACGTTGGTTGTCTTGACTGATGCTAGTGACTGTAACACTTAGCAAACACTCTGTAACCTCCCTAACTCCTCTTGTTTGCATCCTAGTGAAGCTTTTAGCTCCACAATCTAACAATCTCCCACTTGGAGATAAACAACTACACCTATACCTATATTTGTACCCCATCTAATCTATTTCCTAGCTTGTATCCCTCTTTAAGCTCAACCCTAAAGACCAACCACCACACAACTTGTGATGCTACCCCTGTCATCCAAGTAACCTACCACATCCAAACCTACATATCCATGTAGTGAAGTCCTTGACCCTACATAACATGTTAACCTGCTGTTAGTCCCTCTCAAGTACCTAAGAATCTACCTTCCCCAAATTGGCTCCAAACTCTCTGATAACTCCCACTGCTTGGGAAAACTTAGGTCTACACTAGACCTCATGTGATTTCAAACCCTATTCTAAGCTCTACTTGAACTATCCAGACCTTGGTGTGGTTATCGATTCTACATCTTGAACCCCACCAACACCGTCTTCACATCAGCTCCCACTGGAGACAAAATCTCCATGTCTCTTATGCCAAAGAATTTTTCTACTCCAAATTCCCCCTGACATACCTCTAAACTAACTTTACCCTTAGCTCAATAAAACCATGTATATATAAACCTGATAGCAAACCATCTACATACAATAACTGGATAATGTCGTGACTCATCATCCACCTGGTAAGAACAAACACAATAGTTACACTAACGTTGACTAAAGCCCTACTTTGTCATCCACCTGTCAAAACCTGTACCACTGTCCTACAGCTACCTCAAGACCATATACCTTGGCCTTCTGTCTCACATATCCATCCACTCTCTTCTTTAACTTGGGAATCCATTCATCTCTTAGTTCTTTCTTCTAGCTGACAACTTTACCAATAAATACCTATTTGGTTCTTCTCTAAGGACTCACACTCCTCATCCATGCCAAGCTCCCACTATATCTGGATTCTACCTGCATTGCCTCTTCACATCTTCCTAGTTCTCAACCATTAGTAAGTAATATAAAGAAGGTGAACAATGAATATGAGGTTCACTTACCCTTTCTGACCTCCATATGGGCATTTGAGACTTGTTGATAGCTTACTGTCTGCCCAATATCTATTCTAGTGACCGATCTCAGCCATCTCTTAATCTGCTACCGATCGACATCAGTTTCCTGTGACTGACCCTATCTGCTGATGTTAGTTTTATGACCAACGCCGGTGTACCTATTTTCGATGTCAGTCACTATATGACCAACGTCAGTTCCTTATTCCCGACACCATCGACTCTACTGATCTACACATGATCGATGTCAGTGCCTATCTATTTGACGTCAGTTCTTGCTGACCGATGCTGATATCTATGTTCACCTGTGAGTGATGAATATTTACTCGTGAGCTCCTTTTGGGTCAAAACCCTATTCATATCAACATAGCCTTGCTTAGAATAATTCAGTCCATTCCACTGATCTCTATCTGTCATCTCCTCCATGAACACCAAGGCTTTGCAGTTCTTAAGTTTGTCAAAGATATCTATCTTCCACTTAAGAACATGCATTCCCCTCCTACATATGTAACTAAGCCTACAAAGCCACATCTCTGTAATAGAAGGTGAATCAGTAATATAAGTAGATAGATAAAGGATACCTACTTTCTTACCACCATCTAATTCAAGTGCATCTGCTGTGAGAGTTACTGTGCATCTCTCATCACCTAACTTTCCTGAAGAAATTAGACTCATCTCCAAGACTGGTACCTACATAACCTCATTCAACACCTATATGTTATCCGTCTACAATTTCAGCTTCACTTCTCCTTTGCCAACCATTTGACAAGGCTCTCCAGCTCCTAAATAAATCTCTCCAAAGTCTCCAAAGACATACCCATGAAAAGATGCTCTATTTTGAGCTGCATGGAAAGAGGCAAAAGAATCTGTAAACCAAGATTCTAATTTATCCAGAACATCCTATGCAACATCCCCTACAACATCTGCTCCTCCCTACTGATCTGCTACCAACCAACAATCTTTATTTCCCTATGCTTTCTTTCCATTAATCAGACCATTCATGCTATTCAATTTCTCCATTCGTAGCTTACTTTCTTCTGCCATTGCTATACTCCCACTCAATCAAAAACCCCTATGAGTAACCTGTAATCAACACACACTATCCAGATCTGAAACCACCTGTTAGTAACCCAACCAAAAGCTCTGATAGCAACTTGTCAGGATATTTCTCCTCAATTAGAGCACATATGATTACTTCTTATATTAGCAATTAAACACAAAATTGTACCAGAATCAATAAATAACTAGAAATATGAAACAACACAAGATTTGAGAGACAATACACAATTATATTAAATACTCAAAAGAAAATACAATAAAGAAGATGCCACTTCTTCTTCCACCTCAAAGGTTCACCACACCTCAAGACCTTCTTCCCTCTCTCTCTTGGTCCCAGCAATCAAATCAAATATAGAATTGATGTTCACCTCTCCAACCAGTCAATAACACACTGCCAGTACACCAAGTACACAATTGTACTCCAAGTAGATCTCTTGCTCTCTGCTGCTACCTACAAATCACTAGACCTTACTCACCATTGTAGATCTCCAAAAGAAGCCATGCACATCCGCTAACCAAGATCATACAAACACAAAGAACTCCTCTGATTCTCCAAGCCAGTACCCACACTTGGTACTATGGCACTAGGAGGAACACACCATTGCTCACCTCTCTCTGAAGGAGCTTATTTTTCTCTCTTACTCTCTAGCACTCTTTACAATACAACCAATGAGTCTCTTAAATATATCTCATGAAAATAATAATTAGACACCTAATTACAATAATTAGATCTGCAACTTCTAGTCTAAATTTGGCTCTTAACATGCAAACACTTGGTTCGTTAGCTAACTACCCGTAACATTCGTAGTCTGAACCACACAAGTGACTGATGTCGGTCCCTATTTTCTTGGGGATGCTAACACTGGCTGACTTCTGACCGATGTCGATTGCCTTCTGTCTGTACCCTACCGATGTCAATTGTCTTGACCAACGCTGGTTACTGTAACACTCAGCAAACACTCAGCAACCTCCCTAATTCCTCCTGTTTGCATCCTTGTGAAGCTTTTAGCTCTACAACCTAAAAATCTCCCACTTGAAGATAAACAGTTGCACCTATACCTGTATCTATACCCTATCTAATCTATTTCATGGCTTGTATCCCTCTTTAAGCTCAACCTTGAAGACCAACCACCACACAACTTGTGATGCTACCCCTATCATCCATGTAACCTGCCACATCTGAACCTACATATCCATGTAGTGAAGTCCTTGACCCTGCATAACATGTTAACCTACTGCTAGTCTCTCTCAAGTACCTAAGAATATACCTTCCCCGAATTGGCTCCAAACTCTTTGACAACTCCCATTGCTTGGGAAAACTTAGGTCTACACTAGACCTCATGTGATTTCAAACCCTGTTCTAAGCTCTGCTTGAACTGTCTAACCCTTGGTGTGCTTACCAATTCTACATCTTGAACCCTGCCAACACCGTCTTCACATCAGCTCCCACTGGAGACCAAATCTCCATGTCTCTTATGCCAAAGAATTTTGCTGCTCCAAATTCCCCCTGACATACCTCTGAACTAACCTTACCCTTAGCTCAGCAAAACCCTATATGTACAAACCTGCTAGCAAACCATCCACATATAGTAACTGGATAATGTCATGACTCATCATCCACCTAGTAAGAACAAACACAATAGTTACATTGATGTTGACTAAAGCCTTGCTTTGTCATCCACCTGTCAAAACCTGTACCACTATCCTGCAGCTACCTCAAGACCATATACCTTGGCCTTATGTCTCACGTATCCATCCACTCTCTTCTTTAACTTGGGAATCCATCCATCTCTCAGTGCTTTCTTCTAGCTGACAACTCTACCAACAAATACCTATTTGGTTCTTCTCCAAGGACTCACACTCCTCATCCATGCCAAGCTCCCACTGTATCTGGATTCTACCTGCATTGCCTCTTCACATCTTCCTAGTTATCGACCATCAGTAAGCAATATAAAGAAGGTGAACAACAAATATGAGGTTCACTTACCCTTTCTGACCTTCATATGGGCATTTGAGACTTGTTGACAGCTTGCTGTCTGCCCAATATCCATTCAAGTGACTGATCTCAGCCATCTCCCAATCTGCTACCAATCAACATCAGTTTCCTGTGACCAACCCTTTCTACCGATGTCATTTTTATGACCGACACCAGTGTACCTATTCCCGACGTCAGTCACTATATGACTGACATCGGTTCCTTATTCCTGACACCACCAACTCTACTGATCTATACATGACCGATGTCGGTGCCTGTCTATTTGACGTCAGTTCTTGCTGACCAACGCCGATATCTGTGTTCGCATGTGAGTGATGACTTTCTACCCACAAGCTCCTTTTGGGTCAAAACCCTGTTTATATCAACACAGCCCTGCTCAAAATAATTTAGTCCACTCTGCTGATCTCTGTCTGTCATCTCCTCCATGAACACCAAGGCTTTCCAATTCTTAAGTTTGTCAAAGATATCTGTCTTCCACTTAAGAACATGCATTTCCCTCCTACATATGTAACCAAGCCTACAAAGCCACATCTCTGTAACAGAAGGTGAATCAGTAATATAAGTAGATAGATAAAGGATACCTAATTTCTTACCACCGTATAATTCAAGTGCATCCACTGTGAGAGTTACTGTGCATCTCTCATCACCTAACTTTCCTAAAGAAATTAGACTCATCTCCAAGACTGGTACCTGCATAACCTCATTCAACACCTGTATGTTATCCATCTGCAATTTCAGCTTCACTTCTCCTTTGCCAACCATTTGACAAGGCTCTCCAGCTCCTAAATAAATCTCTCCAAAGTCTCCAAAGACATACCCATGAAAAGATGCTCTATTTTGGGCTGCATGGAAAGAGGCAAAAGAATCTATAAACCAAGATTCTACTTTGTCCAGAACATCTTGTGCAACATTCCCTGCAACATCTGCTCCTCCCTACTGATCGGCTACCAACCAAAAATCTTTATTTCCTTGTTCTTTCTTTCCATCAATCAGACCATTCGTGCTATTCAGTTTCTCCATTCGTAGCTTAATTTCTTCTACCATTGCTATACTCCCACTCAATCAGAAACCCCTATGAGTAACCTGTAATCAACACACACTATCTAGATCTGAAACCACCTGTTAGTAACCCAACCAAAAGCTTTGATACCAACTTTTCAGGATCTTGCTCCTCAATTAGAGCACATATGATTACTTCTTGTATTAGCAACTAAACACGAAATTATACTAGAATCAATAAGTAACTAGAAATATGAAACAACATAGGATTTGAGAGACAATACACAATTGTATTAAATACTCAAAAGAAAATACAATAAAGAAGATGCCACTTCTTCTTCCACATCAAAGGTTCGCCACACCTCAAGACCTTCTTCCCTCTCTCTCTCGGTCCCAATAATCAACTCAAATATAGAATTGATGTTCACCTCTCCAACCAGTCGGTAACACGCTGCCAGTACACCAAGTACACAACCGTACTCCAAGTAGATCTCCTGCTCTTTGCTGCTACCTGCAAATCACTAGACCTTACTCACCATTTTAGATCTCCAAAAGAAGCCATGCACATCCGCTGACCAAGATCATACAAACACGAAGAACCCCTCTGATTTTCCAAGCCAGTACCCACACTTGGTACTGTGGCACTAGGAGGAACACACCATTGCTCACCTCTCTTTGAAGGAGCTTATTTTGCTCTCTTACTCTCTATCACTCTTTACAATAAAACCAATGAGTCTCTTAAATAGATCTCATGCAAACAATAATTAGACACCTAATTACAATAATTAGATCCGCAACTTCTAGTCTAAATTTGGCTCTTGACATGCAAACACTTGGTTCATTAGCTAACTGCCCGTAACATTCGTAGTCTAAACCACACAGGTGACCGACGTCAGTCCCTATTTTCCTGGGGATGCCAACACTGGCTAACTTCTAACTGATGTTAGTTGCCTTCTATTTGTACCTTGTCAATGTCGGTTGTCCTGACTGATGCTGGTTACTGTAACACTCAGCAAACACTCTGCAACCTCCCTAACTCTTCCTGTTTGCATCCTAGTGAAGCTTTTATCTCCACAACCTAACAGGATGAAATTATCACCATTAAAGCTAATAAATAGACAAATAAATTGAAGTTAGATGACATGTTTTCCTATACATTCAATATGGACTATCTACATATACTATTTCCTCTAGGGTACGAACCACCAAAGTTTAACAAATACAAGGGTAAAGGAGACTCCAAGGCCCATTTAATAGAATTATTTGTTAATTTCCATATAATGGCTTATATTGACATATACATCTTACTTTTATTTCTTTAGAGTCTATAAGTACAAGATTTGGAGTGGTTCCTAAAATTTTTGAAGAACTTGGTATCTAATTTTGATGACATTTTGGACAAGTTTGTGTAAAATTTATCCTACTATCTAAATCTTGATATTTCATTGGTAGATTTAAATCAATCCAAAAAAAAGGATAGTTAAAGTTTTTCAATTTATTTATAGTGATGGAGATCGCTTACCAGCCACTTCACCCATAGCTTACTAGACAAGCAATTAGCCACTGTGTTTATGAAAAATTTGCACAAGATATTGTATCAACTAGAGATGAAATGTGCAAGATAATTAATAATGGTTTGTGAATAAAAATACTATATTAATAAATATATCATCAATATTACCCCATAAAATCAAAATTAGAACTAAAACCAAGTCCAAGTGCAAATGTCAGCACCAACCTAGGCTAGTAATTATGAAAAAACCAAGCAATAATTGCAACAAGAATGTTTTTAGAAATGGAGTAACTAAGTCATGACATGTAAAAATGGTGAAAACACCATATAATTAACCAATGTCATAAATGTAAATTAATCCTCACCAATAACCCATTCAGTAAGTGTAGCCTTCATAACAACCTAGACTAGCTCAACAAGCACAATAACCTTTGTCTTTGCAAACCCCTCATCTAAGGATAAATGTGACTAATCATCATGTCTTTAGTGACCTTGGAGATCCCATTGAAGCTATGTTTTACAAGTTAGACACTAATAATCTAATTATTTTTTAATTCCAAAACATTATCTTAAGGGCATTCCTTATGTAGATTGGTATAGACAAAATAAATTATATGAATACCATTGGGTTAATGGGCATAATTTACACCATTATGTGAAGATCAAGAACCTAATTAAAAATATGTTGGATAATATAGAGATAAAATTGGATAATAAAGCATCTATATGCAATCAAAACCTAGGTATTTATCAACATCCTTTTCTACAACATAATAATAACAACCAATAGAAATAATAACACAAGCCAAAATAATAGCATCAATAGTATCAAAAATTGAGATAAAAATAAAAATACCAGTAGTAGCAATAATAACATCAACTAAATAGATATAACTAAGGTTAGAATGATGTGAACAACCAATATACTTACCATACAATTACACATGATTACAACAAAGTTATAGGTCATATTTCCACCATTACCATTAATCCAAGACCAAGTGCTAATCAAATAGGACTATTGCTAACCAATTCCAACGAACCTATGTTAGTGATCTTTTTTTGATTTGGGACTATATACAGGTGTAATAACAAGTAAATATTACTAATTTTGGACCTTGTAATGATAACTTATCATTACCCTGTGACCACATACAAGTGCATCGGTAACCAAGACTTATCCTATTTGGTCCCCCTCCACCATCAATTACTAGCAACAATGGTCCTGTATCTAATCTTGAGTGTGTAATCATAACTCAACAATCAAAGATTACCATCTTAGGCCCATAAACATCTACCACTACACCCATCCAACCCACCATTCTGGATCAAAATAAGTTATATGTTGCTACAAATAAAATAAAAAAGATATTGTGGAACAAATTCAAATGACACCTGTAAAAATTTCCATTTTTTATTTGTTGCATACATCTACTATCCATAAGAACATCTTAATAGAGTTCCTATGTCAATCCCAAGTGTCAAATGACATATCCCAAGTCAAATTCCAAGCTTTAGTTAGACATCTATTCCTAGGCCAATAATTAACCTTCAATAAAAGTGATATGTCATACTTTTGCCCTCTCCATAACAATTTGTTATACATTGAAGTCATTATTATGTGAAACAAAGTGAAGCATGTCCTCATAGACAATGTATCAAGCCTAAATATTGTGTCTATAAAGCTCATCAAGCTTATTGAATACACAATAACCAATTTATAGCTAGAAAATATCATAATCAAGGCCTATGATAATCAAGAGAAAGAATCACAAGGCACTATTAGCTTGTCTATTATCATTGGGCCTTTGACCCATGATACACTATGCCATGTGTTAGACTTAGACCTATCTTATAATTTGATCTTAGGTAGACCTTGGATACATGAGATTCATGTAACCACTTCAACATTGCACTAGTGTCTCAAGTTCTCCCATTTTGATATAGATGGATATTTGTATCCCTATGAATATTTAAAGCATTTGCAGGCCAAGTATGAAAGCTATAACTACCATTTTGGCCTAGATCTAGTGCCCAAGAAGGAAAAAGAGAAATAAATAATTGTTGATATATCAAAAAATAATTACATAAACCCTGATACCATTGATTCATCTTCCCACATTCCATCTCCTTAAATGTCTAATCACTTTACCATCATAGTTAATGGCCTAGAAGAATATTTGACCGATGATACATTCTATATTACCAAGCTTCCATATAACCACAAGTCTTATGGAAGACCTAAATCCAAGACTCCTTACATAGAATGTAAATGAAAATGGAGATAAAATTTCATAGTCCATCTTCCATCATTTTTTCACCATTCAATGGTAAAAAACAAGAACCACTTGTAGCTGATAGATCATGGTTGTATAGTGACAAACTAGCCAACTATTATGAAAATACCAAATAACCCATAACTAATAGGATTATGGAGAAACATGACTATGAAAGAGGATTTTTTGGACCAAATTATCAAGGAACACTTGAGTCAATATCCATAACTCGGTAAAAAAGAACCTATGGTATCAGATTTAGATTTCCTAGGGGTGACCCCACATATCTTATTCATGTTCCAATGCCTATGACTATTGATGATGATGTTGAAAATAAATTAGATCCTGATCACAACCCTTACAAAGACCTAGCCAATACCAATATATTTGACACTCATGCCATTTATACCCTTATCCCAATTAACAAATAAAATATGCTTTCTCTATATCACCATCAACTTATAGACTAGGACCAATAAGAATCCACACTGCCTATAGATGAGTTTGAGAATGATGAAGCCTTTTGTGATTTTTTAGGCCTAAGAAATAATATTCCATTGGGAGACCATAAGCAAGAGTTCTTAATTAAACTGGATCCTATATCTTATTTTAGAGAATGGGTGAACACCCTTATCCACAAATAAATAAATAAAACATTAAGGTCCCCAAGTGAAAACCTATTTGAGGCACTTTTGGACCAAAGTAAATGAAAAGAGAAAATCTAGTCTTCTATTAAAAACCTATTTTAGGTGTCATTGGATGGGGTGTTTAGCCTTACCTAAACATAGCTCAAGATACCACCAAAGATAAACTTGGCTATGGGTCTGAGTTCAATTGTGAATAATAGCATGATTTAAAGTAAATCATTCAAGAGTTTCCAAAAGTGTTTATCACATGGATATACTTATAATTGGGATATTTTGATTCATATTACATAGTGGAACTTGAAGAGACATTCTAAGTAGAGTACTTTGTCAATGCATGCTAATTCAAATCTTTGCCATCTATTTTGGAGGATGGTTCAACTCTTCTTATGGAAGACACTATAGAATTCAACATCAGGACTCTAGATGACCTAAAATGGATCAAATTAGGTGCTTCCCTCACTAAGGAGGAATGTGAAATCTTTATAACCCTTCAAAGGGAAGTTTTTGACATGTTTTTTTGAGCATATTTTGACATGCCAAGTTTGGACCCCACCTTAGTTGTACATGACTATATTCATATAAAATGTGAAAACTGGTAACTTGAGTGTGGCTTGTGATACCCAACCTATAGATCCCTCTTGCTTGCACCTATGACCCTCATAGGTAGATTTCCATTGATTCCCAATCACCCATAGCCTTCTAAATAGTAATTCCACCTCCTCCAAGTAGCATTTCTAGTGATGATTCCATCCCCTAGGTCCCATTCCTTCAAGATTATAGCATCCAATTTGGACTATAGTGCTAGACCCTAGGGTGTCCATTTTTGGTGCTCCTATCTAATTACATTTTTAGATCCAATGGTCACTTCCTTATTTCCTATCCTTCTTGTTATCCTAATGTAAATACATTCAACACATGAATAATATATCTCTATAAAATTCCATTCAAAGTTCATTTAGAAAGGGTTGGAAAATATCATAAAGTAAGCAAGAATATAAACAAGACTACTAAGGCAATTTTACCTATTCTCTACATATAACCAACCAATAATCTTACAAGCTTATTCAAACCCTCACACCAGTCCCTAACCACCTCAAGCATATCCAATTTTAGCATTTTCATCTTCATACACACTATTTCATAAAGCACATCAAGTGGGAGAACTACATATGACTTGATCCCTCTTTAGATTAATGGTATGTAGGCAGTGTGCTGACACAAGGGGTGTGGATACATATTTAGTATATCTTACACACATACTAACCCCCTTATTTCCTAAATTTTGTAAAAGTACAATGGAGTATAGGTTTTGAAGACTAAATCAACTCTAGAGAGAGTTCCACAGACATCCAATAGTCAAAATTCCATAGTCAAGCTCACACAAACACAATGAAAAAAATGCAAAAAACTAAAGTCTCCTAGAAAATAATGGTAGATGAGGACTATAAAAGTGAACCCCAAGGTATCCTATTTTGGTGCTTCTATCCAATCATAAAATGAAGGCTAGAACCTGATTTGTAATAGTGTGCTAGTCCTACACAGTGAATTTTAGAACTTGAAATAGTCATCTCAGTCAATTTATAGCTAAGTCTTATTTCTTCACATTTATTACTATTTATAAAAAGGTTAAAAATACATTTAAATTATATAAATCAATATCTTAATTATTTCATATTTGTTTACTAATTTTATTACTCTACACCCTTAACTAAATTAGGAATAATACACCAGTATTCCCAAAATTGTTAAATTATTTGGTGAACCTATCTTACTTTGTTTGCACATAAAAACCCTAGTGTAAATTTCCTACTAATTTTTCCTAATTTTTTTATTTGCATAATAAATTAGAATTCAACATTAAAATTTTAAAAATTTGTAGTAATTTTAAAATAAGTTTCTTTAAAATCCTAGTTGCCCATACTAGGTCCTGATATTTTCCCAGTATTTTTCCTATATTTTTATAATTTTTTACTTACTTATTTAAATAAAAAAATTGCATCAAATTTTAAAATTTTGTAATAATTTTAAAATAATTTTCTTTCAAACCCTAGTTGCCCATACTAGGTCTTGGTATTTTCTCAGTATTTTTCTTATATTTTTTTGATTTTTTTACTTACATATTTAAATGAAAAATTTGCATTGAATTTTAAAACTCTTTAGTAATTTTAAAAATAATTTCATTAAAAACCCTAGTTTCATGTACTATATCTTATTTGCTTCTTGAGGTATCACCTCACATATTTGTGAGCTTCGTATCCTTTTTATGCATATTCTAGTTCCTTGTTTAGATTATATTTGTTTAATATTTTATTCCATCATTCAAGTTATTTTCCTTATGCCACCTAATCTCCTTGCATCTCTTCCTTCGAGACAAAGTGAAAGACTTAGTAGAAACCATCTTGAATTCACTCAAATTATTTAAACTTGACCATATACCATAGATAAACAACCAACTCAAGTTCCTACTATAAATCCTACACATCCAAATTATACCAATTTCCATGAAGATAATTTTGACAATGAGTAGTATGAGAATAAAAATAATGATAAAAACATCGATATTCATGATCCACCACATCAAAATCTTAATCAACTTCCACCTATTATTGATAATTAAGTTATCCTCAACAAAGATTTGATCCTAATTTTTTTTCAAAAAAGACTCAAGGAATAACCCTAAGATCATACTCTTTTTTTACAATCTATCATAAAAATTAAAAAGGCTAAACAAGTTGAGTCTTCCATTCCTTCAAAGCATCTAATTGAACGTGAAATTATGGGGGAAAATTCATCTCAATAACCCCCTATAGCAACCCAACCTTCTTCTATGCCACAAGCTACATCTAGTACATCTTTGTCTCCTGATGTGGTAGTCCTTGTGTAGGAGATAAGATCTCTTCAATCCAAGGTGATACACCTTGAGAAAGGTGCCTCTAGACCTATGCAATTTTTGGATTCTTTTGCTCTATTACATACACCATTTTCACATCACATTGCTTCTACACCCTTACCATAAGGTCTTGTTCAACCCAAACTTACTTTATATGATGGCAAGGGTGATTCAAAGACACATGAGTTTTTCACATAACATGCTTGGACTTTATGCCAAATGATTGGCTACTTACCAAGATATTTCCATATAATCTAAAGTATTATGCTCTATAATGGTTTTATAGTCTACCAAATCATTCATTAAATGCATTCAATCCTTTAGCTTACATGTTCCTAGCTCATTTTAGCATCAACATTGGTGATAAGTGTTCATATGCCCAAGTTGCACAATAAAAACAAAGGTCAAATGAGCATCTCATAGATTATGTTTTTTAATATAAGACTATTTTGGCTAAGATGACTAGCCCCATGGCCAATTAAGAGCTACAAGATCTCTTCAAATAGAGTCTTTTACCAATTTTACATGAGTCAATAATGTTCAAATGGTTCTCTTCCTTCACTGAATTATATCATACTCTAAAGGAAAGAGAATTCAAACTAATTTCAATGGACAAACTCAAGTACCCAAGTATATCAAAAACAAAAAAATAAGAGTAAAAAAGAAGTCCCATACAAAGTAAAGGTTAATGATAGAAAGACTCAAAATCAACCTACAGTTAATATGGCTTCAAATCCCCCTCAACGTGTGGTTTTATCATCACCTCCTCAGTGAACCTTTACCAATATACTAGTTCCTCTAGCTAGAGTTTTATAGTAGCTTTTGGAATGTAATATCATATCTCTCCCTATTATTCAAGAAGTTGATCCAATAAAGCCTCTTCCTCAAGAATATAATCAACATGAATTTTGATAATTTCATAGAGTACTAGGCCATACAATATACAAATGCAAAAATTTGAGACACAAGATATAGGACTTGATAGATGGAAATGTTATTGATCTTGGTACTTTAGTTGAGCCTTCTCAATCAAAGTAAACACATGATAAGGCTTTGACATTTTTATCATATCCTTTCCCATATCATTCTAAATAAGAGATAAAAGATACATCAGGTATTCACCATGTATATCATACACATCCCCCAATAGATACATACATGGCACCTTCAGTTTAGTTATATCCTTTGAGAAACATGATTTTTGTATATAATTCTAGAGTTTTAGCTAGACCTTCCATATCCTTCTCAAAGTAAGAGATAGTCGATGATGATTTGGATTATCATACACTCTTTATCAAAGCTTACAATCATAATCATCATATTCATAGTGTTCTCATAGATAATGTATATAGTCTGAACATATGCACTATGACATTATTGTAGTATTTAAGATATTTAGAGTAGGATATTACCTCAATGGACATAGTTATCAATGGATTTAGTGGGCACATATAGAGTTCATTGAGTGATATTCTAATTTCTATATAGGTTGGTCTAACATACATGGCCATACCAATTATTATTATTCCCAATGTAGGAGTTTTTGATATGTTACTTGGTCGACCATGGATTCAAAAACTTTGAGTAGTTTATTTTACCATTCATAGATACATGAAATTCCTTCACACTAATCTAGTTGTTATAGTTAGTGGAGTTATATATGAGTTACCACTCCCCAATTAAGATCCATATTCTATTTTACAATCACTAGTTTCAATTCAGTCACTAATTTTAGTTTCTCCACCAGTTTTAGTTCTTCTTCCAATTTATATTTAAACACAGTTGAGGTTTCCATCACCAATAAAGAGAGTTCATACACTTCCACAAAGGTATATTTTAAAGAAACCATAGTTTTAGGATTTTAGATAAATTTAAGATATAGTGTTCACACTTAGGGTAGTATCATTGAGGTCTCATGCCTCTACACATTGAGCACATGTTTAAAGAGCCTCTCCTACTACTAGATGGATCCCTAAGAACCCTATAATTGCATCAACTTTTTATATTTATAGGGGACCCCATAGTTGGTTTCCACTTTAGATATTTTAGAGTATTTACAACACACATATATTTGAGATCCATAATCTCAACCCTTCCATCATGCTTCATGATCATGCATGATCCCTCTCCTTGATATAGGACACCATAATAGGTAGTCTCTCATGAGACTCATTAGTTAGCATCATTCCTTCCCAGCTTACTTGTACATAGTTTCTCAATATTTATTTTACTTAGTATTCTTATAATTGATTTTACATAGATTATATCAAAAATACAAAAACATTTAAATATTTCAAAATACAAAAGCATTCAACTAATTCAAAAATATCAAAAATATTTCAATTGTATGCATTATCATGCTTTACATTTTTAATACTATGCTAGACTTACATTTATTATTATATGCTATTGTTTGTTGATTTATCTACATTATCATGCTTCACTTGATCTTATTTGACTGTGTGTAGTGACATCCAGATCCTTGATTGCTTCACTGTACCTATTAAGGGGGCATCGTACTTCTACATTCAAGACACACATTGATATATCTACCCACTGGGGGCATCTTCTACATGACTATACCATCTAGGTTATGTCATTCCTACACCACACACTCTAAGTTATCATGTTATGTACATTAATTACTAAGCTTACATAGATTACTCTATCGACACTCACTAGTATATAAAACTTGTGTATTTCTTAGCATATACCTAGTCTTGTACTACATGTCTTGCATACTTTCACTTCTTACTTTGATTAGTTAGATGTGATTGTATTTATAGCATTTAATTGTTTTACTTTCTTATTTTGTGTATCTATATGTGATTATATTTCTCATTTCCTACTTTATTTATTGTATATTCCTTAGGATATTTTCCAATGTTTATTTCTTTTATTCTTGTGTGTGCCTTAGGACATTTGCCAATGTCCTTTACTTGTACTCTTCTATGTGATTGTGGATTTCATGCCAACCTTTCTTGTTTCCAATTATGTGTGTATGTGGAATTTTAACATGCCTTGTATGCTTTATTTCCATATTGAGTGACATGTGCCCATCATCCTTGTTTGCTTCTCATTATTTACAATGACATGATCCACATCATGCATTATCTTGCTTTCCTAGATTCCATGATGGACATCATGATCCATCCCTCCATGAAAACTAAAAAATAATAACTAACCAAACTTATAGTTATAATTTAGTACATTACACATATTATTACATTGTTATATATATCTAGGCATACCCATATTGATCTAAGAATATCTCATTACAAACCATGATATATCTTGAGATATCTTGTTGATTATCATTCCTATATCATGTATCTTTATAGCATAACAAAATTTCAAGGTTATTTATTATGAGGGAAGTCATTATAGGGTATTATTTCCTACCCTCAAAAGAGGAGTAAATAAATAGGGGTTTTGTCATAGAGATCAAAGTTCCTACCAGTAAAAAAATCAACATTCAAAATAACTAAAATAATAATTAGACTTCAAACTAGGTAGAATAGGCCAGACAAAAGTGAGAATTATAGAAAAGTCATCAGAATTAGCTTTAGATAATAATTCCAATATTGGACTATAGCATCAAATAATAGGGTGTTTATCTTTGGTGCTCTTATCCAAATAGAAAAAAAAAATAGTTTTTATAGAAATGGGGAAAAAGTAGATTTAGCTATAGTTTTGCACATTTAGACCAGTTTAGATACAATAATTTTAGTACTATTTTTATCATAAGATATAGATATAGGGTTCATCATGAATATCATGATGGCTCTCACTTCTAGTTTCAGATAGGGTAGTTGATATAACTTTTAGATCAAAATCCATATTACAGACACTAGTGATTAGGGGCAATGTATGTGGCACATTTATCTTCTTTTCTTTTCAAGTTCAGTACATTAACCAAACATTATTAGTTGTTGCATGATTTATTCCATTTATAAGTGGTTGGCATCATTTTGGAATGGATTTCATACAAGCTTAATCTCCACATTTTAGAGTGGCTTTCATATAAGCCTAGTACCTAGTTTCAGAGTGGCTTTCATACACAGCTTAATCTCTACATTTCAGAGTGGCCAAGAGTGGCCTAGTTTATATCATACATTTAGCTATCCATACCAAATTTTAGAATTAAAAATCATTCATGGGATTTAAGATCCATCTCATATGAAACACATTTCATCTTTATATCATTTTATAGCTTCACTTCACAAGACAATGATGGATCTAAAGGACTAGCTAGCCTTTGTATTATTGAGCCACCTAATTAGATGGATTAGACACATATTAAAAATATTGATTAGCACATGCATGATCACATAGATTCACTTAGTGGGAAATGATGGAGCCAAAAATCCAACCTTTACATTCTTAAGCCACTCTTAGGGAATTGAGCACTCATCTTTGTTCATGATATTACTCTTAATATAGCTTCATCCAACATTACTCAACATTATCTATCATCACTAAAAATCACAATAGGTTTTGTATTGGTTCATGTACCTACTTAGGTGTATTCATTCCTTTCTCTTCCTCTCTTTGTTACCTAGTTTTGTACATTCTTATTTTAGATAAAATGTATCTAGTAAGAATTGATCTACTCTTTGTTTTCTTTTAAAAATTTACACTTCATAACATGCTCTCTCTACTCACACCCAACATCAGATAACTCCATGAGCTTCACCCTTGTAGTTAAGTTTAGGTATGCTTTCCATTTTTCCTTTATCTTAGTATTTTTCTTTGTTTTATCACTAGAATAAAGGCGGGGAATGTAGTTATATAAAATGTGAAAATTGGTAACTTCAGTGTGGTTTGTGACACCCAACCCATAGGTCCCTCTTAATTTTTCTCATTACCCTCATAGGCATCTTTTCACTTATTTCCAATCATTCATATCCTTCTAGATAGTAATTCCACCTCCTCCAGGCAACATTTCTAGTGATGATTTCATCCCTCTAGGTCTCATTCCTTCAGGAATATAACACCTAACTTGGACTATAACACTAGACCCTAGGGTGTCTATTTATAGTGCTCTTGTCCAATTACATTTTTATCTCTAATGGTCACTTCCTTCTTATTCCTATCCTTCTTCTTGTATTCCTAGAATGAATAGATTCAATTCATGACCAATATACCTCTATAAAATCCCATTCAAAGTTCATTTAGAAAGGGTTGGTAAATATCATAAAGTAATGAAGAATACAAGTAAGAATACTAATGTAATCCTCCATATTCTCTACATGTATCCAACCAATACTAATATAAGCTTATTCAAACCCTCACACTAGTCCCTAGGCACCTCAGGCACATCCAATTTTAGCATTTGCATCTTCATACATACTATTTCAAAAAGTAAATCAAGTGGGGGAACTACATATGGGTTGATCCCCCTTTGGAGTATTTGTATGTAGGTAATGTGCCCACACAAGGGGTGTGGATACATGTTTAGTGCATCTTATATACACTAACCCTCCCTTCTTTCTTAAATTTTGTCAAATTACAATGGAGTCTAGGGTTTGAAGACTAAATCATCTCTAAAATAGTTTCACAGACATCCAATAGTCATAATTTCATAGGTAGGTTCATAAAGACACAACAAAGAAAACCCATAAAGCTTAGGTATCCTAAATAATAGTGACAAAAGAGGACTATAAAGTTGGACCTCAGGGTGTCTTATTTAAGCACTCCTATTAAATCATAAAATGAAATATAGATCCTTATTTATGATAGTGTCCTAGTCCTATATATTGAATTTTAGACCCTAAAATAGTCATCTCAGTTAGTTTCCAACTAATTATTATTTATTCACATTTATTACTATTTATAGAAAGGTTAAAAATAATTAAATTATACAAATTAGTAGATTAATTATGACATATTTATTTACTAATTTTATTACTCTAAACCCTTAACTAAATTAACAATAATACACTAATATTCCCAAAATTATTAAATCAAACACCTTGTTGTACATCCTAATGCCAAACCCATAAAGTAAAAACTACATAAAATACATCCTCACATTGATTTTTTAGTAAATAAAGAGTTCAAAAAGATATTAGAAGTGAGATGTATTCAACTGATCAACTATTCAAAGTAGATATTAAATGTTGTGATAGTCAGTAGAGATCTAGAAGGAATCAAAATATGTACTAATTTCAAAGATATAAACAAGGCTTGCCCCAAAGACAAATTTTATATACCAAACATTGACATGATAGTTTACTCCATATCTAGGTACAAAATGCTTTCACTAATGGATGGATTTTCATGATATAACCATATCTAGATTTCATCAAAAGACCAACATAAAAAAACATTCACCACTTCATGGGGAAAATTTTGTTATCAGGTTATGCCATTTGGTCTCAAGCATACTGAGGCCACATACCAAAGAGCCATGAACATCATATTTCATGATATGATGTATGACATTATTAAATAATATGTCAATGACATATTGGGTAAATCAAAGACTAGGGGTGATCATCCAACATCACTATGAAAGATATTTGAGAGATTGTGTGAATATAAGGTCAGACTTAATCCTAAGAAGTGAATTTTTGGAGTTACTTCAAGAAAATTTCTAGGCTTTATTGTGTCTCACTGAGGTATTGAAGTTGATTTGTCTAAATTAAAATCCATTACAGAGATGCTACCACCTTCAAATTTGAAGTAGCACCACAATTTATACAAAAAGATCTAGTCTATTAGATGCTCCATATCATAGTTGGCCGATAAATGCCATCCATTTACACACCTACTAAATAAGGGTGTAACATTTATTTGGGATGAATAATTATAGAAAGATTTCTAAGGCCCTAAATATTATCTTACCAATCTGCCTATTTTGTTTCCACCTATGCCATGAAAATCATTCTTACTATCCCTATTAGCCATAGATAAAGCTCTAGGGGAGCTTCTAGCTCCATATGATGATAATGGAAAAGAACGTGGTATGTACTATCTAAGATGTACACTGATTGCCTATAATATAATTATATATCCATTGAAAAAGCCTATTTAGCTATGGTCTTTGCAACTCATTAATCATGACATTAAATGTTAAACAATAAAACCATAGTTATTTCAAAAGTAGATCATCTCAAGTATCTACTATCCAAGATAACTTTACAATGCCACATGGCCAAATGGATAATGCTTCTGAGTGAGTTCGAGCTAGAATACCTTAACCAAAAATCCATTAAGGGATAATCACTTTTACATTTACTTATTGAATCTCCCCTTATAGATACAAAACAACTAAATTTATAATTCCCAAATGAGTCCATTATGACCATAATTGAAACACCTCTTGAGGAGCAGCACTGGAAATTGTATTTTGATGGATCATTTTCAACACATAGATGAGGGCTATACCTATTTTTTATTACACCATAGGGGGATATAAACCCTAAATCATTTCATATTAACTTTCCTTATACTAAAAATATGTATGAATACCAATCACTCATTATAGGGCTTCATCAGGTAGTATAATGGAATATTCATCATTTCAAGGTTTATAGTTATTCTTGATTGATCATTAATCAGGATACTGACCACTTTCATACCAAGGATGACAAGATGGTTCCATATAAGGCCATGGCTGACATTCTCAAATAGTATATTATCGACATATAATTTAAACACATAACAAGGTCTAATAATAGAACAATGGATGCCATGGCCACCATTGGCTCCTCGATCTATGATATTGACAAGGCAAAAAAAATCAATTCCTCATTGAAAATATTCTAGCACCTACTCAAGAACCTTCAACCATTGAAATGATTTATGGTATTGTTGGTACCAACTCTATATGGTATTCAAACCTTTATACCTACCTTCATGACCACATTATACCACCATACCTATCTCAAAAATAAATTAAGGCCTTTACCCACCAAGCCACATGTTATACCTTAATTATACCAACCATTTACTACAATAGCTTTGATGGAACTCTACTTTGTTCTTCAAATTTGGTAGAATAAACATTATCATTATAGGAATTTCGTAAAGGAGTATGTGGATCATACATAAGCAAGGCCATCATATCCAACAATCTCCTATATATTGGGTATTATTGGCCAACTATGGATGCAAATACAACTTCTTATGTCAAAAGGTGCAACAAATGCCAATGATATGCTAATCTAATTCATGACTCATCTAAGAATCTAAAACTAATGCTTACACCATGGTCATTTACTACATGGGGCCTTGATCTCTTTGGGAAGATTAACCCAACATCATCTAATGACCATAAACACATTCTCACCATTACTGAATATTTCACTAAGTGGGTTGAATCTAAACCCCTCACTTACATGACTAGAAAACAAATTTACAAATTCATATTCAACCATATCATTTACCATTATGGTATCCCATCCAACATTATATCTGATAATGGTAGATCATTTAAGAATAAGGATGTCAAATCACTTTGTGTTGAGTACAACATTACTCAAAAAAATTATACGACCTATTAACCTTAAGATAATGACTAGGTAGAAGCATCCAACAACCACATTTTCAACATCCTTAAAAAGATTTTCAATGATTTTGGCTATAATTGGTACCTCAAAATATTTCACACCCTTTGTGCATACCACACTAATTATCATACCCCAATAGGATCTAATCCATATTCCCTTATTTATAGCATTCAGTTCATTCATCCCATTGAAGTTGAGTTACCTTATTTATGCATTTTACTGAAACATGTTCTGGATGATGAATATTATCGAGTATCTCACTTGAAATATCTAGAGTTACTAGATGAAAAAAATATGGCCACTCTTAATAGCCTTCAAGCATACCATAATAGACTCTATGAACACTATAACTGATGAGTCAGACATAAAGAATTTGGGTTTGGTTATCTTGATCTTAAATAAAACCAATAGAATACCATATCCAAGAAGAAACACAAGGTCAAGTTTAAACCCAACTAGATATACCCCTATATCATTATTACAAACTATGGCTTCAGAGCATATAGAATCAGTATATTAGATTGGGATGAACATGATGAGCCAATAAACATTATACACCTCAAGCATTACTTTAGAGAGACCTAAAGTATTATCTATGAATCCTATTTCCATTTTACCATTATATCAACAATTTTCTATTTATACCATACCCTATACCATTCTACCATGCCTTTCCTATCGACCGAGTTATTTTTACCCTCCCTACACAACCCCTTTAACCTTGGTTCCATTTCATTGGTTATATGAGCACTTTCAATAATAATATTCAAATCAAGTTTCAATAGTTACTTTAGCATTCTATACAAAGTCCATATTTTAGATTAGTATGATAGTTGTTTGGAAATTACATCCTTCATTTCTTATTTCATTCCATTTCAAGTGTTCTTGATTATAACCTCTTTTAGGCAAATCTGAGTTTCACCATCATATTACTAATTATAACCACCTATGGGAAAATTAATATCACTGACCTATGCTATTATTTCCTAATTATAACTACCTATGGGCAAGTTAATAATAACACTTTTGTCACACCTTGTAGTCCCACTTTGCCATTCCAATGTTTTACTGTGCCATTTGCCTACTTTGCCTAGTTTATGAATTTGATGCTACCTAGTCAGATTCTTCCACTATAAGGTGGAACTATAATGACTTGAAGTCATATTATAGGACTATGTAGGTAGTATTCAATTCACATTGAGGTCATCTCATTCTCCCCTTTGCCATACTCTCACCATTTTTTGAGAAATTTTAAGTTTGAATGCTTTCGCCATTTTGTGAGAAATTTTAAGTTTGAACAATCTCATCATTTTATGAGCTTGGAACATTTAGTATCTCATCATTATCTATCAATTTGAGATACATATAAGTTCCAAAAACATTTAAAAATATCTCTCAACAATCCTAAACATTGAACTTTTCTTTGCTTTAAGGATTATAAGATCCCTAGCTATTTCACAAGAAACCACTTGCCATTTAGTTTCCCCACCCTTACTGTCCTAATGTCCCACACTCTCATCATTTTTTGAGACCATTACCATATTACTATATAACATCAATAATTTTTCCTTTCTCATCATTTTTTCTATCCTATTACCTGAGAACTACATTTGGCCTAAAGTTTATGTTGGACCTTGTGTCTATGAAACTATGTAGGCAATGTCCACTTGCCTAGTGTATTTGGAGTCAGCTTAGACACCCCCTTACTTTCCTTCTATTCCCCTATTTTTTTGTTTCATTATCTTCTATCACCTAGGGGAAATTACCATAATCTTGTTTATCCTCTATTTTCCCTAACATTATGATTAACCATTATTTGTTTTTGTTTCATTTTATTATCTTTGTTTTGTTTTATTCTTTCTTTCCTTTGTGTTTTGTTTGTTTTCATATTTTTTAATTTCTTTTTGTGCCTTGATTTAGTTTATGTGTGTTTATTAGGTGATTCCTTGCATTTTATTCTTGAATCCATCCATTTTTATATGTTAACATTATCATCATGGTCTTTATAATTAGTGTATTATTTTTTATTGAGTCTTGGATCATGTGTTAGTCCTTATGTATATTTTGGGTAAAGTTATCATTGTGTTCTATCATGATGCCTACCATCATGTGTTATATAAAAAATTAGCCTGAGAAGTCTTACAAGCAATGTAGACATGATATATCTCTGTAGCACCTAAAAAATCTTGATCTACTCAAATCATGTCCCACATATAGATTAATTAAACAATGAAAGATTTTTAATAATTTTTGGTTAGGATGTGTATATTTATACTATCAAGTTTCCAAAATTCATATTTCTCCTCTATACTAGCTTACTCTTACTATGTGATTGGATTCAGTTCATAAGTCCCATTATCTAATTTTTGATCATACTCTCATCATTTGGTCAATTATTATAACTACCTCTAGGTAAATCATTGTATCTCATCCCACCCACTAAGCTAATGATTATAATTGCCTATGGTAAAATCATTGTGTTTTGATATATCTTGAGGTTAATGATTATAACCACCTATGGGTAAATCATTATCTTTTTTCTACCCAACTAGGGCATGTTTTCATTTTGAGAATGTTTATGACCACCTTTGGGAAAACCATTATCTCTATCCACCCAACTAGGGCATTTTTTTATCCTATAAATGATTATAACCTCATATTATAAAATCATTGTTTTCCCTTTTAATGATTATAACCACCTTTGGTAAAATCATTCTCTTGTTACCCTAATCCTCTTTTCAATGCTTATAAGAATTTTTAGGCAAATCATTAACTTTTTTGTCCCACCTATGCTAATGGCTATAACCACCTATAGAAAAATCATCTTATTTGTATGCCCACCTAGGGAAGCTACATATTCCATTTATTATAAACACCTATGTGAAAATTAATCTTTTCTACCTATTTTTCCTTTTGGTCCCATCATTTCCTTCTTTCAAGGGACCGATTGTCAACCATTTTTTCCAACCACTCCCTTAAGGGGGAATCCATAGTTCATCCATTACCATTGACGTCATAAGAATACATGACCTTTTAATTCTTTGATAATTTGTTACTATGCCTAACTATTGAAATGCCTTCCTAAATAGGGGCAAACTATAGACACCTAAAACTAGAAACAACTAGCCTTCAACCAAACTTCAGATCGATTCTTACCAACCATTGCAAATTAACCTTAGGAATCACTAAACCTCCCAAATTTAGTTTTGCATCATTCCTAAAATATCATAATCATGATGAGACATCCCTAATTGGGGTATCATATCATATGCAATAATAACTTCTCATGGATTCATCCCTAATCACCTTACAACATCACAACTATCAATTTGGCCTATAGACCTATTATGTGGGGCACTTTCACACTTAAATCAAATATTGAAAGAGATAAAAGGATAATAAAATCAATTATCAAACTAAACAAGATTAAATACCTAGTTGAATTAACCATTTATAATTAGTGAATATCTAAAAAAGGAAATTGAAATATTCAAAATATCCTAGCCTTTCATCATTGCCTTTATGATTTCTCAATCTCTTTAAAAATATCATAAAATATCTAATTTGAGATCCATGCCTAGTAATTTCAAATCATAATTACTTGATTAGTATTAACTCTATTGGATTTAGTTTTAACTCACCTAAGGTTATTTTGAACCCATTCGAAGCCTAAAATCATCATCAACTCCCCTTGGGTGAGAGTTAATTTATAAGGCTATAAATATAAGACCATACCTCTTCATTTCTAATCTTGGATGTTGTAAAGTTATTATGCAAGATTTTCTCCATATAACTCATGTAAGTAGTGTTACCATTCCCAAATCTTAAGCTAAGTAACATCAAAGCCAAGGTGCCAAGGAGAGAAGGATCTAATCCACCTCCATTGTCAAAGACTTCTTGATACACAAGATGAGCAAGTGATTCAACAAATCTATTTAGAGCTCTCAAGGAAGGTAAAAGAGTTATGTCTTTTATGTTTTTTTGTGCTTTCATTTAGTTTTTATTACTAATCTCTCCCTAGTGTCTAGGGTAGAGGTGTTAGGATCTTAGTGTTTTCATTCCATTGGTTTTATGAGACCAACACAATATTAACCTCCCCTCTATGCCAAATACCTAGTTCACATAACAAAATTTTCAATGATAGAAAGGAATTACTCAACTATATAAATGGAGGCACTTACTATGGTTTACATAATGTATAAATTTAGGAATTATATATTTAAAAATCCATTAATATTCTTTATGGACCATGATCTACTTAAGTAATTGATAAATGGATAAAAAATATAAGTAATAATCTACCACTAATTCATGTTTAAAGAATATAATTTCAAAATTATGCTAAAATAGGGAAATGAAATAATGGATCTAACCACCTATCTATAATTAGTACATGAGAAGATATAGGACCGATTGAGAAAGATATTCCCAAAGCTCACCACTTCCATGTGGAAGTAGCCACCAAAGACATAAAGGGTATTGTATAATTTATATCCATTATTGGAAGGTTATAATACATTAAAAAAAGAGATATATGATTCAAGCATTTATTTTAAAATTAATTAAATGAGAATAATATAATAAAGGAAGAGATGAGGTGTTGTGGATAGTAACATTACTGCATGAGTGATATAATATCTTAAGAGAAGCCTAAGATGGATTTTTAGGAGGTCACAACTCTGGTGAATCTAAAAGAAATAAAATATTACTAGTAGGATTATGGTGTCCATCATGTTTTAAGGATTCACATGAATAAATAATAGATTTTAACATATTCTTGAAAGTGGGTAAACTTAATCTTAGTGATGATATTATTCTCCACCTAGTACTAGCATTATCTCCATTTGAGAAATAAGAAATTGATTTCGCAGGCCATATCAAACATACGATAATAAAAAGCAATGCCATCTTCATTATTACTAGAAATAAATATTTAGATAGATGGGTATAATTTGTGCCAACTAAATATTGTACCACCAATACTACAATTATATTCATGTATGAAAATAATATTACAAGGTTTGGATGCTCATTGAGCATAAAAAGTGATTATGGTAAGAATTTCCTCAATCACAAAATTATATAATTACTTAATCACTTCCTAATCTATCATCACAAAATTACCCTTTACCATCCTAAGGTGAATGACATTATTGAGGCATTCAATAAGGTATTGGACAATGTACTAAAAAATGTATGAAATAAATATATAAGAGACTTAGATACCAAGATAATAATAATATTATGGGATTAACACACTAATTATAAGTGATTGATTGAGTACTTCCCCTTTCAACTAGTCTATGGATTAGAAGTGGTAATGTCAATGTAGTATATATTGCCAAGTTTGAGACTTATGGTAAAATTTAGAATGAATGAGAAAGATTCTATTCAATAAAGTTTGATAAAAATATATAAATTAGATGAAGTAAGATTTTTAGAAATACATTAACAAATGAAAGAGAAAATATGCCACATATATTAGCACTATATTCATATAAAAGTGAAAAAAATTAGGTCAGGGATAAGGTATTATTCTATGATAACAAATACAAAAAGTAAGGCACAATAAATAAGATGGCTTAGATCCTATATAATGGAAAAAAATTTATGCTCATGAGAAATAAATTTTAGAACACTAACATACACATTGAGATAAGGGTATGTAAATGGATCCAAATTAAAACCCTACATTGTAAGTACCTATATTGGAGGGTGGTAAAAAAATGATGAACAAATTATCAAGGTGACATTTAACTTATAGCTAGGTGAGGGTTGGTATAAGGTACAAAGGTTCCCTCTAAAATATGCTTAAGTTTCTAATTGTATATCATATTACCTCCCCATTAGGATGAAACTATCCTCCTATAATGGAAATTTTAATAAGGCTACTATGATATCCTAAAATAAATGTCTCAATACCTGGTTGTCTGATGATACAAAAAACAAACTAGTATGACAAATAATAAGAATAAGTAGGAAAGAAGTGATGATGAAAAAAAATTAGAAAAGATAAAATAAAAGTTTTTAAAAAATATGAAGAAAAATAAATTCAAAAAATTCAAAACCTTAAAAATCATAAAGAATAGAGAGAAGGCAATAAATAAGATACTTATCATGTGCAAAAGTAAAGTATGAGCGTGTGGTAATAAATTCATACAAAGGTTAAAAAATGAGAAAAAATATGAATTTAAATATTTATAATTATTTCCATACATATGGAAAATGGGAAAAAATAAAATATGGGACTGCATAATAAATTACTACACAATGGTAAGAGAGCATGACATTTCATAGATAAAGCATTGTAATTTTTTACCACAAGCATAAAAAATAGAAACAAGGTAAAGATACATATTTAGAATAAATGGGTAGATAGCAATGAGATAGTAGAATGAATAAATCATAGAGTAGTTGAGTTTAATCTTTATAGAATGAAAATTTCAAGAGAATTAGTTTAATACAAGATAAAATATGAAAATGTGTGGATGGATGGAACTACATAGTTGAAAATGTTATTATAACTATGACATCACATAGATAAGACTAAAATAAATGAACAATAACACATATTATTACATGACAAAGCAAACAAAATTAAAGAACACATATAGATATAAGTGAGATTAATTGCA
The DNA here is from genome assembly GCA_037957365.1 of Torreya grandis. Taxonomy (NCBI): domain Eukaryota; kingdom Viridiplantae; phylum Streptophyta; class Pinopsida; order Cupressales; family Taxaceae; genus Torreya; species Torreya grandis. The sequence continues at coordinate 2,893,246 of JARHVA010000189.1, forward strand.
TTAAAATGGGTTGGTATGGTTAATACATAAATCAAACATGCTATAAAAAGGGGTTTATCTAATAAGAAATTACATAATCATTTGCGGACCAAAACTATGATAAATTTTTTTGTAAGTGTTCATACTCTATTTTAAGCCAAATTATCAGTTATTGTGATGAATAAAAAATAGAACTTCCCCACATTGTCACTAGAGAACATATAAGCAACAAAAGTACAAGAAACATTTTATCAAATCATAGAGTCCATAAACATTGTGAGATTTCTCTAAATTTCCCTCTCTCATCACACATGCTTAAGATACTTACATATACATTAAGACATGCCTATAAAAAAATATCATAGGGTCTTAGAGGTGGATATAAGTGTAATGATGAAATTAAACCCATAAACATAATAGTTAAAATACAAAAAGGATTACAATGTAATCCTAAAGTTGAAATTAGATGTGTGGATCTAGTTCCCCTACTTCAAACTAAAGAAAATCATGATAAAGGTGATATTAATCAGATCCCAAGATGACATTTTATGTCTAGACCAACCCTATCACATCACACTAGATGTGATTCAAATAGTCACATGACTTCTACATGAAATACATTCCACCCATAACTATGTTGGAAATAATAATGTTAACACAATATCCCCAACCATGATTACATAAACAAAATTTAATAATTGATCTCTTTCCATTAAAAACATGAAGGATCTTAAATTAAAATTTACAATAAAGGCCATTTCTTGGGAACTATACTAAAAAAATTAGATAATACTTAGTAATAATGATAAGTGTATATATAACACCTAACATGGTATCCATAGGCATGTAGTGGATACTACACTCCATGAACACTACTTAAATAATCTCTATAAAATCAAGAAAGGTAAAATTACCCATGACTTCTGATATGGTTCACTTCTTTTATTACTAGATATATAATCTACACACACTATTCTAGGACATAAGGGGTAGATAGAATAGAGTCCAAATTCACCCATATAATCCTAAATAATAGTTGTAATAAAAGGTATACCTATAATACATGAGGTAAAATTTTCTTCAATGGGATAAAATGATTAGGAATATGGTAGAGGGGAGATTCTAGATTTCCAAGCAAATTGTCCAAAACTATTATAGATATATTCAATTTACAATACACACACGCACACACACACACACACACACACACACACACACACACACAGACACACACACAGACACACACACACACACACACACACACACACACACACACACACACACACACACACACGCACACACGCACACACGCACACACGCACACACGCACACACGCACACACACACACACACACACACACACACACACACACACACACACCCCACACACACACACACACACACACACACACACACACACACACACACACACACACACACACACACACACACACACACACACACACACACACACATCTAAATTGAGCCTTATGCTACAAAAGTTACACCCCTTCCACTTTTACCCTATGAAGTTAATGATGAAAGAGTTATGGTGGTAATTATTAGAGTTAGGAGTCTACCACCAAACCCCATGACATAAAAATTATTTAGTAAAATATGGGTGGGCTCTCAGCAAGGGGAGGAAGAAGAGGAGATACATGAAAATTAAACACCATTATCACAATAAAAATAATATGCATCTCAACCTCAACCTAGTACCTATAGATCCTTGAGGATAAGGAGATAAGTCATATATTTGGAATAATATTAAAAGGTACTCCCTCTTACTCCCCTAGGAAGAGGAAAGTATGACCTAGATAAGGGTTGTCCCCAAAGACAAAAATAAAAATCTAGACAATAGAAGAATAAAAAAGGTCACCTACAACATCTTTAGTATTTGGCCAAAATTGTAAATAGATGAATCAAGGAAAAATTTGGATAAGTTATTCACCATATCTAGAACATAAAACCTAAGAATCAAGGTAAAAAAATGGTGGCATATTTAGAAATAGATTCCTCTAAACAAGGGGATGAATAAGATATAAAGATAGAGGAAGAAAGAGAGGCTACCATAGAGGTACTAGATATGAAAATATATTTTAGGGATGTTCCATGACATAGGTATATAATTTAAAGTGGTGATAATACACAAGGATATTGATACTATAGGAAATAACATGGTGATAATAGCAATTTTAGACTATGTGGAGCTTATTCCATATGAGTTGGATCATGTAACAAATGATATTTCAAATTATTTTCAATACATACTCATCAATAAAAAATAAATTATAAAAAGGCTAAAATGATAGTTTAAAAATACCAAAATTAAGCCTTAAATAAAATTATTTTGAAATCACAAATATCTCCTACATACTAGGAAGGACACTAATAACTTTGATGGATCGAGTTAAGAATTTATAAATCTACAAATCTCATTTCTAAGGCCCTATAAAATCAAGGATAGTTTGAAAAGTGTAAATAATTATAATATGATATAATATAACAATATAAACAATTATAATGAAAAATTTCATAAGAAACTAAAAAAAACTAAAAAATTGTAGTATCTTCCACCCAACAGGAAAAATAACTATTAGATAAAAAAAGGTACATAAAAAACTAGAGAGGAAGAGAATAGAAAAATAAGAGGATGGAGAAATGAGATTATAAGAAGGAAAAAATGAAAAATAGAAAAATGAGGAGGAGCATAAATTAAAATCTTAGAAGGAGAGGAAAGTAGAGGAGGAGAACCAACATAAACTAGTAGAAGAGGAGAAAAAACATAAATGAAAAATGAAAACTTAGATGAGAAAAAGAGAAATAAAAAAAAAGGTGGAATAAAAACATAGTAGGAAAAATAAAAAATATAAAATAAATAAAAAATGAATGGGGGTGAGGTAAATATCCCCTCTGAGTTTGAGACTAGTAGGGAATACGATTTAGGTTATAACATAGAACACTTTAGGAAAATTGAGAACATGTAAAGTTGGCAAACCATAGATAAGCCACATACACCATCATGGTGCCAACAATTTTTATTCAACCTATTATAGGAGGGAAAACTCAAGTAGACCTATATAAATTTACATCAATAGAGAAAACATAGTTATGGAAACTCTAATTAATAATGTAAAAGGATATTTTATGGCACAATCTGAGTATATTGAAGAGGACATAAAAACATGCCTCAATGCATTAAATAATGCCCACCCATAATATGATCCTGATATAACCTTTCTAGTTGAGAAAAATTAGAGGATATTATTGATAATTTAATAACATGATCCATGGTTGAAAAAAATCCTAATAAAAATAGAGGTTAGGAATGAGTATAAGGAAGAGTTATTATGGCCACCTAGAGGGGAAAGTCAAAAAAAAGAATAGAATACAAGGAATAGGTAGGGAAGATGAAATAAAAACTAGAATATTTATCCACCTAATTTAATTATTCACTTAGTTGGCCTATATGGACAAAGGAATGAAAACCATAGTTAAAGGAAATATAAAAAAATTGAGTGTAACCTCTAATAGCTTTGAATATCAATGCATACCTTCTACGATAGAACAAGCTAAGATGATATATTTCATGTGTAGTATGAGGAAAAAAAGGAATAATGAATAGATATTTATGAGGAAATGGAGGAATATGGTGTAATTGATCACCCAAATGGATACAATGGATGTTTGAATAAAGACTCTCCCATACTACGTAGACACATTAGAAAAAGCCATAGTCTCAAATGACATAGTCATGATAGCAAAATAAAACATGGCCATAGATTAAAAGATTATGGAAGAACAAAGTCTCATTCTTGACTGGGATAATTTTAATAATACCATGATGAGTAAATATTAGAAGCATATTCCTAAAGAGGAGGAACCAACTCCATATTCACAAGCATTTTTGAAGTATTTCACAACTTTGTTACACTTAGGAGAATTAAGGAATTTTTGGTACCTATCAATAATTAGAGTTGTCTTGAGGATGATAAAAATGTATAAAGTCCTAGTAAATGTTAGAAATATTATCTATAAACTAAAGGACAAAACTATGTATACTTTAGGGTTGATTCCTTTGCCATAACAACATGACACTTCTCAAGGCTAATAAAATAAAGGATTTTACTAACTAGATGTTACGGTAAGAAATAATGCCTTGAAAAAACATAGGATGATTATATTAGATAAAAATAATGTTTCAAATAGACATGAACACTGAGTTGTTTTGTATTGAGTTTGTAATTATTCTTTATCATTATAATTATAAACATAACATAGAAGAGATTAAATACAAAGAAGAGTTAGAGGTTACAAAGCTAAGTAATCTATGTAATTTATTAAGGCATTATAGTGTAAAGAGATATCTAAAATTTATAATTGATGGTGTGTGTGTGTGTACATGCATGTGCATGTGTGTGTGGGCATGTGTGTGTATGTGTGTGTGGGTGTGTGTTTGTACATATATGCGTGTGTGTATGTGTATGTATGCATGCATGCATGTGTGTGTGTGTGTGTGTGTGTGTGTGTGTGTGTGTGTGTGTGTGTGTGTGTGTGTGTGTGTGTGTGTGTGTGTGTGTGTGTGTGTGTGTGTGTGTGTGTGTGTGTGTGTGTGTGTGTGTGTGTGTGTGTGTGTGTGTGTGTTTTTGTGTGTGTGTGTGTGTGTGTGTGTGTGTGTGTGTGTGTGTGTGTGTGTGTGTGTGTGTGTGTGTGTGTGTGTGTGTGTGTGTGTGTGTGTGTGTGTGTGTGTGTGTGTGTGTGTGTGTGTGTGTGTGTGTGTGTGTGTGTGTGTGTGTTTGCACGCGTGCATGTTCATGTGTGTGTGTGTTTTTAAATAAATACTATCCATCAAGAGGCCTTAATGGCCCAAACATATCCAACTACCACCCCCTTCAATTGGGTATTAACCTCTAATATACCTAGCTCATGAGGAATATGGGATGGATGATAGAGAGATACTATCCATGTTATCTGATACAAGTCTCTATAAGTATGATATTGTAGTTGTTGTGCCAATGAGTAGTAAAGGCCCCTCTCATTAATCTAGTACATAATAAGTGATCAATAGTATACGAGCCTACAAATGCCATTGTCCCCTACCAAATGGGAAGTAAGGATCCCAATATTTTAATTTCTAAGGTTGAGGATCATAGATCCCTTATTTTTGGTAAGGCTAACCTTACACTTCATACCCACATAAGGTGCATCAATTTTGATAAATTGTTATTCATAATCCTTTACCTATGATTTCTTTTTGTCCTCCTAAAGGGGCACTAACTAGCATGTCATTTGTAAACTAGTGATGTGATACAAGTACATAAGAGTGATAGTCCACTCTCTAAGGTCCTAAGTGAACATGAAAGAGTTATTTTCAGCATCATAGTAGGTTCGTATGTCACACAAAAACCTAATAAAGGTGGAAAATTTACCCACCTAAGTGATCTTTAATATTTCAGCCCCATCTAATATCTCTATCTTAGGTAAATAGTCCCATGATTTGATGGATCTAATCCTACTCCCTATATTTTCTCCACCTAATATATCTCCCCTACCATATAAAAAACCTTGAATAAACTCTTTACCCCTTTTTATATCTTGAATTTGACCCTAGGAGGTTTTATTTTCCTCCTTGATGAAACCAATACCTTTTAAAAGTGGCAATTAGGAAATTGACCCAAGTGGTTACTTAACCATTGCAAGCAATTTTAATTTCCCCAACAATGGTGCCATAACTATCACTCGTGTGGTGGTTTTTTCACTACCTAACCCACACTATTGGTAGTCTCAAAACCAATGTAATGGCTATGTAACCATCATTATTCATAGACTAACCATTCTATCTTGACATGATGGTTTTTACCATTGGATATATCAAGGTCAAAAAATTTATTATCTAAAAAAAATGCCCCATTTTCATTCTAAAAACAGGGACCCTCTTTTGCTTTAGATTCTAATATTATACTTCCTAGGAATCTAGTGGTTGCTTGTTTGAATCAACCTTCTTGGCAGTCCATTTTACTATATGTGAAGTTTTAAATGTGCATGTGCTTAATTTTTCTAGTCAATCCTACAAAATTAAATCTTCATTTTAAAAAACTTAGAATGAAAATTCACATCTTAGGTTACTTCAATTTTAAAATTTAAATTTGCATCAATCTAATAAGTCTTAATCTTCTTGTTTTCTTGTGTTTTAAAACACATTTTATAGTTTTTAATGATATTTCACCTTGGGTTTGTGTAAATTATCTTTTTTTAGTTTATTTTCCTCATTTATTAATTTTTAAAGTAAATAAAAGAAAGCTAGTACTAGGGTGTATAGAAGAATACTTGGTAGAATGCACATGGGAATCCAAACAAATGTGGGAACTCCTATTTGGCTAGGAAGGAATAACCTGTAAATCAAAAGAGACATTTGAAATGGGGTTTTTATATGATTGGTTTAGTGGATTTCCTAGCATGTGCTAGATCTAAGAATCATAATGATTTTTAGGAGGCTATCAATTCACCTTGTATGACAATCAAGTCTGAAAAGATAAAAAGAAATGGAAATTACATTCAATGATAGAAATATAAATATATGATTGAAAGAAAAGATAAATTTCTTACTAAAATAAAATGATTGGACATTATGCTAAGGTGGTTAGGTTCTGGTCCAAGAAATTAGGGAAGGTTCTATGGTCAGAGGGAAACATAAAAAGTGGGGTTTTATTTGAGACAAAGGGCTGAAAATAACTTGCTAGAAAATTATGCCATAGTGAATTGTTGGTGGTTAGGGGAGCCATCAGTGGTTAGGGAAAATTATTAGTGGTTGGAAAACTATTGACAATTGGGGCAAACCGTTAGTAGTTGAGAAACCATCAGTGGTTACTCATGCAATTCTAGAAATGGGCATAATAGAAAGTACAGACTGGGTTTTTGGGTTGATAGAGGTTTGGTTATGAGATAAGAAGGTAAAAGTAGGATTTTGATAACTCTGATTGATCAAAGGGATTAGTAATAGGATAGATTAAATTAAATGAGAATAAAATACCTAAAACTTGGTGAGGGAATCCTAGAGTGATTTGGCCATAGTAATGGTAATTTGGGCCTTTGAATGTGGTTATGATAGATCTTTAGGTCACCAATGATATTTATTACTAAAATTATGTTGGATACTTTTAAGAGAACTTGAATTCAAAGTATTTTATTATCTCCCCCTTTTCACTTCTTCCTCTCTCCCTCTTATAAGCAGAAGTTGTTATTTTCAATAGAGGAAGTTACTAATTTGATCAACGATAAAGTTGCCAAATATCATAGCTTTAAAAGATTATTTTAAAGGTAAGTTGCCCTTCTGGGAGTTGTTAATCTTGTACAAGATCTTATAATGCTTTTAAAGTTTTAAATTAGAAATGGGGACCTAACCGTCGATGGTTAGGCCAACTGTTGATGATCGAGGGATCAAAGAGACTTGGTGAGAAAAGGGGGAATTATATGATGCATTAGGTGGGGGGTTTAATAAGTTAAAATTTTAAATGTGTCTAATGAGCTAGGTGGTCCACTAGACATGAGGTTAGATAAGGGTCTGAAGTAACATGACCTCAAAAACTATCATGTGTAGTTTTCAACTATCTACATTTTCCCCTTTTTGTTGTGTAACTTTAAGCAAGCTATAAAAAATAAGAGGTTGGTTAAGGTCTAGGTCTACATACCCTAATTACGGGAGGAGGTATTCCCCCTCAAAGCTAGAGATGATTGACATGAACATAAAATTGGTTCATGGTTTGATAAAATAGTAAATGGATAGTATAAAAGGTTTGGGAAATTTAGATGTGAACTTATGCACCAAATATGACTAAGAGCAATAGTCAAAATCACACAAAGACCAAAAGTACCAATGTTGTTCAAAATATGTTCAAGATCTATAAGGAAAAGAGGGGGTAACTAATCGAGAACATTGGTCATAGTTGATTAGGTTATACCTATCAAGCCATCTAGATAGGGTTGGTATGGGTTGTAGGTATCCAAGTTAGGAAGTGCTCCTAAAAACAACACAAGTGATTAAGTAGTGCATGAGGTAGTGTAAAGTTTAAATGTTTCACATTGGCAAAATTGGTTAGAGTGGTCAAAGGACCATGCAAAGGCATCATAAAACATGTGAAGAGGTTTAGTCAAGAGCAACCAACATCAAGGTGTAATAGTTGGTGGGTTGGGGATTGGGTGAGGGGTGGCTAAATTGAATCTAACTGCATGAGGTGAGTGGACATTTCCTATATAGTTCTATGGATAGAGTATCCAGGAGGAACTTCAGGTCATATATAGTTCTAAATAAGAGTTAGTTAAGGAGGAAGGGTTATTTTTTTTGAAAAAGTTTATAAAATGGTGAGGGACCCTAACCATTGATGGTTAGGGTACCCCAAGGGTTAACCATAAATGGTTTCCCTAATCATCAAAAATTAGGGTAAAACCCTAAAAATACACATAGTAAAAAGTAAAAATAAGAAATCATTTTCACATATTGAATGTAGTGAATAGTTTCTGGTGATTGAATGATCTAGATGATTGTTTGGATCATAGAGCTCACTAAAGTGGAGATTATTGATTGATCAAGAGAGTGTGTTTGAGTGTGTGATATATGGAGGGAGGATGAGGATGTAGTTGAGTAGTGGTGAGAGGGTTTGACCATGTGACCAATCATAGAATGAGGTAAGGTTTGTTTTAAATTCAATATAATGGTAGTAATTGAGGGATAAGAAAGTGGTAGAGAATATTATGAGTATGGTGAAGTAAATAAGGGTTTGAGAAAGTAACATGATCAGGGCTAGATGCCCTAGGTGTAGGTATGGGTAAAAATGGTTAAAATGTGGTAGAAAAATGAGGTGGGAGGGGTAATTAAATTAAAATGATGAATAGAAAAGTAATAATTTATAGGTTTATTAAATTTTTAGTGTATTTTATGGCTTGTAGTGTATGACTAGGTGGTAGGGTTTCACCATTAGTGGTCACACATAGTGACCATCAATGATTGGACCTAATCATCGATGATCGACCTCAGAGGTCAAAAGAGACCAAAGAACTATCAATAGTTTCCTAAACTATTGGTAGTTGATAAAAAGATGGACAGCTATGAGATAAGTTAAAATGTGATGAGGTAAAAAATGTAGGATGGTTAGTGATTATTCTAGGGATTAAAGTAGTGGTAGGGGTGTAAAGTAGGTAGTTGATGGTAGTAGGTCGAAAGATGAAAGAGTAGATCCTAGGAAAAGTTTATAGGTTAATAATGATGTGTAAAATGGGTGTGTGTCAAGTAGTAGAGGTCAAATTAGAAATGTTAACACTGTTGTGATTATTTTATAAGCCCAAAAGTGGATTTAGATGAGGGACTGAGTCCCTAAGGTATTTTTAGAGGTTCATGATAGGATGATCAATGCCAATTAGAGGTAGATAGAGGATTTTGGCCTAGGGGCCATGAGACATTACCAATACCTTCCACATGATATAGTGATGATTGTGGCACTCATCAAGAGATGGGATCCTACCATAAACACCTTCTTATTGCCCACTAGGGAGATGTCCATTCTACTGAAGGATGTCCATAGGATCACTCAACTTCTAATCTAAGGGGAGCTGATATACCACATTAAGAGTGATGAGTGAGATTACTTCATGGACTAGATATATGGGGCAAATTGGGTTGAGGCTAGATCCCATACTGGTAGTTTTTTATGGTCCATTATACCAAAGGACCCTAGAGGATAGATGTCTACTTACCACGACGATGATTTTCATATCCTATTTTATGGTACTTGATTTGAGTAACGAATAATTTCCATGTGTGTTGTTGGGAGTGTTGATAGAGATGCTTCTAGGGGGTATATTTTTTAGATGGGCCCTAGTGTTTCTAGTGTCAATATATAGAGAGATCTAGGCCTTTAAGGTGTAGAGATGATATGGAATTAGTTTCATCTTTATGCTTCATTGCTAGGCATATGAGAATATATGGGTGTTGAGACCTCTTGGGCTTCTATGGGATAGATATGCACCAACTAACTGTAGGGTTGGTTTCATAAGATGACAAGGTGATTATGCACTTATAAGAGCTTGTGGTGGATCTAGAGATATATATTGGTTTCAACATGCCTTGGAGGGCTCGGTGGTAGTAGAAATTATATGGATGACTTATGTGGCTTGGCCTCTCTAGATGGGTTATAGGTACCACATGATATCATCATAGAGTTGGTGGTGGGTTTATGGTAGATGGGATGGAGGACTGAGTACATCCTAGTAGATTGAGTCTAGAGGTAGTTCAAGTTGGTACATGAGACACCACTAGATGTACCTCAATACTAGAGGGAGGAGGCAAAGTACCCACACCAGAGCCATAACCATATGTGAATGTGCTAGATTATGAGGGGATTCTAGTGAGAGCTCCTATAAATGATGATAGGGTTACATATGGATACATGGGATGGTACTAGGATATGTATGTGTCCATAGATTTTGGATGGGGAAATGGGGGCCAATAGCCCATGGATGTTGATCCTACATAGCTACAAGGTGAAGGACTAGATGACTAGACATCAATAGCCCTTATAGTGGCATAAGCCTAGGTGAAAGGTTTATAGGGATAGGTGATGGTGTTTTAGGCACATATAGTCACTTTATAAGGGTAGGATACCACTCTAATAGGTGAGCATGATCAAGCAAGAGCCACTCTTTGGATGGTCACACAGGAGAGGGACTCTTTAATATAGAGAGGTGGGGTGACCACAATAGTAATAGGATCAGCCAACTCAATTTTGAGGGAATGATATCTAGCCACCATGCAAGAGTTTATATATTATGAGGCTATGGTGATAACCCATCTTATAGATGTGATGAGATACAATAAGTATAGGGCTAGCCTAGCTAGGGGTCTAGTAGTAGCTACACTAGGTTAGTAGGCATTAATTATAGTATAAATAAATACATAAGGGGGTTCACCACCAAATGGTGGGGTAGGTATAGGTGGTTCTAGTTCTATAACCCTAGGGCCTTGAGATATGATATTAATATGATGTATATATTAGTACATATTTTTATACTAGCCTGCATGTTGATGAGTCAAGATGTATTTATGAGAGAGACACATATTGTGACATGTATTATTTTTGTATGTTTAAGATTATGATTATGATGATGTTTATGATCATGTTGATCATGTGGATTAGGATTCTAACATTGTTATGATTATTCATATTATGATTATGATGATGTTGATGATTATGCTTTTGATTATGGTTATAAGGATTATGATTTGATGTTGATTTTTGATGATTAGAATCATGATTGTTGTTTATGATCTATTAGTTTAGGTATGATTATGATGATGATTGCATTGTGGTTATAATTATGTTGATTAAAATTTTGATGTTGATGTATGATTATAATGATGATGATGCAATGAATGGACTATTTTAAACAATGGATGTGATGATATTTTGGGTGATGCATTGAGACATATAATTTTTTTATTAATATGATGTGATAGCATAGTGGATAGGTTTCATGTGATAATATTTTGGGATTGGTATCATTAAAATGGTATTATGTGGATGTGATAAGATTGTGAATTTTTTGGGAGGAGAGGGTGAAAGATTATTTTGGTCATAAGAATGTTTGACCTTGTGGAAAAAAACACATGTTCATATGTCCCAAGAAATGGATAAGGAAGAGGCATGTTTCTTTGATTAGAAATAACCTAACAATAAAAAACCATAGTTGGATCAACATAGTTAACACAAGCCCATCGAGTGCTTTGCAAGAGCATGCTTTGATTGAAAACAAGGGTGTCTTGTTCACTTCATATCAAGTAATCTCATAGTCCCTTGAGTTCAAGGAGGAATGAATGAAATTTGGGTGACTGGTAGGAGGGTGAATGGTAAGTGGTAACCTGATATGGGCTAGCTTGACCCTTCTATAGGTGACTAAAGAGATGTAGTAGACAATTTCATGCCTTATTATGAGATGTAGACTAATCAATGTAAGAAGTCTACCAATACCATGTATAGGAGCCTATTGTGGCTTATTTATTTGGATTTTGACAAATTTTTGTTTATTGCTTTTGGTTTTTGATTGAGTTATTAAATTTGATTGATGCATGAAGCTTTAAATGATTATTCTTAGCCATCCTTCAAGGGAGTGGCCTAAAATTTTGATTTTTTATAGTTGTCCTTCAAGAGAGCAGTCTATTATTAAGAAACTTTGAATTATTAAGTAACTATACTTCAAGGGAGTAGTCTATAATAATATAATTTTGAATGTGAATTCAAACATGGATAAGTCTATTTAGGATTAAAGGTCCACCCATATGGAGGCAAGACTTTAGCATAAAAGATTATTTTGTAAATCAAAGGGATGGGTTGAGAAATAATTGATCATGGGATTCCATCTATAGAAAGATGAAAAGTATCCATGAGAACCTTGCTATGGGTAGAGCTTAAGTACCAATACTTAGGATTAAGTTTTATCTATGACAGATGAATCACATAGTTCTAAGTTATAATCAATTATTCCCAATAGAAAAAGGGAAATGTATGTGAGAGGGGGAAAAGGTCTTGTAAACAAAGGGATGAGCTTAAGTTATACATAGAAGTGAGTTTGATCCTATCTCAATAATATAAATGACATAGACGTGGAGCATTGATAGGCTCAAGTTCTACTTTACCTCCGAGAGAGGACAAATGATAAGCACTAGATATATACTTATAGGTTATAATGTAGGGTCCTAAACAATTAAAAGTAAACTTCCCTTTCTTGGGTTTTTCCATGTTAGTGACATGTTGGTTTTATTTAAAGATGAGGTCTCTAATGTTGAATTCTTGTTTTTTCAAATTTTTGTTATATGCATGATTGATTCACTCTTGTTAGACATGAAGATGATTGAGCATGATAAGGAGATTCTCGTCAAGAAGCTCTAGGTGCATGAGGTTTTCTTGATGATAGTCACATTCATAGAGGATTTCATGAAAATATATGTGAAGTGATGGAATTTAGACTTCAAGAGGTAAGACTGACTCAACTCTAAAGATGAAGGAAAAAGGTGTTGTACCTATAGTAGTTTGGATACTAGTGTGATATGCCCATAAAGTGAATGGGATTTGGAGGTGCCAATCCTGACCAAAAGTAATGACCACTTTTGTGATCATTTTAAGGAGGGTTTTGTTGTAATATTTTTCTCATACATTGGAATATGGATGATAAGGTAAGGAAAAGATTAAATTAATGTTAAAAGTATCACAAAGCTCCTGGACTTTCTTGTTTTTAAAGGAATTACCATTATCAATGATGATTTTATGGGGGACACCAAAGTGATAGATGATCTAATGGGTGATGAATTCAATGATCTTTTCAACTTTGGTTGATATGAGTAGGATGGCTTCCACCCATTTGGTGAAATATTTTATAGCAGTGATGATAAATTGATGTCATTATGAAGAATGGGGGTTGATTTCCCCAATAAGGTCAAGGCCCCATTGAGAGAAGGGCCAATAATATAGAGATACCTAAAGACCATGGGGAGGTATGTGATGAAGGTTAGCATGTTTTTGACACTTTATGCATTAATTGACATAATAATAGTCTTGATTAAGTGTGGGCCAATATTAGCCTAGGTGAATAATATGCTTGGTGATAGCTAGGCCACTAAAGTGTCCCCCATAGATGCCATCATGGACTTCTTTGATGGCATTGGAAACCACATGACTATGGAGAAAATTAATAAGGATGCCATCAAAAAATCATTTTTAAAGGATTCCTCCTATAATGGTATAATGAGAGGTACCCTAGGTAAAATATCTATGAGCATTCTTTGAAAGATCGGAGGGGAGAATGCTGAGGTTAAGGTAATTGAAAATTTGACCATACCATGTGTCAAAAGATGAATTTTCCACTCTAAAAATGGTAGGAAGATCAAAGATAAAATAATATGGTGTGATGAAATGGTATATGGTGATAAAAGGTTTGGACTTGGTAGGTTGACATGGAATTTGGGATGTAAGGGATGCCATTGTGTCCAAAAATTTGTTGGTTGATCGAGGGATGGATTGGATAATGTAATGATCAAATGATGACAAAATAACATCTATGAGTTGTTTATACTTCAAGAGGACATCATTTTTGTACTGATAAGATTTGTTGACCTAGTTGATGACCAACTGGGTATCTCCAAAAATGTTGATTATTTTGATCCCCAAAGCCAAGCTAGTTTGAAGACCTATGACTAAGGCTTCATATTCATCTGCATTATTGGTACAATCAAAGTAAAGTTTAACAAAAAGAGGAAGGGGTTCTCCATTAATGGGAATAAGTATTAATCTAGTACCCCACCATTTTGACATTTTGAGCCATTAAAAAAAATGGTCATTTGATGGTGGGCTTCTTCTTGGGAAAGAGTTACAATAGACTCATTGAGATATGTAAGAGGTATTGGTTGATTATCAGTTAGAGGAGAATCAAATAATTGGTTAGTACTAGATTATCCTTTAATGGAATTTTATGGGAGAAACTCAAGATCAAACTCAACTTGAAACATGAGTCACTTAGCCATACATTGGTTTTGATATAGCTTAGAGTGCATATACTTGAGGTGGTTAGTGTAAGTGATGACATAGGCTTTGTGATTAAGAATATAATGATAAATTTTGAAGGATATGAAGAATAAGGAAAGGAAAAGTTTTTTGGGATGGGTAAACCAAGTTTCATATTTGATTAAGGTGAAACTGATGTAATAGATGGCTTGTTCTTTATTCTATTCATCATGATGTGCGAGTATTATACTAAGGGAGTGGTCTATGGTAGAGATATATAAGTAAAAGGGTTGATCATCCTTAGGAGGGGTGAGGATAGGTGGAGATAGAAGGTACTCCTTAATTGAGTCAAAGGCTTGTTGGGATTCTTTGGTATACTTAAAAAAAACATCCTTATTAAGGAGTTAGTGGAAGGATTGGCATATATCTGATAGTTGGGAGATAAAGCATTGGATTGATTGAAGCTTGCCTTGGAGGCAAAACATTTGGGTAATATTGGTAGGAGGTGGCATCTCCAAAGTGGCTCTGACCTTGGTAGGATCTATTTCAATTCCATGAAGGGAGATGATGAAGCCAGGGAGTTTTCTTGATAAGACTCCAAAGATACACTTATTATGATTGAGGCTGACATTGTAATGTATTAATAATTCAAATATGATGGCAAGAATAGGTAGATGGTCTTGGTGATGTTTAGGTTTCCTAATAAGATCATCTACATAGTCCTCAATAATTTTATGAATGAGTTCATGAAAGATATAGGTCATGGCCCACTAATAGGTTTCCCCTACATTTTTTAGTCCAAAGGGCATGACCCTATAATAGAAGCTTTCCCATGGGGTGATAAAAGAAGTTTTATGCTGATATTTAGGGGTAATCAAGATATTATTATATATTGAAAAACCACCCATGAGAGATAACATTACATGGCAAACCATGAGATTAATATGTTCATCGATATTAGGTAGAGGAAAGTCATCTTTAAGGCAAGCAAGATTGAGGTCATGAAAGTCAATGTAAAGGTGAAGGCCCCATATGGTTTTGGTGATGGGAATGATGTTAAAAACCCATTGTGGATAGTCAATGGGTTGGATTAAGTTAACAGAGTGAAGGCATTGAATTTATTCATTGATGATAAGAGCTATACAAGGATGCATATGGTGAAGTTTTTGCCAAACTGAATTAACCTCAGGATGGGTAACAATGTTATGGAGAGCAATAGAAGGATCAATTATAGGCATTTCTTGATAGGACCAAGAAAATTATATGTATGTTCATGAAGGAAAGAAGGGTAATATTGTTGTTTTTGGGGGTTAAATATTGGATAATTTTGATGATGTGAGTGTCCTCTTGAGTTCCCAAGTTGACATCAATGGTTGATTAATTTAGCATTATTTGGTTCTTAGGAGGGAGAGATTTATGGATAGAGGAATACCGTACACTAAGGTAGGTGAGAATAGAATTATCATCTTAACGTTGGATGGTGTTAATGGTGGGAGAATTGGGTTTGATCATTTTTGGGTGAATGAGAAGAAACATTTAAGTTTGGCCATCCTTGTGATAGGTCACGGGCCCTAAACTGATAGTGTTGATAAAAAAGAGTTAGATGGATATTAGAGTCTTTAGATTAGGAATATGGGGTTGGTGACGATGGAATTTCTTTGATAGTGGTGGAAATGGGTCTAGGTGATGTGGGATCTTCTAGTGGTTTAAACCAAAGACCAAAGAACTCATGAGGTTTCTATGTTTTAATAATGGGAAACTCATGAGGTCTTTGTTAATAGAGGCCAATGCCAAATCCCTTCCAATCACATTGATAAAGGTAGGTTTTGGCAAAGGTTGGGTTGCTTAGGTAAGAAAATTTGGAGGTAAAGGGTTAGATGCATGGAGTAGTGGTGGGAGCTAGAAGTGGTTGATCAAGTCCCTCATAGACAAAATTTATTTGATTATTGGGAATCCCAAAGGGGAAAATGGTGTCAATGTTGGGGTCATGTGAAGGGTATTTAATAAGATTCCCATATTCATGTGGAGTGGGGAAGGCATATAAAGTGAGAAGGTGATATTCCCCTAGAGAGAGTCATTGAAATGTTGATTTCAGGGGGTCTTCCATAAGAATTTGTGATGAAGGAATAGATGAACTAGTGGATGATTCATCATTATGGTGGGAGGAAATATTATCGATGGTGGGTGATGAGGTGGTTTGATTCAAATTTGGTAAGGAGGTAGGTGAAGGAGGAATAAGAATGTCATTAGGCTGATATGTCATATTACATGAGGCAAAGGGATTAGGATTGGATTTTATTGTAATAACTTGTTCCTCATGCTCAAATTTGACACATCAGTATAAAGTGGAAGGGACATAACTCATTACATAGATCCAAGGGCATCCAAGTAAAAAATTATATTGGAACTCATCCTCAACAATGTAAAATAATTTAGGAATGATTAGGGGTCCCAAATAGATGTGGAGCATCATGGTCCCTAAGGTAGTTACCAGGGTATCATTAAAATAATAAAGGACCACTATAATATTAGACATGATGTTTGTAGGGAGTTGAAGTTGATCATATGCATGAGATGAGATGATGTTGATGCTAGATACTCCATCAATCATTACACTTTTGACATGGGTTTGATTGATGTATGTTGTAATAAAGAGTAGGGGATTAAGATATTCAGTATGAAAAGGAAAGATTTTTGAATTCTAAAAGCTGAAAAGGGTAGCTTAGTGGAGGACCCCTAAAAATGATGCATAAGGTTTTGGATGATCAAGTTGAACCTCTATGGAATGTAGATCCTCTATTAATGCTTGATGATGTTGAGGTGAATTGATAATTAGATCATAAAGGCTCATTTTCATTAATGTTTGGTGAATTTATTTCAACATGAGCCATTGGATAAATATAGTAAGATTGGGAGGTAGAGCTCCAAAAATTGAGAGTTTGTGTTTTGATGGTTACAAGGATAGACATGGAGATTCTTGGGTTCAGTTGGAAAGTTGAGAGGTTGAAGGGTAAGTCTAGGGTTTGGTTACATTGGTTTTCTCCTTATAATTTTGTTGGGCCAAAGAAAAGGTAACCATATGAATGGTGTGGATAAGGGGAATTGATATTTACTTTGGTTCCTCCTCTTTTCTATTAGGTGATGGTGAGGGAGTAGGTGCTTATTGGATGGGTTGGTTAAGTAATGGAGTAGATGATGGGCTCAATGGTGGTTCTTCCAATAAATTATCTTCATCCAAAAGGATATGAATAAGTGTTTGGAGAGATTTTCAGTTATCCATATCATGTCTAGGAGTCTTATGGTAAAGATAAATCAAATTATCATTGAACCAGGTTGGTTAGGATGGGTAGGGTCAAAATATTTGATTGGAGATAGTCTAATAGAAGAGGCTTACACCAAACTTTGAAAAATAGTTGTGTAAGACTATAGTAAAGGTGTTTTAGGTAAGGGGTTTTGGATTTGAGGGGGGAGAAATTTAATAGGCATAGGCTTATTTATGGAAGCAGTAGCTAGAGGAATGATTTTGGTTGGGGTTTTGGTTGGGTTTGCTTGGATATGATCAACTTGGGGGTTGGTGACTTGGATGTGAAAGTTTTTGATGATGAAGGTTTGGTTATAGGTGGGAAGTTAGATTGGGATAGGTTGGTTAGTAATGATGAAAAACTAGAAGCTTTAGTGGTTATAGGTAGAGAAAAAAGAGATGGTTTCTTAGAAGAAGAATAGGTAATGGGAATGGTAGAAGGATGGGATCTTAAATTGGAAGGTAAGATAGAAGGAGGTGGTATGGGTCTATTTTGTGATGGAGGTTTAGGTAGTCCTTCCTTATTAAGGGACTTAATTGGATTTGTTTTTGGTGGGTTTTATGGAGTTAAGTCTAATCTCAAAGGAGGGTGAGTTTGACTAGGTGTGGGAAGAATTCCTAGGTTTTTGATTGGTTTGGTGAAAGAAGCATAAGGTAACTTGGAAATTTTAGATGGAGGTGGTTGAGATGATTTATTTATGAATTTAGAAGAGGTAGTTGGTGGGGTGGTAATAATGGGTTTAAGTGTGGTCTCTAATGAAGTTGAGGAGTTAGATTGGGTTTGATAAGGAAGGCCAAGTCTATGCCAAAAGGTGGCTCTATCAAAGTAGGTTGGGATGTAAAATATAAACTTTGGACTAAACTAGAGAAGGGATTATAAATGGGTGTAATTAATTGATCATTAGTCTCAAAGCTTAAGCCCTTGGGTAGAGAATAAGGATTGGTTTAGTATTTTTATCTTTGGTGGAAGGTATGGTTTCAGTTTTGGCATTGGTGGGGGTAATCCAAAGGTAGTGATTGGGTGAATAAAGGTAATAATCATTTAGGGAATGGATTCCAAAGAGGGAATATATGGTTCCATAATGGGAGAGGTAGGTATGGTTATTTCTTTGGATTGGTCTTCCAAATAAGTAGGTAATTTTACCACTTGAATTGGAGGGGTGACGACATATTTGCCTCCTTGGGGGTTTTCACCAAAGGAGGGGTAAACAAAGTTATGGTCACACCAAGTGCAGAGAGAGAGGTGGTTGATTCCTCTATTTGGGTATCTAAAGGAATATATGGTGGGTTGGTCTCCTCTATTTGGGTGATAGAGGTAATGATATCTTCAATAATGGGTACATTACTAATAACATTTATTGTATGTGCCTCATGTGAGTTAGATGATTGAAGTTTGTTGTCATGATGCTGAATGGAAGGAGTGTGATTTTAGAAAGGCTTATGAAAAATGTTGATAGATTGATTATGAGGTGCATTGGGGTTATCAAATGCAAGCTCTCCACTATCAATTAAGTTTTAGATAAGACTTTTAAAGGTATTAACTATATTAATGCCATATTCAATAGTTTGGTGAAAGGCACAATGGTTATTTTTATTATACCACCCGGGTATGGGGCGGTTTAATTGGTGGAAGTTAGATAAGGTTATATTTGAGTAGATTATCCAAAATAGATGCATATGACTCTCTAATAGGATTATATTTTCATGTAGGGGCTTGGTTTTGAGTTCAATTTTGTGGATAAGAAGATTTGGAAGAATTATTTTGATGTGATTAGTCAGTGGTTGGAGGTGGGGCAATTTTTAGAATCACTGAATTTGTGGATGTTTTTTCCTTGGTATTGGATTAACTAGTGGTTTTGGTAGAGGGAGGGTCATTAGGTTTAAAAGTATAATTCTTATTTTAAAATTTTAGTTTCCCTTCATCAATGGCACAATTTTCAAGTTTGCATGCCATGGTGAATGCTCATCAAATGTTCAAAAAGTTTGAACTCGAAGAGTGGTTGCAATATGATTAGCACAACCCCTAGAGAAAAGTTCAATTAATTTAGGTTGGGGTAAGGTGAAGGAGATTTTATTGATGAGGCATCTCCATCTATCCATGAAATCAACAATTGACTCATCATCAAATTATTTGATAGAGTAAAGTTTAGTTATGGAAATATTTTTAGTTATATCTACTGAGAAATGTTTTAAAAAGATTTGGGCTAGTTGGGAGAAGGAGAAGATGAAATGTGTAGGGAGAGAGATATAACAATGAAGGGTGACTCTTAATAAAGACATTGGGAAGGTTTAAAGGAAGAGAGCATAATCATATGAAATTAAGTAACAAGAATGATGAAATGCTCTCAGATGTTGTTGGGAATCCTCCTTGCCTTGGAATTTGAAAAATTTAGGCAATTCACATTAAGGAGGATAAGAATGAATGGGGATATATGGATGGATAGGTTCATTTCAAATTTGTTCATAGGATAAAAGTTTATGAGATAAAAAGTTAAATGATTCCAAGTTAGTCATTTTCTCCATTAACATCTTGATCAAATCTCGCTAAGGTTGGGAAGATACATAATTGAGGGGTATATTATATTGGGGTTGAGTGGTAGCCATATAAGGATAGGTGTTAGAAGGAATTGAAGAGGTTACATATTGATACATAGTAATAAAAGGTTGAGATTGTGCCACATACAAGCTGATTGGCACAAATGGTTGGGTGGAGAGAGGTATGTACCCATATTGGTAGGTTGTAATAGGTACTTATTGGTGTATGGATGTAGGTTGACTCAAAATTAGGGTTGAGGTGGTATGTGGGGGTAGGGTAGGGTAGGTTGAGGTTAGGTAGTGACTCTAGTGTTGATAGGTATAAGTGTTTGAGGTATAGAAAGCACTAGATTCTGAAATGGGGTAGAAGTTGGTGGATTGGTCAAGATAAAGAGAAGGGAAGAAGTAGGGGTAGAAGATAACCCCATGGTATGGGGATTATAGGTAAATAAAGGTAGATTTGAACCTACATGTGAAGTGTGGGGTGTGGTAAGAGGTTTTTGGTTAGAGGTTGGAATATTGGATTGGGTTTGGGTAATGGTAGTAGATGGGATGTTGGAATAAGAAGAGGTGTGGATTAGTGAGGGTCAGGTCGAGGTAACCCCCATCATAATATGGGGAGGTATACCATAAGGGGGATCTATTAGAGGGACTAGATCAAAATTGGTATGGTTGGGTAAGCTATGAAGATAATGTTGAAGGGAAACTAGATTGTTGTTAAAGAAGGCAACAAAGTCTGCATCACCCTTAGAAACAAATGGAATCCAAGTAGGAGGGGGAGAAGAATGAGGGGAACCCTCAACATCAAAAATGTACTCCATGGAGGAAGAAGAGGATGGTGGTGGTTGATTGGTTTGATTTCTTAGTTGTTGTCTAGTAAAGACCATATGCGAAATTTGGGGATATTATGATGAAACTCATACCTCCAACAAAGAACAATTAAAAAGAATTCAAATCAATCAATGAATACACTAAAAGTGTGTTTATCTTAGGATTAATTTTAGACCGCTTTTGGATTATGCCTTAGAGAGTGTGAAGAGGGAGTTTGGCTTATAAATCAGGTACTAAAGAGGTAATATATGGCTGGTTTTAGGTTGTTTAGGGACCCAAGAGAAAAATTAGTGTTGAACTTTGGTACCTAAATTGATATTGGGGCCTACCCCCCCACTTCATGGTCCTTTAGTGATAAGAGTGTCAGGTGCTTAGAAAAAATATACAAAGTTTAGAGTTTATACTCAACTAGAGAGTCATGTTAGTTCTCCCCTTGGTGGTGAAATACAAGTAGGATATCCGAGAAAGGGTAAGGTTCCCACTAGGTGATGAAATCCTAGTCAAGCCTTGTCTCAAGTATGTTTAGATGTTTATTTTTTGAAAGTGATTTATTTTTTGTAACATAATTTCACTATGATTCAATTATGATGCCTTTAATTAAGCTAAGTTAGCTAAAATAGGCAAGCAGTCAATGTATCTAGGTGGTTTATTTTAAGCCCAAAAAATAAATTTTTAGATTTCACTCGATGAGAAAACAATAAAGGGATAAAAGGGAACTAGGGTCCCACTAGGCATGCCAAAATGTTTCAATTTATTTTCCTCATTTCTTTATTTTTAAAGTAAATAAAATAAAGTTAATAATAGGGTGTGTAGAAGAATATCTGGTAGATTATGCACGTGAATCCAGAAGAATGTGAGAATTCCTCTTTGGCTAGGAAGGAATAACCTAAAAATAAAAAGAGACACTTGAAAGGGGGTTTTTAGATGGTTGGTTGAGTGGATAACCTATCATGTACTAGATCTAAGAAGTAGAATACTTTCTAGGAGGCTATCAATCCACCTTTTATGATAATTAAGTTTGAAAGGATAAAAAGAAGTGAAACTTACATTCAGTGATATAAATATAAATATATGAAAGAAAGTAAAGATAAATTTATTACTAAAATAAAATGATTAAATGTCATGCTAAGGTGGTCAAGGTCTAGTCCAAAAAATTAGGGAAGGTTCTATAGTCAAAGGGAAACATAGAAAGTGGGGTTTTATCTGAGGTAAAGAGCTAAAAATAGCTTGCTAGAAAATTATGCCATAGTGAACCAGCAGAAGTTAGGGGAACCATCGATGGTTAGGGAAAACCATTGGTAGTTGGGAAACCATCAGTGGTTGGGAAAAACCATTGGTAGTTGAGAAATTTTTAGTGGTTACCTATGCAATTCTAGAAATGGGTAGAATAGAAAGTATAGATTGGGTTTGTGGGCTAGCAAAGGTTTGGTTATGAGATAAGAAAGTAAAATTAGTATGTTGATAACTCTGATGGATTAGAGGGATTAGGAATAGGATAGATTAAATAAAATGAGCATAAAATTCCTAAAACTTGGTGAGGGAATCCTAAAATGATTCAACCAGAGTAATGGTACTTTGGGCCTTTGAATGTGGTTTCAATAGAGATTTGGGTTGCCAATGATATTTCTTGCTAAAAGGATGTTGGATACTTTTAAGATAACTTGAATGAAAATTAATTTATTGTATCCCCTTTTTCAATTCCTCCTCTCTCCCTTTTATAAGTAGAAGTTTATATTTTCAATAAAATAAGTTACTAATTTAATTAAGGATAAAGTTGCCAAATCTTGTAGCTTTAAAAGCTTATTTTAAAGGTAAGTTTCCCTGTTGGGAGTTGCTAATATCACACAAGAGCTGGCAATGCTTTTAAAGTTTTAAATTATAAATGGGTACCTAACCATCAATGGTTAGGCCAACCATCGATGGTCGAGAGATCAAAGAGACTCAATGAGAAAAGGGGGAATTAAATGATGCATTAGGTGGGGGGTTTAATAAGGTTAAATTGTAAATATGTATAATGATATAAGTGGTCTACTAGACATAAGGTTAGATAAGGGTCCAAAATAACATAACCTCAAAAACTATCATGTGTAGTTTTTAGGTGTCTACATATCTAACTCTCACAGAGTTTATTGATCATTTTCTTAAGTGATTTTAACATTTTTTGTCTTATTTCAATTCAAATTGACTAAATTCTTATAAATTTTTGCCTCTTAACTTAGTTTCTTTCATGTAAATAGATAAAATTTTATTTTAAATCAAATAAAATGGCTAAGTTTGTGCACTGATTCATTTTATACTTAGTCATTTTTTTAATTTTTGTATTAGTCATTTTAGTTTGAATTTATTTATCCATTATTTATTTTAATTGATTCACTAATTTGATTTCTTTCTATTTTACCCATAGTTGTTTAATTATTCTCATAGTCATGTGTCAACTTCCTATAACACTTTAAGGTTTTAGCCTATTCAAAAAAGGACTTTTGACACTTAGATAAATTCACAAAATCATCCTAGAGCCATGTGGTAATTTTTTAATTCTTCAAAATAATTAGTTGATTTTTAATAAATCACCCTAGTGAAATACACATCAATAGATTTTTGAGAAAGTGGGTTAGAAGAATGATGCCACATGGTGAAATCTCAATCACCTAGAGCCTTGGATCCATCCATGATGTTGAAGATATTTCAAATTAGTGGGTTATCAGGATGGTGTGACATGGCATAATCCTGATAACCTAGCATCTCAAAGTAGTTCATACAAATCACAAAGCCTCTAATCTAGGCCAATGAGTAAGATGCCACCATGTGGTGATGTCTTAGAGCTTGGTATCCCATAGGTAAGACCATTTGAAGTGACAAAGGAAAAATATTAGAGGGATGAGAAAATTATGTATGTCACAGAAGGGGTTAAGATTTCGAGTGAATAAAAAAGGCCACGTGGATGTAATAAGGGTTGAATCAAAAAAATAAGAAGAGAAATCATGAGTTCTGATGAGATGTGAAGTGTTAAATGGGGCTTGTAAAAGCAGAGGATGAGTACACAACCAAGGGAAAATAGAGAGAACCTAAAAGATAGCCACATGGTATGAAACTATTATAATAAAGGACACTTTGGATGCACATCCAATGAGGCATGAACTTGAAATTGACAGCCCGTATGGCCATAAAACCCATTAGAGACTGAAAAAGAATTGCAAGTAAAATTTGATTCAAGGAATAAAATCTTGGCCTAAATGAATTATGAATGAGGCTTGAATAATAAATTTGATATACACATGAGGATAAAAAATGAAGCATAAAATACAATATATGTGCCTTAGAGACACATGGTCTTAACTACCTAAAACATTGATAACCAATGATCTCAACACAATCCCAACTAAATTCCTTGTGGGTATTTTTTCTTAATTCAGTCCAAAAAATTTCCATCTATCCTCATTATGAAATTTAACTGGGCTCATTCTCAATGAGCCTCAAGTGGTCCAGCCTCATCGAAGATTCTTGAAACTACCATATAGAAGTGAATTTGAATCTGCATTTGAGTTTACATTTGAATTTCATAGGCATGCATGCCTATTTAACAACAACTCTTTCACCATAATAAAAGGATGGATATTTAGGGATTTTGAAAGGAGACATATACAACTAGACTCTTTTTTTTTAATTTTATAGGATAATCTCTTCCCTTCTCTTATTTTAGCTTGTTATTTACATAATTATTTTTTGAGTCTGATGATTGTATAAATTTCAGTGCATTGTTAATCAAAACTAAAAACTTTATAACTGGAATACTATTAAGTCTATTTGGACATTATATATGAATTACTATGGTATTAATTCCCTTATTTATTATATTTTTCACTATATTTAGTCAAAGTTATGTTAATTCTAGCTCAACTAACTATTGGTTCAAATAGGAATTCAACTAGTCAAGTAACTTTAATTTCACTTATGTTTGTAGCAAGCATTTTTATCTTTAAATCTAAAATTTTGATATTTTTTCATGATGAGGTTAACTTAGGAATACAACAATCTAAATCTAATTACTTATACTAATTAATTTTATTCAAATTATCTTAGAAGTTTATCATTATTGTTGCATTCCTGGACATGATAAACTATTGAGAGGAGTCAGATGGTGAAGGTAATAAAATCCTAGAGGAATGAATTTTGTTTAATATATTAGTTAGAGTTTATTATTTTGAATAAAATCATTAATACCAAGACTCTTGACATGAAATAGTGCACATCAATTGACTAGGTTATCCTGCATACCAAGATCTAGTAACCAAGACCTTGGGGAAACTTCCTCACATGAGTTTCCTTCAAAGAGAGGGAGGGATTAACAACCCCTACCTAATTTTTGGATGTGTGTAAAAAATCACATCAATATGTTCTATCACTATAAGGAAGGTCACCCTAATCATGATTTGAATTCATTAGTTAAAATCTTGTGTGAAAATACTTCAAAACCCTTTTATCCCAATGAGCCTGGCCTTATCTTAAGCTAGAGAAAAAAAGATCACCACTTAATAAAAAAAATTTGGGGATAATTTGGAACTATTATAACTCCTTGATTATATAATACCAAAAATAATAACTAAAAAAGGTAAAGGAAAAGTCAAACCCATCCAGTCAACTAGTAGTTCACCCATAGCTACATCCACCCTTTTTTTAACCCATTTGTAATCCCTGAGTCCTTACTAATGGAAAACATGGCCTAGCTTGGATAAGGAGGTTATTGTCTTATCAAATTCATAGGTTTAACTCATGATTTTTCTAAAAATATGGAAAATTTATATCCCAAGTTCATATTAGGAGGTGTCCAAATAGCTAAGGAACACATCCAAACCTTCAAACATGCCTTAATTAGAACCCAAGTCTAGCTTGAAGATGTTGATTTTAGATTATTTCCATATTCTTTAAGGGAATCAACATATGCATGGTATATTGGTTTACCCATAGGTTCTATTACTACATGGGCTGAGTTATAAATGATATTTGTAAACCATTTCGGAATCCCCATTGACCCTACAGTCTTATATCATCAAATTATAGTTTTTAAAAGGGAACAAAATGAACCCATGAGTATGTTCAATTTTTAGTTTCATAAGTTGTATCAATGTTTAAAGAACCCATATATTTAGGAAGAATTAGTTGCCATATAGACTTCCCTTAGGGCTCTAGATTCAATTACATATATGTTCCTTAGAATAACCTTAGTCATACTAGTGTCATTATCATTATCCTATAATTAAGCTATCAACATTGAGAAACAGATGGTGCCACAAGGTTATGGATTAATTCCTTTGGCTTCATTAGGTCAGCCAAGTGCATACAACCAAATACCAATGATCAATTAGGTCCTTTAATAACACACTTCACTAATGAATCCTATCCAAGGAGCCATGCATGAAAATCCTAATTAGATTTATAACCTAAATCTAATTAATTATCAACCTAGTGATTTGACTTATGTGCATCCTAATCATATAGTCCCATATTTAGACAACCAATAGTTGCTCTAAATGGCATATAATAGCATTATATTTGTTCCAAGTAGCAATGGGTATGTTACATCTAGTAGCACTAACTAAACCCTTCTATCATAATTGAACCCACACACACCTATAGCTAGCTCACAATCTCAATTAGCTGGATAATATAGTACTAGCATAGATTATAAGGTAAGCAATTTGAAACAATTGTTTTAAAAACTCTCTAATGATATGACCAACTTGCACATGCAAGGACCCTAGAATTTTAACAATAATAGTAACCAATGTTAAGGTAGGAATTTTAATTTGAATATATACAATAATAAATGGAATTATAAACCTAATAATGGTGACGTGCCTTATCATATTGGTATTGTGAATCAAAAAAATAATTCTTCCCATTATGTGAATTTCATGGACCTAGCTTTAAACATTTGGTGCAAATTGCACAATACCACATACCACATAAAAAATAACAACACAAAATTCATGGCTACTTCAAACATCTTATAGAAAGAGGTGGATAATATGGAAATTATGTTTATTCTAAAATATAACCAAAACCTATAAGGAGAAAACCTAGATATGACCTTTGTATTAGACACTTATGAATTTTCCTTTGAAGATGAATATGAGTATGAACAATCTAGAAGAAGTCTATGCTTTCAGACAATTCTAGAGAGGGAACAATTACCAAATTAGGAGTAATTCATCTAGTTCATTAACCAAATTTACTCCAATAAATAATACTTAGGTTCCACCTGATGTGAATTTAAGTAATAATCCCCTTCCACCCAAAGGATCTCCTTCCTCTTATTCATCCAAAAATCATATTACGTATGCCCTAGATAACAAGCAACTAGAGAAGTCCAAACTTAGTTATGATATCATAGAATATTGTAAGAATACTAAGGCCAATATAAATATGTTTGAGTTTCTTTAAATTTCTAATCAGAGGGAATTAATTTTGAAAGAGTTATTTGGTAACAAGAGGAAAGAACCTAATAATGTTTCTTAGGCACATGTTTCTATTTATAAGGAGAAGACTAAAACTCCCCCTTTCCTCTTAATAACTAGAATATTTGGTAAAAAATTACATAGATATTTTGTTAATTCATGTGATTTAGGGAATGTCATGGCTTATGCCATCTGCCAACAGTTGGGCCTAACACCTACAAAGTCAAATTGGAATGTTGTCTAACTAGACAAAATGAAGTTAAAGGTAGTTGGAGAGTTGAATAATGTTAAATGCAATTAGGTTTTGATCCAAGGATTTAGTAATACATTGATATCCAAGTGGTGGATATCTTGAATGCTTATAGCATGTTTTTGAGTTGATATTGGTCTAAGACTCTAAATGGATATGTATTCGCTAATTTTAGTCACATATGGTTATGTTTGCATAGTTTACCCAAACATATCATAATATAATGGGAACCCAAGGTGATCCATATGATCATTGAGTAAAATAGAACACATGAGATCCTCTATGAGGAATCTGAATTGGGAATGTATGTGCTAAATAAAGAATAAAGGGGCATAATTCCATCTTTATTAACATGCTTAGTGTGAAGTAAACCCTATAGGTGTAATAATTAGATGTTTTGGATGAATAAGTCTTCTGTGAAACATCATATATATGTGGAAACCTAGGGTGTGGTGAATCTAATAAAAGATTAAAAAAATTCTATTCTTTGAAATTGATTCCAAACCACCATGTAGCTAAGGATGATGGTTTGTATTCAACTATTTATAAATAGGTAAATACTATAGTAACACTAATAATCCCCAAGACACTATTGCTAACTATAGTCTTACACTTGTGGACATTGAAATTTGATGATTATATGTCTAAAAATGGATGTGGTGTTGGGGTAAAATTGATTAATCTAAGAGGAAAGACTTGTTTGGTTTCCTTCCATCTCCAATTCAATTACATCAAAAATATGGTTGAGTACGAAGCATTTATTTATGGTCTAATGTTCACCCTTGGAAAGAAAGTGAAGAACATCAAGGTATTTGGTGACTCTTAATTGGTAGCTAGATAGGCTAGAAGCCAATATTCTTGTAATGAAAAATGTTTGTCCAAATAACACACTCAAGTCTAGAATTTTATCAAAGACTTTGATGACATTTGGTATTAAAACATTGCATAGGTATAAGAATTATCTATCAGACACATTAGATATCACTGTGAGTGCCTTAGAACCCATTACCCATTAAACAATGAGAATATTATCAATATATCTAGTATGTACCATTTAAATCCTTGATAAAATCAACAATTTCTAAGTCTTTAATGATGACTAACACATACTAAAATTCATCAGTAATGTTGAAATGTTCACAGATCAAATCATTGATAAGGATGGTTGAGAATACTTTGAATTAGATAAGGATGTGATGACCAACCTAAAAAATAATAGCATGATAAAAATGATTATCTCACTTGAAAATTTATTCAACATGGACTATCATGAAAATGAAAATAAGTCTACTTTAGTCAAAGCCATGTTGCATGACTAGTACAACCTAGGTAGTGTGAATAAAATGAAGAATATGTTGTTGGAAACCATTTAAAACATAGAAGATAAGTGATATTTCATTCAAACTCTCAATGAATTCAATTATGTGATAGAATAGAGTTATTAAGATCTCAAGGCATTCAACACTTACATTCTAACACACACCATCCCCTTTAATCATGGAATCAAGACATTTAGATAAAGACATAGGCCTATAAATCCAATACTAAAAAATCACAATTTCTAAAGAAGTATATAAAATAATAGTAGAAAGGATCATATTCCTAGTGAGACAGTCTACATGAGTTGGAAACATGGTACCAGTAAGGAATAAGAATGGGGAGATCAGATTGTGTGTTGATTTTAGTAGCCTCAATAAAGATTCTAATAAGGATAACTACCCCTTTCCTTCATTGAATGAGGTGTTTTATATTTTGAATGGTTCCCAAATTATTTCCTTCTTTGATTGGTACTCAAGATACAACTAAGTGGTATTCAATTATTAAGATATTATCGAGACAAATTTCACTACCAAGTAGGGCACCTATGCCTATAAAATAATGCCTTTTGACCTTATCAACACAGGTTATAATTTTTAGAGGCCCATGGATATTGAATTCAATGTCATAATAGGTAAGTTCATAGTTTTTTACATGTATGACCTTAAAATATTCTCCAATTAGAGATGAGATCATGTAAAATATTTGAGGAAAGTGTTGTAGAAGTGTAGTGACCATGGGATTTCATTTAATCCTAACAAATGCATATTTAGATTGAATAAAGGTAAACTTTTTTGGCCACATTATCTCTAATAGGGGAATGTAAATATACCATAATAAGTTGGAAGTACTATTTAAAATCCCATAACCTAACACTAAGAAGGAACTGAAGAGTTCTTTGGCAAGGTTAACTTCATGAGAAATTTTATCTCAGGTTTTATTGAGATAATCAAAGTGATTAATATCATAATAATTAAGGATTAAAATATGACTTGGAATATCAAGGTGAGGATGTGATTTTATAAAATTAATACTACCATTGATAACACACCAGTGCTCATCAACCTTGATTATATGCAACCCTTTTTCTTTACTTATTTGCATCAGAGTACTCTATGGTAGTATTATTAACACAAGAAGGAACTAGGGGATGAAATACTAGTGTATTTCATGAGTAAATCACTTATGAATGTTTAAATAAGATACTATAAATTGGATAAAAAATATTTTGACTTGATCAAGGTTGTTAAGAAGTTCAAGTATTACATTATATACAACAAGGTTTTTGTTGTGGTACCTAATCTAGCCATGAAGGCATTGTTAATGTAGAATGAATTTGGGGAATGGTGTGGTAAATATATGACCATAATATAGGATTTTTACCTTTATTTATATATAATGAAGTTAATCTAAGGACAAGTAATTTGTATAACCATTGTTGAGGTGGATCCCCAACTTATTTGCCAACAATACTCAGTACGTGACATCATGAATGATGTTTGGTACACAAATGTTGTTGGATATATTATAAATAATGAGTGTCCTAGACAAATGAAAATAAAATATGGAATTTCACTTTATAATTATCCATTTAATGATCAAATCTATCATTCTCTATATAAAAAACCATGAAGGCATATACTGAGATGCTTAAATAAAGAGGAATTGGTTGCAGTTCTTATAGACTATGGGAAATATGAAATTACGCATGGGTGGAAGTATTATAGATCATAAAATAATAAGGTAAGGTTACTATTGGTTTCATATTTTTAAGTATTTTCACTTACATTTTAGTAATTTCCACACCTACCAAGTCATTGCATCACATGAATGCACTTTAATGATGCCACTACTATCGATCATTTAGGCCTAGTCTTTTGTCAAGTGGGGATTATAATTCATGGGGGCCATAAATAATAATTATTATATTGGAAAAAAATTAATACTAATAGTGATGGATTATTTTACTTATTAGGATGATGCCCAACCTTTAAAGAATTACAACATGAACATAGTATTTCAATTTTTGGAGGAACACAATGGTACAAGGTTTTGTATGCCCACCACACTAGTATGTGATAATGTCCATAATTTATCCTCCTTAAAATTAATTTAATGGGATTATTATCATCAAGTGAATCTCAATTTTTATTCTAATTAATATCCAAAGGGTAATGGGTTAGCTGAATCAAAAAACAATAATTTGCTGAGTATAATTAATAAAAATTTAGAAAGAACCCTAAGGGATTGGCATAACATGATTAAATTTTATTTATGTTAAGACAAAACTAGGATAAAATATACTTTAGGTAAATTTCCTTATCATCTAGTATATGTCCAAGATCTTATCTTCCCAACTAATCTAAATATCTTTACCTTTCTATTCACTAAAGAGTACCTAGGAACTAATGATCCAATAGATGCTCAACTCTTGAACCTAATGTAGTTGGAATAAAAAGGAGATGTAAATTTTTTCACTTAATTAAGAATCAAGAGGTATCCAAAAATTATTTTTATAAAAGAGATAAATTGAAGGCTTTCCAAATTTTAGATTTAGTCCTTTTATGGGACAGGGTTCATGAACAAAAGGGACAACATGAAAAATTTGATGCATTATGGCTAGGTCCCTAACAAATTTATGAAATCCTAGGTGAAATTACATTCCAAATAAGGTGTCTTATTAGTGAGGATGTACCATTTCCTATAAAAATATAATTCTTCAAGCATTACTTCCAAGCTTGAGTGGTTTGGGAGCCCATATAAATAAATTCTCTTTTGCTTTATGTTTTTATTTCATCTTCCTTGTTGGTTAGTTTAAGTTTTGATTCATTTATTTTATATTTTTATTATTCATTTTTTTTTTCCAAATATTTTTTTCCTTGTGGTCCCCTTTCTAATCATAGGAATGAAGTGGTAGGTTGTTGTAAATATACTAAAGCTGACACTTAGAGAGCCTAATTACAAATTTTACTTATAAAATATGTGTGGCACTATCCTTATTGATTTAATCATTTATTAATTTAAAATTTTCAAATATTGTTAATAGGAATTATTAATTTTATAAAATATATCTTCTTGTTCAAAACCATTTAATACACTTAATGACATATCAAAAGAAAATGAAACATTTCTCTAATTTTGGTTTTTTTTATGTTGTCATGGATTTATTGATTTATTTTTACCCATGTTTTGGTCCCCAACCCTATATGGATGAATTTAAAAGCCTAAATTAAAAATAATATAGTTAAAAGATAAGATCTAAAATTCTCCTCAAATGGGTGATCTTGATAACTTTCACCACAGGCTTTCCAGCCTGGTTGGTAATGGCCTTTTTAAAGGAATAGAGGTATCTCTATCAAGGTTATAAATGCCTGGATAGTATTAGATCAATTACCAAAAAACTTAACCTAATATAAATTTAAAAATAAATTCTTCATTAGTTATAGCCTTCTGTAAATTTGAATTATTATGTGTGAATGCAGAAGAAAGAAATAAATGACATACTTGTAAAATTTAGTGCCTATTGGATTCTAGTTTACTCTAAGTAATTTATTTCAACTAATGTTTTTATTATTATTTTGAAATATATATTTATGAATTATCAAAATAATTAGGATTATTTCCCAACAGGAGTCACCATTTATTTTTTCTAAAACAACATGAACCATTTTTAGTCTAAAAATAGGTGCCCTCTTTTACATCAGAGTCTGATCTTATACTTATTAAGAGTTTGGTGTTTGATTATTTGAATCAATATTTTTAGGAGTCCATTATAATATATGTGAATATTTAAATTTTAATGTGATTCATTATTCTATGTAATCTTTAAAAAAAAAATTTGCATTTTAAAACACTCGACATGGAAATTCACATCTTAGGTTGATTGAATTTTAAAATATGAATTTGCATCAATCTGGTTAGTCTTAGTTTGTTTTTTTTGATTGTGTTTTAAAAAATATTTGACAATTATTTTGAGGCTATTTCACCCTAGGTTTGTGAAAATTATTTAACTATTTTATACTTTAATTCTCATTTTCTTGAGTGATTTTATCCATTGCTATTTTATTTTAGTTTAGAATAACTAAATGCTTATAATTTTTGCCTCTTAATTTAGCCATTTTCATGTAAATAGACAAAATTTTATTTTGAATAAAATAAAATGGCTAATTATGTGCACTGATTCATTCTATCCATAGTCATTTTCATAGTTTGGGTCTTAGTCATTTTATTTTGTATTTCTTTAGCCATTTTTAAAATTGATTTACTGACTAGGTTTCTTTCTATTGTGTCTATAAGTGTTTTGATGCTTCTTGGAGCCACGTGTCATCTTTTTTTAAGTAATAAAAGGTTTTAGCCTATTCAATAAATGATTTTCATCACTTATCAAATTTCATAAAAACATCTTGGGGCCATGTGGCATTTTTTAAATTCTTCAAAAGATAGTCAATTTTTAAGAAATTGCCCTAGCATAATCCATGCTAATATTATTCTAAGCAAGTGGGTTAGAAAGATGATACCACATGGTTAAATAAAAATGACCTAGAGTACCAAATCCATACGTGTAATTAAATATCTCTCAAATTATCATGTTAGAGATATGGTGCCATGTGGCAGAATCCCAATAACTCAACATCTTGGAGTAGTTTGCATAAAGCATAGAGCCTCTGATCTAGGTAGGTGAGTGGGATGCCACCACATGTAAATGTTCTAGATCTTGAGATATCATAGGAAAGACCATTTATAGTGATAAAGGAAAAATAACAAAGGGTTTAGAAAGTGGCATATGTCACTAAAGGGTCTGATAGCTTAAGAGTCTCGGTAAATGAAAAGAGGCCACGTGGTCATAAGAAAGACTAAAAAAACAAATAATAAGAGATCTTGGAAGTGTTAATGAGATAAAAATTGTAAAATTGGGCCTATATAAGTATAGTTTGAGATCAAAATAAGGGAAAATTAGATATAACCTAAAATATATCCACATGGTATGGAACCCATAAAAATAATGGACACATTGGTTGTGTATCTAGAAAGACATGAACTTGAAATTTGTTTGTCCATTTGACCATCAAAATCATCAGATGCCAAGAAAAAACTATGTCCAATTTGACCCATAAAATCAAATATTATCCCAACTAAGTTATGAATGAGGCATGAATAATCAATTTGATCTATGCATGAGGATCAAACATCAAGCAAAAAAGATAAAATATTTGATTTAGAGAGACATGGTCCTAACTACATAAAAATTTAGTAATAGATGATCTCAACACAATCCTAACTGAGTTATTTGTGGGAATTTGTTATTTATTTGGTCCATTACATTTCTAGATGTAATTGAATGGGGCTCATTCCCAATGAGCTTCAAGTGGGATAGTTAGGTAAAAGATTATTAAAAATACCTCATGGAAGTGAAATTGAAATTTGAATCTACATTTGAGTTTGCATTTGAAATCCATAGGCTTGCATTCTTATTTAAGAATAAGTCTTGTTCCATAATAAATAGATAGCTATTTGTGGATTGTAAAAGGAGACAAATAGAACCAGAATCCTTTTTCTTCTTTTATAGGATAATCTCTTCCCTTCTATTATTTTAGCTTGTTATTTACATATTAATTTTTTTGTTTGATGATTGTATGAATTTTGGTACATTGTTAATCAAAATTAAATTTTTGGTAATTGGAATACTGTTAAGTCCATGTGAACATTCTCTACACATTTTTATGGTAGTAAGGCCCTTATTTCCTATAGTTAATCTTTCTCTCCCATACTCTTCAACTATATTGAGTTGAAGTTGTACTAAGTCTAGCTCAACTGAATATTGGTTTAAATGGGAATTCAGTCAGTCAAATAAATTTAGTTTCACTTGTGTTTGTAGCAATGATTTTTATATTTAACTCTAATCTTTTTCTCTTTTTTTATGATGAAGTTAACTTAGGAATATAACAATTTGAATCTACTTAATTTTCTTGATTGATTTTATACAAACTATCTTAGAAGTTTATAATGTTTATTTTAATGTTACATGATTAGACATGATAAAATAAGGAGAGGAGTTAGTTGGTTAAGGGAATAAAATCTTTGAGTCATGAACTTTAATGAATATCTTAATTATAATTTATTATTTTGATTCAAATCATCAATACCAAGACCCATGACATGGAACAGTACACATCAACTTACTGGGTTATCCTAAGTACCAAGACCTAGTAACCAAGACCTTGGGGAGACTTGATCACACAAGTTTTCTTTTAGGAAAGGGAGGGATTCACAACTACTACCTAAGTTTTTATTGCATGTGAAAACCCACATCAACAAAAACCAACCTACCTACTTAGATTTCACCCAAGACAAAACTTTTCACATTTTCATAATCTATTCACCCCCAAAGGAATCCTTACACTAATTTTTTTATATTTTACTAGATTTTTAGTCATATTTATCTAAAAATTAAAATTTTAGGCAAAATGGAAAATTTTAATAAAATTAACTTGTCCTTGACTTGATCCTCTTATAATTGGTGTATTCGCCATCATCAATATGTTCTTATCCAATTGGTTACTTTCTATCTCTATTTCATCAGTGAAAATATAGAGCTCCAAATTATCCAAATACAATTGGCACAAATTATTTTCATTTTGTCCAATTTTTGAATATATAGGCCTCTTAACTAGTCATTTTGGTTTTAAAAATTCTTATTTAAAAAATAAAATCAAATTCATAAGCCCATATTCTATGCTTGTAGATTATATATTTTTTAAATTGTGTGATTTTTATTTAAAAACTAATAATTTTAATGACTTTCTATTTCTTGTAGCACATTTTTTAGTTTTACAAGTTCATGACAACTTAACACTAGATTCACTACACTAAGGGGATGATTCAAATAGTTCCCATGAAAATGGTAATTAATATCATCCATATTTTGATTAAGTAGTATATTTTCCAATTTTTAATTAAATTATATTTGATTCTTGTATTTTTTCCATACGTTTCATATATTCTCATCTAGATTCACTATGTTACTAAGGTAGGTAAGGTGAGTCTTTATAACCCTCTATTTCCATTCTAAATTCCATTTCTTGGGACCACACCCTCACCAATTCATGATAAGGCATCATACTAATTGGTCAATATGTATGCACACAAACTTTTCATGGTGATAAATTTTTTAAATGAATATAATGATGATGTAGTGATCTCCAAAATGTGCTCAAGTGGGTTCTCTCTGATGTTCTACTCCTTACTCTCTCCCTAATCTTCTTTTGAACTTTTCAAATTATTTTTATTTACTTATTTATAATTTCTTTGATTGATTTTAAAAACCTTATTAAGATGAAGGAACCACCCATTTTCATTATAAAACCACCCTCAAAGTTGTGAAACTATTGAGATGAAAGTGACAATGACAAAGTGGTTTCATCAAAACCTACAAAAATTTTATACTATACTAGTGTAGTTTTTTAAAGGATAGGGGCATTTTTTTAGTCTTTACCTAGAAAAAATAATGTTTTTGTCACCACTTATTAGTGTTTTATTTTTATCTTTTATAACTTGATTTTTCATGCATTTTACATGTCTTTATTTGCATTTATTATTATTATCACCTTAAGTTTGCCTCCACACTAGCCCAAATCACTTCTACTCTTGTTTCAATTATTGTTAAGCCTCTTCTAAGTTATATTATTATTTAAACTACCTCGTGTAACAACCATTCTTCTCCTACATGTAAAATAATCTTAGGTTGATTTTGTATATAGGAATTTGCATTTAAGGTTGGTGTTTGATGATTGTTATAGACATAGCCTATTTTCCATTACTTTTAAGATCATCCTTAAAATTTTGTCATACCACACTAAATAGTTATAGAGAAGGGAAGTAAATATATAAGTAACCAAATACTTTAAATTAGGAGACTAGTTACTCACAGTTAGTTATTTCCTTATTTGGAATCATGGTTTTCATCATTCTCCTTTCTATTATTCATTTATTATTGTAGTCATATAAAATGTCACTTGAGTGAAATGAGTGTTACTTAAGACCAAATATTCATATTTTATCTCTATACCTATCTTAGGTCATCTTTTGACACTTATCTATCTTTCATGCAAGCCTTTACACATCCACATCCCTAAACATCTCAAAATTAGTCCCAGACCCTCCCCTAGGGATTTGAGCCCCAAGTGCCTAAATTTATACCACCTAGAAATTAGCATTGTAATTTAGAAATTATCACCCCATGTTAGTGTCCCACTTTTATTGCTAATGTCCATGGCCTAATTTTAACCCCAACTGATATCTTTTCAATTTTTAAGACACTTAGGGTTGACTTAGACCTATTTAAAACCACACATAAATAATAAATTATTATATAAACATGACTCTTATCTCTTTATTCTATAGATAGAAATAAAATGAAACATTTGAAAATAATCTTAGAAAAATTTGTGCACAATCAAGGTTATAGATCCTTATTCTACCCTACTTCTACATAAAGTCATCTATATCCATCCCTAGCCTAGAATATATAGATTTCTAGTCTCAATCCTCATTCAAAGAAATTAAGTTGACACTCATACTAGAATTCACTTTCACTTACACCAATAAATTATATGGGATAACTACATTGGGCTTGATCCTTCCTTAGTGTATTGGTATGTAGGTAACTATCAACACAATAGGCTATTGAGAATGTCTAGCCTACCCAACTGACATCACATTTTTGATACTTGTGCCACTCAAATAGCATAAAAATATAAAGGTCTAAATTTTCTCCTAAATTAGATTAAAAAAAATTCAAAAATAGTGAATCAAATCTCATCAACACATGTACAAGTAGGTTAGACCCAACTAGAGGTGCACTAAAAAGATCAGATAAATCCTACACAAAGGATATTAATAGTGAAAGTATGACACTAGTGACAAATTAGTAATATCCAAGGTATAATGCTAATATTTAAGAGGGTTTTTTATACCTAGAACCTATTTGTGATACACCAATTTTCAACCTCCATATCATTCATCTCAGTCAGTTTCTAGCCAAGTACTTATTTGTGTCATTCATTATTATTTTTATAAATATCAGATTAGGTCAAGTTTTTCACAAATTAGTGGCTATATTTATGGCATATTTATACCCTAATTTACTATACTCTTACCCTTTAATAACCTAGGTCTTCAACTCTATAAACCCTAAAAAATGTTAAATCATTTGGTGAACCCAACTTACTTTGAACATATTACTTAAAACCCTAGTATATTATTAGAGTTTCCATTATTATTTATAGCATTTACTTAGATTTTGGTTTGAAAAATTTTGATCATGATTATCATGATGGATTCCATCTTCTTATTTTTTGGTATAAAGTCTTGTGGTTTGTATTGCATGATTATTACCCACCATTTGTAGATAAGGATCATTTCATATAATCTAGACTTATGACTCTAAACTAGACTATAGAGAATGTTAGAAAAAGAATAATTTCAATATACTCCAAATAAATTAGACTATCATTATGGTGATGATTTTTATCTATTTCACATATATTACACTAGAGATAATTTAAAACTAGAAAATCTTGAACAATTAAGACTTCTTTTTTATATATTTTTATTTTAATTGGACTAATAATAAGTCCAAATTATTTTAAATAGTCACTAATGATGCAAATATATGTCACTCCTCTCATGTATCATGTTAGAACTTAGATTATTACACACATTGGTCAACCCCACCTTGATCCTCCTTTATATGGAGAACATTTTTACATGGCCAACTTTGATCTACCTCCAATTATTACAATAAGGTAGAGAGGTCAAATGAATCCTTTTATTCCCCATCCACTTAGTCCCGTTGATTACATTCACTCACATCCTACCTCTACTAATCACCCTCAACAAATAGTAGATCATGTAGTTAGATTTATTACTAGATGGAATGAGGTGTCTTGTTAACCTATACATGTAAAATGTAATGCAAAAATCCCTCCTCATCCCCAAAAATATCCTACAAGATCTAGGGATCAACACATAGAATATGATATTATGGATTAGTTGAAAAATACACCAGATAAGATTCTTATATTAGAATTACTTCATAAGGAAACTACTTTTAAGGAAATTTTTTTTCAGACACTCAATCACACATCTTTGCCTTATGATACAAACATAGATTATTTTGCATCTATCATGAAAACTATCAAGTACATTGAGGATTTTATATCTTTTATGAATGAGAATTTTACTTCAAATTTAGTTATTGATCAAAATCTTTCACTCTTCATTCAAGCACAAATCAAAACCACTACTATTAACAAGTTTTGATTAATAGTGATTTGGGACTTGACATATACAACCTCACATTCCTATAGACTATGGGGTTGACATAACATCCATTAAAAATACATATAAGGACACTATAGGTTTTGATGAAATTCCTTGACATGCATTGGGTACTATTACATTAGATATAATAGTTGGGACAAAAACCTTATCCACATAGTTTCAGGTGATGCCTAATCATTTACATTATAATTTATTACTTGGGAGACCTTGGATACATGCCATGGAGGTTGTACCATCTACCTTGCATAGATGTTTCAAGTTTTTACATGACACATACTTATATACTTACCTAATTGATAACCAACCATTCACGTATTGTAGAGTGATAGAGTCTACCACCCTGAGTACATATTCAAATG
The DNA here is from genome assembly GCA_037957365.1 of Torreya grandis. Classification (NCBI taxonomy): domain Eukaryota; kingdom Viridiplantae; phylum Streptophyta; class Pinopsida; order Cupressales; family Taxaceae; genus Torreya; species Torreya grandis. The sequence goes on from JARHVA010000189.1 coordinate 2,933,156, forward strand.
AGACACCTCATGTTCTCATAAATTATCCACCTCATAATATTCTGATAGGATAGATGCATACATATGAGTTTGGGTAATCTAACACCATTATTCCTACACCCATTTCAGATTTTCTTACAATACACTCCTATATCACATTTGTCCTAGCCATGATAGATGATGGGATACTTACAACACAATTACTATTAATAGTTAATATAAAGGAAGTATACATCATAAAATCATATACACATTCCCAAGCCACTACATAGGATGATCCAACACCCATAGACATTCATTATTTGTGTGGATTAAGATTCACACCAATGGTCCCTAGACAACATAAATATTATTCTAAGGCACTTATTCCTTCATTTACACATGCATCACTACTGCTTCACATTTACACATATATAAGTCAAGATAGTCACTTGTAGTTAGAGGTAGATTATTATATACATTTGGTACATATGGTCACACCTATGGAGACCTAGTTGTTTAGATACATGTAGGTAGTACACAAGATAGACCACAACATATGTTATAGACATTACTCAATAGAGTATTTATAGCATTACCCACAGTCCATCATAGATCTATTAGTATATTTTCATAGTAGTATAATAAACCATTTTGTCATTTTCATAGGATTACTGGGCATGATACAAAGACATGCTCAACATTACAACATAAATTGAGTAAGTTCATGACTTAGGGCACTATTTAGATTACACAACCTATGCCTCCATTAGTATAGGCACCGTGATGGACTCTTCTCCTAAACAAACATTTGAGGAATGATTTAGTGACTATTAAAATTTTTGTCAAGGAAAAATACATTCCCCATGTTTCTATTGATGAGGATTTAGATCTTAATACTTATATCTTGCCATTTTTATAGGACATAAGACATCAGGAGAGTGATCTACATCATGTTATACATTTTCAAGACTCCTTGGGATATATCACACTACTAGTGGCATGTGGACCTAATGTGGTCAACACGCTTATTTTCATCATGAGCACATGAACTCATATATAGGTTACACTTGGTATTACATGGTTATAGGAAATGGATGCCATAATTGATAGGATAGATGAATATTTGACATTCAATCATGAGGGACATATAGTTCATATTCAAAATTATGGCACATATGAGAACCATAAGTTTCATAAAGATACCCCACATCTAATGTGGTTTAATCTAGGACTATATATGAGTATTTTTACATAGTAGAGAATCATACCATTTGAATATACAGAATCTAGACTATAGCGAAGGATAAGTCTATACTTTTATAGACAACATGATATGAGGATCATAGTGATGATGGATTATTCAAGTTTGATTAGGTTTTGACTGTATACATCCTCTAGATGTGATCTTAGGTTTTTAGAGGCACTACTTTGCATTTTTACATACTCATATATATTTAAAAATTACTAACATATGACTTATCCTACCTGGCTCACTTGTATATAGTTTCATTTTCATGATTGCTTGTACATATATTATAACTCTAAAAACACAAAAATAATATAATATGTTCAAAATAAAAAATTTATGTTATTTTCATATCCATGCTTACTTTCTTTATATATTACCTGGGTACTACATATATTAGATATCATAGTATAGTCAATTTTTATCATACATATATGCCTCACTTTTTCTTATTGAATGCTTGTAGATTCTTTCAGGACTTAGGTCCATCACATAGATATATATTTATTACTATCTAACCATTGGGGGTGTACACAGATTCAACATTGATACATTCACCCATTCAGGGCATCCCATACATAGTTTCTACTTACCATGTTTATATCATTATATACTACTCAAATTTTTATTAACTACTACTAATATAAACTCAATTTATGTACATATTTACTCTTATATATGGTTTTACCACATGTTCATGTATACTTTAATTTCTATATATCTTAGTTTAGACTTGATTATGTCTGTTTACTTCTATTTTTATTTGAGGGCATTTGAATATGGAATTATTCTATGGCTCTATGCCAATTATTTTATTTATGTATATGTTTTGGACATGTACCCACATCCTTGTGTGTGTCTTCTTGATTGTTTATGTGGAAATTTTAGCATTTCCTTCTATGTGTCTCTAAGAAAACCTACTTTTTATTTGCATATGTGGAGATTTAAACATCTCCTTCAATTTATCATTTTATTAGATTTAGTGACATGTGCCCATGTCCATTGTATTATGGCCTGTTGGCCTACTTTGTATGCCTCATGTGTGTTATATGTATGATTTTATATATGTTTCATGGCCGTGACACTTGTATCTCGATTGTTGTTTTCACACACAATTTTTGATGCCATGAGGTCATTCATGTATCTCCCTTCATCCTTGGGATCCTTGATGGACATCATGCCCCATCCCCCTAGGTAGTTTACATAGATTATTCTTAGATTATGTAGTTCATCCACATGTTTACATTATTCTATCTATCTTGAAAACCTTGTGAATGATGGATCTAACATACATCATACAGTATTGAATTATGCTTAGATTTTATTACATTATGATGTCATGTATACATATTATACTAGTTTACGATGTAGATATCATATGTTTTCAACCTAACATACATCAAGAAGAGATTTTATTTTGAGGATAATTATTACATAGGTAAAATAAATTCCCCCAAAAGAGGGGGAATTCATAAGGGTTTGTCACAAAGATCATATCATCTAGGTGCACTCACAGAATAGTTTTTGGCACACAGACAAAATAAAAACCTTAAAATCAAGCAAACACATAGAAAAATAGTCAGACATAGATTAGTTTTAGTTTGCATAGAAAAACATAGAAGGAAATTAGAACTAAAATTAGGGAACTAGCTCCCTAATGATACTATCCAAGGTATATTGCTACTATCTAGTAGCCCATAAATAGGAAAATCTAGATCTGACAGAATGACATAGTATTTACAACCTAGATTTACATAATTTTAGTCATAGGTTATTAGATATGATTGGTTTATGTTTATTTTTGCATAGAATCATACTAGGTTTGCTCAGATTGGGAGCATCATGTATGTAATGATCACTCCCACTTCAATTTTAGATAAATATACATTGATTACTATAACTTAATTGATAATCCATATGCATAGATATCATAATTGGGGGCATGTAAATGGCACATTATTTTGACATGATTAGTTTCACACCAACTTATCTTGGATAGAATGGAAAACTTCATGTCATTCTCTATGTGATATACTTCAAACACCATTTGCATTAGGTATCACACTAAATTGATGCCTTATTTTATATTAGTGTTTATAATTTATGTGTAGTCCATGATCTACATTATCAAGTACCCAAGTAGCCACTTGACCATTTTTCATTTCAAAGTTTCAAAATGGCCACAGGGCCATCCTACATATTTATAATTATGTTACATAGATTTAGTTATATATTCATCTAATACAAATGGGTAGGAAATGATGGATTCATAACCTATTATGAGTTCTTGATCCATGGACACATGGGGATTGAATAAGCCATTTATCAATCCAAGCTATTCACCATTTGATCACTATCTACATGAACATACACATAATATCTCCATGTTTTTACATTGGTTCACATACTTAGTGAGGTTTTTTTCCTTTCCTCTCTATCTTATCTCTTTACTCATTTTTGTATTTGATTTGCATATATCTTAAGTAAGGATTTATTAATTCCATGTTTCATTTTTAAGATACATGATGGAGCATGCTTCGCACACTCAGACCCAGATACATAGACTTCACCTCATAGGTAATCCCAATTACCCTTATTTTTAATTTATCCTAATCATTTCACTTTGTTGCATTTATATAATAAAGGTGGGGGGAATGTATTCATATAAAATGTCACTTGAGTTTAATGAGTGTTACTTAAGACCATCCATCCCTAGCTTATCCCTATAACTATCTTAAGGTTTCTTTTGACATTTATCCATCTTTCATGTGGGACTTTACACATACCTAGACATCTTAGAATTAGTCCTAAACCTTCCTCTAGGGATCTAAGCCCCTAGTGCCTTAGTTTATGCCACCTAAACACTAGCATGTACTTTGGACACTTTCAACCCATACTAGTGTCCTAATTTTAATGTTAATGTAACTTGCGCAATTTCAACCCCAATGGATATATTTTTAATTCCTAAGACACCTAGGGTTGACCTAAACCTATTTCAAACCTTACACAAACACTATATATATATATATATATATATATATATATATATATATATATATATATATATATATATATATATATATATATATATATATGCATGAATTTTAGCCCTTTATCCACTAGATGGAAATTAAATGAAAAATGCACAAATAATCTTAGAATAAGTTGTGCATAATCAAGGTTATTAATCCCTATTCTTCCCTACTTATACATATAGTAATGTATAGCCATCCTAAGCCTATAATACATAGATTTATTATATCAAGCCTCATTCAAAGCACTCAGGTCAACATTCATACTAGCATTCACTTGCACTTTCACTAAGAATTTAGGTGGGATAACTACATTAGTCTTGATCCCTCCTCAAATTATTGGTATGTATGCAACTCTCAACACAATAGGGTGTTGAGAATGTATACCCTACCCAGACAAAATCACACTTTTACTACTTATGCCACTCAAATACCATAACAACATGGAGGTCTAGGATTTTCTCCTAAATCATCTCAAAATGGTGCAAAAATAATTAATCAAAGTTCATCCACACTAGTATAAGTAGGCTAGAACTAGCTAGAGGTACACCCAAAAGATCAGATAGTTCCTAAATAGAGGACATTAGTATTGAAAGTATGACACTAGTACCCTAGTGTTACAATCCAAGGTATAACACTACTATATATGAGGGTTTATGGTACATAGAACCTATTTGTAACATTCATATCTATGTCCACACCTATTTATATCCACTAGATCATATTTATCAGTCAATTTACATCTAAGTACTTATTCATATCACTCATTTTTATTTTTAGAGATATCATATTAGGTCAATTAATGGTTATATTTATGGAATATTTCACCCTAATTTACTATACTCAGACCCTTTAACAACCTAAGGCTTACACTCCATAAACCCTAATAAATTTAAATCAATTATCATCCTTACTTAGAGAGTCCCTATGATATTTTTTTAGTGATGAGCTAACATATTGAGGACAAATATACATTGTCTCTTTGTATCCAACTAATCTCACCTTGATCAGGTTGGGGGTTTTCAATTTAAATTTTGTTTACTTATTCATTATATTATAGTATCTAAGATTAATTTCATTTATTATCTTAGTTTTCATTCCAAAAAGGAAATAAAAAAGAAAAAAATATACTCTTTCCATCTTTATCTTGAAAAAAATAGTTATTTTATTTAGTGTTTACACCCACATATTAGATCTCTTAAAATACAATAGTTTTGCATTCATACATTAGGTAGTTTGTATAAATATAATAACATCATTTGAAGTTTTGAAATAATTCATTTTTAGTTTTTTAAACAATCTTTTATTCATAAACAATCAAGCACACAAACATGTAGAAACCCTATAAGAACTTACATAAGTAAAAGAAAATGTCATGGTCTTGATCTTCTTCATTTATGGGAGATAGGAATGTTATTTTTGATTCATAAAATCAGAACTTAGATTTAAATTTTATTCAATATAAAATAATTTATAACTTAGTGTGCATGCACTTAAAACACTAAAAACTAGTTTTACTTATCACATAGAGAAGAAACTTTGGATACTTGGTAATTTTACATCCTAGGTTTATATTTGATTTTTTATTGCTTTCATGTTAGAAATATCTGAATTTTACATAATAGTCTCATTTATTTTCAATATAATAATATAAATAAATGAATTACATTTATCTTGCATCTAGGAAAATATAAAAATCAACATTTTCACTATTAGGCTAGATTATATTTTCTAATATTGTGTGCATTTAAAAGCGATAGAAAAAAAATGAATAATAATTTCATATATTTATTCAATGTATTTATAGTTAGTCATTTATCTTTGATTTTAGTCATTTATTTTCATAAACTATTTTATCTTACATTATTTTATTTAAAACATTACAAACCCCCAAAATTAATAAACAATCAAAGTTTTGTCAAATAAGCATGAACACCCTAAAACCTTGATTCTCATATAAAAAGGCTTATCACATACCAGACTCAAAATAGTATATTATTATTTGTACATCACCTTTATCCTAATTATTATATTACACTCCTAAAGAGTCCATTGACACCTATAACAAGTTATTTTCCTAGAGTCAGATCCCTATGTCTTGGCATCAACATTAAATTTGATATCAACACTCAACTCAAGAGAAAAGTTTTTAGATCCATACCATTTCACATATTAAATAAAAATACTTAAATTATATATATGAGTAATAGTGGATTCATGATCCCCCATTATCACATTACTCTAGAATAGATAGTGTTAGTATAATGTAATTCATGCTTAGTCATCCACTCACCCTTACCATTTTATCCTTGGGATTACCCTCATTGTATATAATTTTGTGTATAACATTGAAATGATATAGCTAACCCAATAGAGGTAACCATATTTCCATGATTTATCCAACCTTATCACACCCAATTCACCATTCCTAAGATTGACTAAGAACTTTCCTCCTGGTTATCATAAAAATAAAGGGACCTTAGATTTATGTGTCTTATCAATTTGAATCTCTAAACTAACATCAAAATGTAATGAAATTATTATAGTTCCTTCATGATCATCTAATACTATATATTATCCAAAAATCCATTCCTCTAAATAAGCATCTCAATCCATAGGTTCTACCATTAACCATCCATTATGTATGTTATTGTAGCTAGACCTCAATAATTCAAGATCATAGGTTAGTGTGTTGATTTCCAAGTGTATAATTTCATGTATAGATAGATGTATCAATTAATAACATAGTAGTAACCATAATTAATAATATAATTGAATTTTACCACATGGTAAAGGTGCATGACATGGATCATTGAAACAACAATCTCAAAAAGCTAAACAAGCTCAAAAATATTAAGAATTAGTGTCACATAAAACCAAGGTCCACATAAAAGGGACACAAAAATTTGAAAAAATTTAAAGTAATTTTTTGATAATAATTAGACATAAATATGTAAAATACAAGGGGAATAAATATGTCACATATAAGGGACATAAATATGTTGCAAGCAAGGGAGATATGTATGTTTCACCAAACAAGGGACATAAAGATGATGCAAAAAATGAGGGTCATAAATATGTCACCAATAAGGGATACAAATATGTATAACCAAATAAGGTAAATAAATATGTAGCATCAAAAAAGTCCAAGGGACCACACACAATAGACAAATATGAACTAGCCTATCATGTAAGAAAGTAACAACATCAATGAAGCACATAAAAAGTAAAGACTAGTCTACGCCAAACATATGTATCAATGTTACATATTATTAAATATCATATCCATGTAGCATTAAGTAATATTTGAGTAACTAAAAAGACATGTGTAAGAAATATATGAATATTAAGATAGTAAAGATATAATAAAAAGACATAACCTCTGATTGTGAAACCTAAGGAATAAGATGCCCTTGGTATTTGCATGGCCACTAGGTAGAGGAAAATCCTACATCTATATGTCAATGCGTAACATGTATGTCTTACATCACACTCATAAACCATGAAGTTTATGTGTGTATGAAAATAATATGTCATCTACCAGAATTTGATAAATAAAATATGTAAATAGTGTAATCTAGTACTCATGTCATGCTCATGTCGTAATTTTTATTTTTTGAATATTTCAAGGTTTGTGCTATTTTGAATCATTTTTAATTTTTTTAAGTAATTTAAATTAAAAAAATTACTAAAAATTATCCCATTTATGTAATGACCATAGGGAGTGCTTGTATCACATAATGCAAGGTTCATCTATAGTGAGAAAAAGTTACTACAAGTAAGTGTGTTAGAATTTGATAAGAAATAACATGATGTATGGTAAATATTATGATCATTGCTCATATAATCACATATATTATGTGTAAATATATAATTCTTGGGATTATATAGCATTAATTTTATATTAGGAGAATGTATCATTTCATATCTTTATTTTGGAATATGATGAAATATTTTTGGTACTATCTGAGTATGTGATATAATAAATGGTTGATATGAGACTTGAATAACTCTAACATGATGGGTAATGAATAAATATCTATCTAGTATGCTAACATGATATCCTTTGAACTAGGTGTATATAAATATCTTGAATATGTGTAACCACTAGCTTTATATATTGAGCTTGTATGGGTTTTGTTAGAATAAATTTAACATATCAAGTTTTTTAATGTAAAAGTGAGGCTGTTAATATATAAAATAACCCACATATTTTTTAGGTTAGTATTGTTATTTTTTAAACTAATTTATTCAAATAAATCTATTATGAAACTATTTCATAATATAAAAGACTACAAATTGTTATTTAATCATATGTTCATCTTATTTTATAGGACTATTATGAGCATATGTAGGCTTATTTATACATCTATGTAATTTTAATTTTGTAATATCAATAAATATTATAATATTTATGCTTAGATTTTTTATTAGAGTAAGACTCTATTAAAATTTATTTTGTACAACTTAGATTGTACTTATGGAGATTTTGGTGTGTTTTGGTAGATTTGAAACCAAGAAATTCAAGCTAGTTGTACATGTTTTCCTTCACACCAAGCCATACACACTCCATAGAAATGGAATTAAATATTTATGAGATTATTTGGTATGATTTTTACCATTTTAAATTTATTTTCATATTTCAAGACCTAGTCATACAGTCATTTTGGCTATTAGAAGCCATTCAGTCAAATTTGGTCTAGTTTTGCTCTTTTAGCCTACAATAGGTTGGTATTTGTTATTATTGGAATATACATGAAACCTTAGAAGATTATTTTTTTAGATACTTATATATATACACTCTATGCATTTTGATAACCATTCATATAATTTTCTAGTTGGCCATACCACTATTTGATAGCATGTAATCTATTCTAGTCTATTTGCAACATGTAGACCAATTTTTATCTATTTTAGGCCATAAGAAGTGAATTTTTTAGATATATTTATGGATAATATTATTATTTAACACTATAATTATACCACACTTATACATACACATTTCCATGTCACCATAAAACATTTTGGGAGCCTTCAACTTATTGTAATCATTTGAAGCAATTCTTTGACTTGTAGTTTGGTTTTTTTATTATGCAAGTCATATGATAATTTTTTTTCAAATATGTATTTTGGATGGTGGTCTCTGCTCACTATTAAAACATTAAAAATTATTCCATACACCTGTTATTATATCCATATATCTTTTTTATAGCTTCCAAGCTGGTCCAGTCTTTTGGAGCATATTTTTAACAAGCAAGTTAGTTTTTGGCCATTAAAGACCATAAAAAATTATAATTCTATATATGATTCCTAGTGATATTTCTATGTTCCCTTATTATTCATAATAAAAAATACCTTTCATTTTTAACTATATATTTACAAATATTTTATTCTTTCAAGTTGGTGTGTTGTTAAAGCTGGCTATGGGGAGTACAAAGGAGTAGATTGTATCAATTTTTTATGTTGATTCAACACTCCATGGTGGATTACATTTTAAAATATGTGATTTTTCATATTTATATATCATTTTTTTTCTTTAAAAAATTTATTTGATTCATATAAGAATTGGTAGGTTATTTTTTGTAAAAACCTAGATAAGTACGAGGTCTAGAGTTCAAATCACCAAAAACTCATTGTTAGTCAAATTTGTACTTTTGTAAAAATATAAACTATACATAAGAAAAAATTTGGGGGGGGGGAGGTATTTTTTAATTATTTATGGAATTTTATTTTCTATTTTATGTACTTAAAAATTATAATTTATAAACATTTATAATTTTTTTATTATTTATGGCAAATACAATCAAATTAGTGAAAAAACAACAAAATTGTAAAACCTCATTTGTAGTGTTTGGTATCAATGATGCCTATGGTTAAAATTTATAGGTAATTCCATTTCACTTTTAACTAATGTGTTTATGGCCTAAAATATATGAAATAATGACATTTGGGCATCGACCCTTTAAATTTTTAGGGAATAATAAGTTTTAGATATTTTCATAAACCATCCCTATGTAACCCATTCATTACTATTGATAGATATAAATCCTAAAAGATGGAATTTATTATTATATATGTAATTTAGACCCACATATGTGGAATTCCTTATAATAATGTGTTAATAATAGACTAAATATCTTTAGCACACTATCTATTTGCTCGGTACCATTCTGATCTCATGTGTGATAAAGTCTCTTTTAGATAATAATGGGTATATAGAAAGGATAAGCTCTTATAGTAAAAATGGGTATATATGAATGTGCACATATAGAGAGGTATAGTATATCAATCTGATAGTATATAGAAAGAGAACCTTTTGGAGTTATAAGGCACCAATCCATATCCTTTATATAGTTTGATTAGATTTGCACACATGGCTAGAAGGGATCATTTTTTGTTCTACGAGACACTTAGTGTCTTCAAGGTGATAACTATGCAACATGGAAAACTAAGGTTAAAACCCACTTGGATTTTGAGGACATGTAGAGAGTTGTTGATGTCACATGGACACAATATGCTATTGATGATAATCAATAGTGAACCATGTTTGGAGTCTTTGATGAGGTTTAACCTCATATCCATAATTCTAATATAGCTTAGGATGTTTGGGATAAGCTTCAAATAGTCTTTGAGTCAAAGAATCAAAACTAGATTCTTCATTTGCAATTCTAACTCCATAGTCTCTAGTTAAAATTTGAGGAAAAAGTGGAGGCTTTTCTTCATAGAGTTACAACCTTATGGGTTTCACTTGAAGCAATGGGTGAACTAGTGAAATATTATCCTTTTGTTCCTATAGTCCTAAGAGATATACCCCCACCTTGCATATAAATTATTTGTAACCATTTTGAATTTAATGGGTCAAAAACCATATTTTAACTCATTGGTTAACATTTTTTAATAGTAATAATCCTAAAAAAATGTAGAGGAACCTAATGAAGAGCATGTACTTTATTCTTCTCAAAAAGGGAAGAAGTCAATGAGGACTTTTAAATAAAACCCTAAACATAACAATCGACAATACCAGTAGGGGAATAAATACCATTCACAAAAATTTTGTATTATTTATGTAAATTTAGTACATGAAATCAAACATTGTTGGTATAATGAATTCACATAAGGCTCATCTAGTGAGAATCCCACTTCACAGAATTGACCTCATTCACCAAAGCATAAATCCCATTCTAAAAAATGTTGGAATAAAAAATAATATCATGAAAATGTTGCCAAGCATTATCATTCTTTAGAAGATGATAATGTCTTTAATATAGAGACACATAAAGAACCTTGTTATTAAAAATATATTTGGTACATTTATTTTGGTGTCACAAGGCACATGGAAGGATAAAAGGAATGGTTTTATACTTTACACTAATCAAGATCTCAGGGTAATGTTTGTCTTGGTGATGACTTACCATACACTATTTAGGGTAAAGGTGATGTTTCTGTATAGCTTGGTAAACACACTACCATAATCATACATGTCATGTATGTTTTAGGACTCACTAATAATTTGGTGTTTATAAATCAACTTCTTAATCAAAATCTCAAAGTTGGGTTTGATCAAAATCATGGTGAGAAGGTTTTCCTTATCAAGAACAAGTATATATTCTATAAAACAATATCATAAGATTAAAATAAAGATAATATGTTTCAGCTTGATCTTATACATAATGACCATTATGCACTTGTTGTGAAGGGTACACAAAAATTATAGCTATGGAACAAAATATCTAATAATTTTAGTTATGGGCATTTTCTTGCATTAAGCAAACAAAACATGGTCAAAGGTCTTCACACACTCAAATAGTATTATGATATCTATTCTAGTTGCTTAGATGGTAAATAGTGAAGATCTAAGTTCAGAAAAAGTGAATATTAATCTCCTTATCCACTATATTTGGTGCACACTAATCTATTTATAACTATTACTTTTAGCCTAAAAGGATATAATTATTTTCAACTCTTTGTTGATGATCATTCCTGCAAGATGTGTATTTTATTATTAAAAAATAAGGATTAAGAATTCTAATCCTTCAAAGAATTCAAGGCCTCCATTTAAAATGAAATTGGTCACAAAATCAAGTCCCTCAACTCAAATCATGGGGGGGGGGAATAAACTAGTAAAAATTTCATTACATACCTTATAGAGCATGGAATTCATCATCAATACACTGCACCTTATACACCATAGAAAAATGATGTTGCATAAATGTGTAACCATGTCATTGTAGATATGTTTTGAAGCATGGTTGAGGATGCACAATTACCTCATTCATATTGGTTAGAACCATTTATCACAACTATCTACTGCTAGATAGGTCACCCAACAAGCTCTTAATGGCATTACACTATAGGAAAAATGGACTAGGATGAAACTAAAAGTTTCTCATCTTTGATTTTTTGGTTTCAAGTCATACACACATGTCCCAAAGAATAAAAGGAATAAATTAGATAATAAAATTTAGGAATGTATTTTTGTAGGATATAGTAGTGAGTCAAAAATAATATCATCTCATTGATCCAAAGACTATGAAGATACTTATCAGCAAGGATGTAATGTTTGATGAGAAAGGTGAAATCAATTCATCCTCCAAATAGACTTCTAATATAGGAATCATACATGTAAACTTTCCACATGAAAATAGTGGTGATCATTAGTCAAAATATCTAGCAATACCAACTACTACTCAATGTATGCCTAAGTGGTATATGAGTACAATACGAGGTGCAAAACTAGATAGACCTTCAAACACTTCATCCATAAGACTGAGTACTCATAGTATGTCTTGTATAAAGGTGAATTTGATATTAATGATATCTTTTTAGAGGAATTTTATTCCTTCACATTCCATGAAGATCTGGAGTCCAAACATTAGAAAGATGCCATAGATGCATAAATCAGTCTCTCATGAAAAATGACATATGGAAACTTGTTTATCTTCCACCAAAGAATAGACATATTGGATGAAAATGGGTATTTAATACTAAATTCAAATTATATGGTAGTATAGATAAGTACAAGGCATGACTCATAGCAAAGAGATATACATAGAAATAAGGTATAGAGTATTAGGAAAATTTTAATCTTACAACTAAGATAAAGATAATCATAATGATCTTTTTAATGGATAAAAAATTTGGATTTAACTTTCATTATATTTAAATTAAAATTTCCTTTTTAAATGGAGATTTATAGGAAGAGGTCTACATGATGCAACCAGATGGTTATGTCATACTAGGGTAAGATCATAAGGTATGCATACTCATAAAATATTTGTATGGTATCAAACATGATCATATAGCCTAGTATATAAAAACTTATGAGCATCTCGAGAAGCATGGATTTAAGAGGAATCCATATGATCCTAGTCTTTACCTCAAAAATTAAGGGGGGAGATTTTCATTATTATTTATGTTGATTATCTAGTCATCACTTCAATGTAGTGAGTATGATTGATGAAATAAATAAAGATATAAACCAATCATTTGAAATGATATATCTCATGATACTACACTATTTTTTTGGTTTGGAAGTATGGCAAAAAGAGCATTAAATATTCATGTCTTAGATGATGTATACCAAGACATTGCTTGAGAGGTTTTAGATGATGGATTATAGACCAATAGATACACTTATGGATATAAGGATTTATCTATCTTTCTTAAATCCATCACCATGGGTAGATGCCACTCATTATCATAAATTGATTGGGAGTCTCATTTACCTCACATACACTAGGATAGATATCAACTATGTTTTTAGCTATCTTTCTCAGTTCATGCAGGAGCTAAAGTTTATCCAATAGAAAGTAACTAAGTGGATATTGTAATATATTTAAATAATAATATATTATAACTTAGAATACAATTATAATGATAAGTTCTTCTTGATAGGATACATAAACACAAATCATTCATGTTTAATTGATGATATAAAATCCACTTTTGGGTGGTTTGTATTCTTTTTGGGATCTAGTTCAATCTCATGGGGGAGAAAGAAGTAAAAATTTATTTCTAATTTTTATAATAAGGTATAATATCATGTTTTAGGAGGATATATATATGAGGTGATATGTCTACATCACATACTAGTAGGATTAGGAGTTCCACAAACTCAACCAACAATTCTAAACTATGATAATCAGGGAGTTATTCAACTTATTTTCAATCTAGTTTTTTCATGAATAGATTAAGCACATTGAATTTTAAGTCCATTTAATATGATAACATTTTCAAAAAAATAATATACAACTCCAATATTTCCCCACTCAATAAAAATGTGCAAATATCTTCATGAAGTCACTTGTATATGATAAATTTGAGGCATTCAGAAGTTCTCTATCTTTTACTCTCCAAGAAATGATAAATTAAGGGGGTAATGTGAAAATAAATTTACCATAGCAATATTATTATGTAAAAGTGAGTTTTTTAATCTATAAAATAACCCATGTAGTTTTTAGGTTAGTATTGTTAGTTATTAAACTAAGTTAGTCAAATAATTATATTATAAAACTATTTGCTAATATAGAATATTATGGATTGTTATTTAGTTATATTCTCATCTTATTTTGTAAGGCTATTATGAGCATATGTAGTCTTATTTATACATCTCTATAATTTAAATTTTTTAATATCAATAATATTATCAAATTTATGCTCAGAGGTATATCAATAACTATGTTGGTCATGGGGTAGAGGAGGATATACAACTAGTTGTAAATGTTACTCATATTATACAATTATAATTTTGACCACGTTGTTGCCATGTATGTACATGAGACATTGATGAATTATTTATGGTACTACATGATGATTTTGAATGTTTCATAACAATATGCCAAAGAACACATTACTTTGTTCAGCTAAAAAAGGAGAGGATAGTATATTAGATCCCACTTGAAGAAGTAACAATGTGTCTAAGGGTATTCTCTTTATGTCCATAGAATCCCTTAAATATTCTTGATACATCTTGTATATCCTAGTGTGTATCCAAAGGAATAAATTTCATTACAAACAATATATCACTTCAACCATTCATTTATGGGTCTTTCAACACACCAAATTAGTAAAAAAATTTCCCATGCAGCCTCTCTTGAAATGAGGTTTGAAATTTTGCCCAAGATCTATATCTATTAGGGCACAAAATAATGGGTGACCCCATTGGTCTATGCAAAACTATTCCAAATCAAGGGGAATACTGATTTAGAATATTAACTAACTTTTAAACATTGTTTTAGTATTAATGGATTAGAGTGTAGTTTAATTTTTATTGTTACATTCATGTAGGGTTTTATATATGTTTCAAGAAATAACAAAAAAAATGAATTTCATATTTTCCCAAATTCAAAAAATCTATTTTTTTTGTTTTTATGAATGAAAAATGGATGATTTTAAAATAATATATTTAATGTATATATTCATTCAAAAATGTAGTAACTACAATAAAAATATCATTAAATAGAGAAAATTTTGATAAAAGTGGATTGTCTACATAGCCTACTCTAACTCTAGTTAATAGATCAAATAAAATGGTGAAAAAGGGGGAAAAGGAAAAAAAGCCTTTTGAAATATAGCTAAATCAAAGCTATTTGAATGAATAAAACCCAAAAATTAATCCTCCATCTAGCCAAAAGTCACATAACTATGAATGGGGATCAGTGTCAAAGTCTAAAGAATAGAGAGCCATGAAGAAATAAAAACATGACCACTATATTGCATGCATGGGCAAATAAAAACAAACTTCCACAATTTTAATTAATAATAATGTTTGATTGAATAATGCAAATGGGGTTTAAATTAATAATTAAATTAAAAAAAATTCAACATAATGCTAGTGTGAGAAAATGAAGGAGATAAATTACATTACGAATTCAACAAAAAATTCTTTGTCAATTATTTTTCCTAGGAAAAACAAAGAGCCAACCCTTAGAATGGCTTGGCTCTTGAAATTTATATAATTTGGTCAATTGAGGGAAAAGAGTTTCCTACCAAAACCATCTTTTAATTTTTATTCATTTTGTTAAAAATATGCATCCCATTTTCTCATTTTAACTATAAAAAGAAAAAAAGAAACACGTAGAAATTGGCAACTAAAACCACTTCAAAAAAAGATAGAATAGAACATTAGCAAAATTTAATTCAAGAAAAATTTCCAAAAATTGAAGGCATGATTATAGTTAGGCCATATATATATATATATATATTACTAGTGTGGTATATGGTTAAAAAAATAGAGAATTGAGTGAAATTTTATGTCAAGAAAACCATCACGAGCTCAAAAATGGCCTAATAGACCTACTCAAGTATCTAATAAACATAAACACACATTTATATAATGTTTTCAAATTCCTTTGCTAATCAAGATATAAATGCTTATTAACATCACATGGAATTTGGGAAGGTATTCTAAACCTAATCAACATTGTATTTTATGAAGAACATCACACATTTTTAATGGAGGTTCTAAGACCTAATTGGGTTTAGGACCCCCTATTAGCATTATTAGATATTTTTTGGAAAGCCCTCCAAGTTAATCATGATTCAAATCTTGCATGGAACTATATTGTGTTCATGAATGATATTTTATGGTGTTTAGGGTTGGGATCCCACATATAAATTTGACTTGAAATATAAATCTTGCAAACCCAATTGGGGTCTTTGACCCAATTAGAATTGAGTGAGGGGGAGAAGAGCATCTGATGACCTAGTTAGTGCTCTAGCTTTGATTAACAAAGAATTTCATGGGGTAACAATATATGACCTATTTGGGGATTTTAACATAACTAAAAATGCATTAATAGGTTGGGGAAAACATCAATCTAATCTGGTAAATTTCCCTGGCAAATACTAGAATGCCTCCTTTAGTTGAGACAATACTTAATCACAAAAAGGTGACAATTAGAACTAAAACTTGATAACTACGAGACCCTATAACTAAAAAGTTTGATTAGTTCAATGGAAACTAAATTAAATAAATGAAGACCATATAATTATAAATAACCCAATTACAACTAAACAAATCCATCATAAATACCTATTTTGGAATTAGAAGTCATATTAAGTCTTAAAACTTGAAAATTTCAAGACAAGCTACAACATACATAATAAATATTTTCATGCTTGGGAAGTATACAATTGAATATTTTAAAATTATGTTTTCCATTTTTCTATGGTCTAGATCCCTTTTTATTAGTGTTAAACTCAACATTATTTTCATTAATAAGATCTTGTATCTTATGTCTTAATTTGAAGCATTTGTTTAAATAATGTCCCATAATTTGATTATAGTCAAAGCATTAATTTATATCATAGTTATTTGATGTAGGCCTATTTGGATAAAACTCTTGTGGAGGAGGAAGAGTGATAAGTTGCACTCAAGTATATTATACAATAGTTTATGAGGAGGTGATGATAATCTATAAAATTTCCTCTTCAATGGAGATGACAATTCAAGTTGATTTATAGGTTGTATTACTACACTAACTTTCATATTTGTCTCATTTTTATTGTCATTTGGTTTGACCTTGTAGTTTGGTTTTATTTTAAACTTATATTTTGAAGTGGCTATAGGATTAGGCATATACTTGAGATTTTTACAAGCCATGATATTAACTTCTTTGTCTATTATTGTGTGGCATAGATCATTGAAGGATTTGAATCTCTTAAAGATGATGGACTCATGGAGTGGTGAAATAAATATTCTCTTGAATATGTCTTGTAACTAATTATTAGCCACAACATTATTCATCTTAGCTAGCATATTACTATATTAAATTACTTAATCATTGATTAGCTCAATGGACCCTTATTTGATTTTATAAAATTTCACATAATAAAATTTATCATCAATTTTGACAGCAAAATGTGCTATAAAATGATATACCTAAAAGAGCATGAGTATAATATTATTTATCTAGATTCAAATTATTACATGAGATATTATATAACCATGGAGATAGAAAATATACATCTTATAAAATAGGATGGTAAAATAATAAATACCCCAAAATAAGTCACATGTATAAAAAATAACTACAATTATCTATGGTGAATTAATCACCTTTTATTACAACCTAATATTTCCCCCTTAATTCAACATAATCTGAAGTGAACACGAGAGAAATTATCTAAATGTATCAATTTTTCCATGTTCAAGTGACTTGGTGAATAAATCTACACATTGTTCTTTTATCAATAAATATTAGAGATAAATATTTTGTTTTTATACTTGTTTGCATATGAAATGGACTTGCACCTCAATGTCATTTGTGAATTCATGAAACCCTAGATTTTTAAATAGTTTGAGAACACTCTTATTGTCATAAAATATGATGGTAGATTTATTTTGTGGTACTCCCAATCTTTCTAGTATGTGATGTAACCAAATATCTTCACAAATAACTCCTCTTATAACATGATATTCTATTTTAGTGGAAGATAGAGAAATATAACTTTGTTTCTTTCTCCCCAAGATATAGGGATAGATCAAAAAAATAAAAAATATCCATAAGTGGATTTTATATCATTAATATTTAATTCATGATTTGATTTTGAATATCCTATCAAGAATAAATTAATAATCTTCTTTTATTCTAGGTCGAAATCTATCACACCCTTGATATATCTCATTATATGTTTTGTTTCTTTTTAGTGAGACATCTTCAGCTCCTACATGAACCATGAGAGATAGTCGATAACATAGATGATGTCTAGAATAATATATATTAAGTAAATTAGACTCCCAATAAAATGTTGATAAAGAATTGTATTCACTTGTAGTGATGGTTTTATACAAGACAATTGAAGCTTTGTATCCATAGGTGTAGAAATTGGATTATTGTCTATCATCCAAAATTTATCAAGCATTGTCTTGGCATAATTAATCCAAGACACAAATAATTAGTGTTCATTTTTCCATAATTATAGCCTAATATAATATTGTATAAGCCTGAGATATGTCATGTAAAATGGTAAATTGAGATATTTCTTGGTTGCATCAATCATCTCCACTTAATTTCCATTGATGACTAGATCATTGAAATACATAATAGCAGTCACAATATCCCCCCCTTGATATTTAAGGTGGATATTTGGATCATATATAATCCTCTGGAATTCATGTTGAATGAGATGTACATTAATTTATATGTACCAAGCTTGGGGAGCATGTTTGAGACCATAAAAATATTTTATGAGTTTACATACTTTTCACTCATTATTAAGTGCAACAAAACCTTCTAGTTGTGTCATGTAAACTTATTATAGTATATCCCCATTAATAAAGTCACTCTTTACATACATTTTGTGAATCCTCCATCTAAACTATGAAGATAAATCAAATATCATTCTAATAGCCTTTATCTAGGTCATAAGATTAAATGTCTCTTCATAATTTATGCCTTCCTTTTGTACATATCACTTTTCTATGATTTGTGCCTTATGATTATAAATACTTAAATATGATTTGTATTTGATTTTTAAGACTCATTTACAATTAATTACCTTCTTCCCTGGTGGAATATCTTCAAACTACCATGTGTTATGTCTCATCAATGATTAAAATTATGCATTCATGGTACCATTCCAAGGTTTAGACTCTAGGCATTCCTAAAACATAAAGGGCTCTATTACTTCTACAAATATGCTCATTAGGGATATATTGACCTTGTTTTGGTTCATGTTATGAGTCCTTAGTTTAGTAGTCAATGTGTTTAAAACTCTATATAGTTTAGCATCTCTTTATGTACTTGTATACCATTTAGGCATATGTTACACTGTTATTGTGGGTGGATATGCATTATTTGACTGATCATCACCATTAGTGTTTTTATGACCTTATGAATTATCTATAGGTATGATTACTCAATCAAGTGAATTTATATAAGGTAAACTAGTTTTAACTTTCTCATCAAACTTTACATATTTGCTTATGGATATTTTCCTTGTTTCAGGATCTATAACTCTATTGGCTAATGACTCTTCATTGTACCATAATAAGATGTAAGTAATGGATTTATTATCCAATTTATTTCTCTTATTTTTAGGAAAATGTATATAATCCTTACATCAAAAAACATGAATATGTGTAATGGAAGGTTTACTCCCTATTTAGGCTTCATGTGGAGTCATATTATCAAGAGTTGTAATAGGTGACCTATTCAACAAATACACTATTGTATTAACTTCTTCTACCCAAGATGTATATGCCAAACTTAAATATTAAATCATGCAATGTAAAATTTACATGATAGTAAAATTATACCATTTAGAAACACCATTCTACTGAGGAGTGTATGGTGGAGTCATCTGTTAAACAACTCTGTGACCTTTCAAATAAGTAGAAAATACCTTACTAGTGTATTATGTCCCTCAATCTAAATAAAGATCCTTAATTTTATGACTAGTTTCACTTTTCACCACTAATTTGAAATCTTTAAAAGTATTCAAGGATTCATATTTAGTATTTATATATTATACTCATGAGTAGTCATTAATAAAGAGCATATAATACTAAAACCTATAGTGACTAGGTCTCATCAATCCACATAGATTTGTATGCATTGGATCTAGATTTCCATATGCTCTTGAGAAACTTTGACCAAAATTTGTTTGATGTTGTTTCCTAATAAGACAAATACGGTGCATGTCTATATTTTTATTCAACTTAGGAATTACATAGTCCATGTTATGATGGATTATTGTTTTAAGGTTTCTAAAATTGATATGACCATATCTATGATGACACAAATTGGTTGAAACTAAATCTCTAGTTATAAGTGCTTGATTTTTAGACTAAAAAAGTTAAGTTGGAACATTTTCCTAACTCCTAAAGATTGTGTAACAACTTTTGGGTATTTTGACTATATTTGATTAGACACATGTTTTTATTGTCTTTGTTATAAAAATCAACCTTTAGGTTGTGCTCAAGTAATTACCTAATAGAGAGTATATTATTGGTGATTTAAAGACATAAAAGACATCAAAAATCTTATGAGAATTTTATCCAAGTGGTAATGAAATATTCCCTATGCATTTCACATGATAAGATGAATCATCACCAAAAGATACATAATTTTTTATAGAATCCTCATTCATATTGTAGAACTAATCTTATCTTCTATTAATGTGTTGATTTTCACCTGAGTTGACATACCAAATAGAACTTTGTGAGGTTGAATATTCATGAGATTGAGAGGCACAAATGAAGTGCTCATCAGAGTGAATATATTTTGGTTTAACAATGTTGCATTGGTGATTAGGTATCTTCTTCTAATTACCTTTCTTATGATCTTATATTTTTTGTCGATGTGATGCTTATTGTTTATTGGGATTATTTTTACTTGATGAACCTATATAAAGGAGTTATACCAATAATTATTTAGGTCATGGCCTTTATTTCCATAAATGAGATAGACTTTATCTTGTTTATTCCCTTGGAAATTATGTTATTAACCTTGATTTTATTTATAAGACTTGATTTGTATCTTTAATATCTATTGATGAGAGGTAAGAACATGTCCTTCCAATTCTTCTTCTTTTGTATACATAGACTTGTCTTGTTACAACATGTTCACCAACTTGTCAAAAGATATTTTTTATTTTGTGACAATCAAAGTAATCGTGAATATCCTATAAGAAACTAACAACACTCTAAGTACTATTAGTATAAGACAGTTATCTGAAACTTTCACCTAATTATTGGAGTGAAGCCCTTAGGGTTGCAACATGTCATAAAATATTCTACTTTCTCACTAGACTTAAAATAAAGTGAATGAAGTTGACTCTAAAAATGGAAAATTTTCCTTAAGTTTTGGCCTCATAGAATATTTGGAGCTTATCCCAAGAATATTTTATTGTTGTAGCCTCACAAATATGAGGTTGTACCTCATATGATACCCTAAAGATTATTATTATTATTATTTCATTATTATTTGATTTATAAAACTTACATTTTTGGTCAACATCAATAGAATGTCAGGTAAGGGTATCATTGACAATAGCAAAAAAGTATTCAAATTTCTAATGTATCCCAATTTTTAATTTTTAAGTAGCATAGTTTCCACCATGTAGAAGTTGTGAGTCTGGGAAAAAGAATTTTGGACCACTTCCAACCATTATGTAGAATATAACCAAAGTTGATGGATTGGTTCCTTATCACTCTAGTTATTAAGGTCTCCCTTTTTATATATCACCAGATCAATATACCAAAACTTTTTATATATGCACCCTTCCTATATACCCAATAGTATGTGGAAGAAGCTCACCCTTTATATATACCCAATAATACCTAAAAGAAGCAAACATATGTGAAATTGAATTATATGTGGTACCTAGAAAGTGTGATTCTAGGAATCTAATGATGGAGGAGAGGTTAGATCAAGTGTTAGTTTTCATATAAAATAATGAAATGAAAAACACATTAACAAGATTAACACCACCATGCCTAGATCATAGGGGGAGCTTAGTGAAAAAAATAAAAAATAAAAAATCTTAATTAAAATGCAAATAACTTATAAATTCCTTACCTCCTTGAATGATCCAAATAATGTGTTCATTTGTTTTTGTCAACTTATACTCAAGAAGTCTTTAGAAAATGGAATTTTGTGGCTCCTTCTCTCCTTGACGCCATTGTTGGCTTATGCTTGCTTGATTTAGTTTGATATCGATTGATGGATTATGATTTTATAATTATAACATTATGTATTTGAATAATGCACCAAATCCTACATTATAACTTTACTATGATGAAGCTCTCCAAATGAAGAGGCAAATGCTTGTATTTATAGGTTTAGAGACTAACCCCAACTCAAGGTGAGTTAGAGTGTAGTTAAAGATTGGAATGGGTTCAAACCTAAAATTTATGAGTTAATTAACCTCATTAGAGTTAAAAGGTGTTAAATGGTCATGATTAGCAATGAATAGGCATGTTGAGATATTCTTGGATATTTGACAACTCACAAAAAGGTAATTATGAATTCATAGGATATTCTTGATTTTTTAATTTCCTTTTTGATAATTCATTAATTTATCATGGATAATTTAATTAGGAATTTGATTTGATTTTGAATGTTAACTAATTGTATTTAGGTATTTTAGCATTTTCAAGATTTGAATTAATTTTATGTGTGCATTTACCCTATTTAATTGGTCTATAGGCTAAATTGCTTGTTGTAATGCTATAGAATAATTGGAGATGAATCCATGAGAGGTTTATGTTGTTTATGGTAGGATACCCCAATTAGGGATGCATTAATGAGATTATATCCTTTGATGATTGATTCAAAAGTAGATTTAAGATGTTTAGTGATTCTTAAGATTAATTTTCAAGGGTTGGTAAGAATTAATTTGAAGTCTGGGATGAAGTCATTAGTGGCCAATTTTAGGTGTCTACAATTTTCCCCTATTTAGGAAGGAATTTCAAGCTATAAGCATAGTAACATCTTATCAAATATTGAAAGGGTCCTGTATGATTATGACTTTAATGGAAATGGATGAACTATAGATGCCCTATTGAAGGAAATGTTAACAAAGGGGTAGGCAAATAGTCTTTCAAAAGAAAGAAACAAGTGGACCAAATAGATGAAATGATGGGGTGGAAGGGAATGATTTACCCATAGGTAGTTTTAATTAGTGTCATATGGAGCTACCCTAGTTAGGTAAAAAAACATGATGATTTTTCCACAAGCGGTTCTAATCATCGACATAGGTGGGATAATATATAATGATTTGACCAAAGGTACTTATAATAATAATACCCAAATTATGGAAAACATATGGAAGATGCAAGTGAAATGGTATATGATGATTTTTCCAAAGGTTATGATAATCATTAGACCCTGATTATGGCAAATAAGTGAGGTGGTATACAATGATTTTCCTAGAAGTGGTGATAATCACTAGTATCTCTATTATGGCAAAAATAATATGAGATATGGTGATGGTAAATTTATACAAAGGAGAAAGATGAATTTGGGAAACTTCATACTAAGGAGATGTTCATTTGAACTAGTAAAGGAAGAAAATGCTTTTGTTGTTTAATTAATCTATTTGGGATGTAATTTGGATTATATCAAGAATATTGATGGTGTTAGTGACAAGGATATATCATTGATTCATTATTGTGTAGAATCTTTAAGATGGTTTTCACATGATGGTAGGCATCATGATAGAAAACCATGAGGACTTGGCCAAAATATTCATAAGGACTAACTCCTGATCCAATACTTAGAAAAATAATACACCAATGATAAAAAACCATGATGACAATGTTGATGTATGAATATGGATGGCTTTGAGAATAATACACCAATAATAACCCAATGAATGCACATAGACTAAATCAAGGCACAATAATAAAGTAAAAAAATAGACAAACAAATAATGGTTAGTCACAATGTTAGTAAAAATAACATGACACAAACAAGATGATGCATATTTCTCCTAGAAAATAGGAGACAACTTAACAAACAAATAAAATGGGGGAATAGAATAAATGAAAGGGGGTGGCCAAGATATCTCTAGATGCACTAATCAAGTGGATGTTGCCTACATAGTTTCTTGGATAAAATATGTAATAAAACTTTAGGCTAAATGTAGTTATCCTAGGAAGTGGGATAGAAGAAAATGATAAGAAATAAATCAAGATGAATGGTATAGAATAATATCGTAATGAACTCAAAAAATGATGAGAGCATGGGATGACAGGGCTAATAAATATGGTGAAACTAAATGACAAGTGGTTTCTTGTGACTTAGTGAGGGTTCCCATAATCCTTATGGCAAATAAGTGGTCAATGTTTTTGGTTTTTTTGGAACAGTTTTACAAATGTTTTTAGAATTTTATAGGTATCTCAACTTTATTGAGAATGATGATACACTAAATAGTATAAGATCTAAAAATGGTTAGAGCATTTAAACTAATTTTTTTTGTAAAATGGTGAGAGCATTCAAACTTAAAATGAACAAAAAATAGTAAGTGTGGGCTTAGGTTTCTCATAAAATGGCTAGAGTGTAAGGAAAAGAGGGACTGAGATGACCTCAATGTGAATTGAGTATGGCCTAAATAGTCCCAAGATGGGACCTCAAGTCTCTATAGTTCCACCTTAAAATGAAGGAATCTGACTAGTATAGTAGTCAATTCAAACAAAATAGGCATAGTTGGCATAATGACACACTACAACATAGGAATGGCAAGTTGGTATATTAGGGCATGATAAAAAAATGTTTCCCCTAGTTTTCCCATAGGTGGTTATAACTAGGAAATAATAACATAAGTCAATGTTACTAATTTGACCATAGGTAGTTATAATTAGTCGCAAGATGGTGGTACACTAATTTTACCAAAGGTAGTTATAATCATGACTACACAAACATGACATGGTATAAAATGAAACAAGAAATGAAGGATGCAAATACCAAAACTTCTATCATACTACTACAAAAAAATGGCCTATGTCTATAATACTTGAAACAACTGTTGAAACTAATCTAATGCTTCATGATGAAAGTGGAACTAATGGAATGAACCAAGGTCAAATCGATTGGGTAGGAAGTGTCAAAACATCTTGGTCAATAGAGAAGTGTTTCTACCTCAAATTTGCTTTTCAGACTTAAAAGAAAGAAACTAAAAGAAAGTAATGGACAAGGCTTGGAAGTACCTAGACTAAAGATTGCGCACCGTAAATCCAGACGCTGTGAGCACTCCTCTTTGGCTGTGAAGGAATGACACCTGCAAGAAAAAGAACTTGGACAAAGAGACGTTAGATAGATAGATGGTGGGTTGCTAGGCAAAAGCCTATTCCCAGAAGTATGAAAACTTCCTTAAGGGAGGTCAACCCACTGTTTTGATAAAAATAAGTCTGATAAAAAGATAGAATGCTGAAAAGGACTGAAATAAATAGTAAATTGAAAGAGAAGAGGAAGCAAAAGCTTACCTGGAAGAAGCTGTCAAACTGGTCACAGTCGCCGGCGTCGGTGGTCCTACCAGCGTCGGTTGTCGGGTCTGCCGACGTCGGTTAGTCTGCCGACGTCGGTGGGGGTAATGACCGGTGTCGGTCGAGGCAATGGCCTCTTAGACGGGTCTGGTCAAGTTCTGGTCTGTGGATGGTCCAGGTCTTGGTCTAAGGTCTGGTTTGTGGACGTGTCTGTGGACGGGTTTGAGTCTGATTTGAGGCAGTTAGGGGGTCTGAGCAGGGGAGTCAAATGGACAGAGAGGGACAGAGGGATAGGGGAAGCCAATCAGGGAGATAGGAATCCGGGTCTGGGTGACAGTCAAGACTCAGGGGAAGAAGAGCTGAATCTAGCTTAAAAACATGATAACTAGAAAGCATAAACCAAATAAACAGAGTACTTACTTGTGCCCTGCTGAAGAAGGTGTTGATGTTGTTGCTGGTGTTGCTGGATGTGAACCCTGTTGCTGATGAAGATTCCCTGTTGTTCACCTGCAGAAGATTGCTGTGTACTTGAGGGAGAGAGGTCAAGTGAAGGACTGATACAAGGGTCTGATACGAAGGTTGAAGAGTCGGGATGCCCAGGGAAAACGCAGAGAAGTGAAGAAAAGCCAAACGGAACCAGAGGAAGAAAGAACGGTGCAGAAGCCGTTATGAAAGGTGCCGACGCCGGCAATATCGCCGATGTCGGCCGAAGGCTGACCGATGTCGGTGGCTGAAAGGCCGGAGAAAGGCTAAAAATAGCCTTTCATCCATTTCCCAATGGCCGGGTCAAATGAATGCCAGGATGAAACGGTCGACGGGGTTAAATGGACGAGAGGAGAGGTTGGAATGGGAGACTAAGGCATTAAATGGCCATGTGGGGAATGAAGGGGATCCAAGGAGGGTATCCTAGGGTGGCGAGGTGGCAAGGAGAAGGAAAAGGGGCCTTATTTAATTAAAAATAGATGTTTATTTCCAATTAATAAGACTTAGGTGGGTTAGGGACCAAGGAGGACTAGGAGGGAGAAAGGACCAAGGGGTTAGACACTTTTTAGGTGTCTACATTTGCCCCTTTTTGTCTTGTTGGTTGTTCCAGATGAACTGTAAGACAAAAACAGGGAGTGGTTGCCCCAGGTGAAGGATGATGTGGATTGCCCCGAAGTGGATGAGGTATTCCCCCTCAAAGTAGGAGTCGAGGGAAGGGAACCTGATGTCGGGTGCTGATTTGACAAAAGGTGGATGAGAAAGAGAGAAGTGAGTGAAAATGCTACAAAAGTTGTGATTGCACGCATACCACTGCACAAGATGGTCAGGTCAAAAGTGTCGCAGGTCAAGTGTCAAGGAGTGCCAAAATTGAAGTAACCGGGCCCCAGCATTTAGTTGTCTGCTGATCGGGTCACTCAATCTAAGCTGAAGCTCCAAATGGTCATCGTGTCCCAGGTATCCAGGGCTCAGGAAGTGCTCCCAGAAACATGAAAAAGCCACAAGTAGTAGGGATCAACTGGCTCGCGATCCTATACTTTTGAAAGGTCAAAAATAGTCTGCGGATAATTCTGCTAACCAGCCATGGAATAACATACACACAAAAACAACCAAGGCAACATTGGCTTGGAAGAAGGTCAAAGAAGATACGCATGATCGCCAATGGTCATTGGTCAAGAGGATGGATGGACGAAAGGATGCGGCCGAGCTAACCCCAGAAGACCCCATGTCAACTAAGTGCTGCCTACATAGCCCTGGTGATAGGGCCTAAGGCCGATGTAGTTCTCCCTAAAAGGGAGGGAGGGTCAGAGGGATTGATTGGTCTTGGTCAAAGTCAATGATTGGTCTTGGGCAAAGGTCTTGGTCAAAAGGTCTTGGTCAAAGGTCTTGGTAAAAAGGTCTTGGTCAAAGGTCTTGGTCAAAGTTGACGAAGTGGGGCGTGATAAGAGTCAAAGAAGAGAAGGTTTGTCCATCATAGAGATGAACAAACGGGGGTGGTCGAGCTAACCTCAGAAGATGCGGTATCTGAGTGCTGCCTACATAGCCCTGGTCCTAGGGCCTCAGACCAATGTAGTTTAGACAAATTGAGAAGATTGGTCGGTGATTGGATGTGGTCAAGCGTCGAAATGATGAGGCTAAGATGAGGATAAAAGGATGCTACAGATGGTGTATTCTGTAGAAGTGGTCGAGAGTCTTTCATCCCTAGCAAGTTTCCATAGTCGCGATGGATGTATGCTAAAAATGAATGGACGGTCTATTTATGCTTCAGCAAGTATTGGTTTATGCTTAACATAAATTGGGTCTGGTCGGTAGTTTCCATGTGTATTGGTGTCCACAGAAACTATGTGAAAAGGACAAGGATGATGCCTGATGTCATGTTGAAAATGTCGAGGCTGGTTTGAAAAATGTTGAAGTTGGCTTGGTTTAAGGATGAGTCGATAATTGACGTGGCCAAAGCGTGACCAAAGTGTAGAGAAAAGGTGAAAGGCAAATTGCTCTTTCATTGACAAGGACCAGAAAGGAAGCATAGATAGGGGTGATTAGAACCAAAGCCCCGTTTATGCATTGCGTCGTTGACCAGTATGGAGTTAGAACGGTAATTGAATCACTTTGACATTAAAGTGAGCTCGAAGTCCCTTGAGCCGGTGATAGGAGGAGGATAGGGTAACCTAGTTTAAGAGCAGGAATAACCTTGCCCCTTTTATAGGAGACCCTGAGACAACAAAAAGCCAATGTCCGTGACTCATCTTTTTTTTTTTTTTTTTTTTGCGCAGACTGATCGATGCGGGAAGCCTGCATAGAGATGTCATTTGATGTAATGGTCATGTTGCGAAGCTGATCGATGTGGGAAGCTTCTAAAATAGTTGTTGTTTATTGCCAGAGTAGTCATAGCCATCCTTCGAGGGAGTGGTCTATATTTTTGTTTGATAATGTTTGAAAAGTTGGCCTAGCTGTCCTTCAAGGGATCAGTCTAGTAATACAGCAATGATAGTACAGCTGTCCTTCGAGGGATCAGTCTGTCTTTTGATTTTGACTTGATTTAGTGACCATGGATATGTTTTGACATCTTGATTTGTATATATTGATAGAAATGAGAGTCACGGACAGGACTGTAGAAGGTCAAGGACGCCCCTTTTTATTAGGACAAAGCATCACTGCATCCTAAAAGGGTTGTAGAGGACTTGTTAAAGGGGAATAGGGTTGACAAGGAATGAGGGTTAAGAGGACGAGGATTGCTCAAGGGATGAGATCAAGTTACGTGTCAAGTAGACGAGTACTTGACTAGCAGAAGAAAGGTCGAAGATGCAAGACAGAAAGGGGTTTAAGGTCTAAAAAGACCCTGGGCCATGCTAGTATGTTAAGGTCCGAGTCAATTAGGAGCAAACTTGCCCCATTTGCCTCTTTCCAGATTGGTCAGGTGTTGATTGATGGATGTGAAGTTGGTTGACATTGTCGTTGGCTAGTCGAAAAAGGTTGAATGTTTGGTCGAGAGGTCAGGTTGATTGATATTTGGTTGTAGTTTGGTTGAGACTAGTCGAATAATTGGTCGGGGGTTGGGTCGATGGACACTTGGTCGAGATGTAAGATTAAATGAGTGATTGATATGTGGTAGAGACTGGGTTGAAGAGTTGGTCGAGGTTTGGATGAAGGATGAGTTCCCCCAGCGGGTAGGGAGAATGTTTGAAAGATTGGTTAAGGTCGGTTGAGGTTTAGTGGTCAGATGGACGGTGTTAATGTCGAATAAGGGGGTCAAAGGCGGCAAAGGGACCATAGGCTAGCGTGGAGATCCCGATTTAGGCGATGAGGTTGGAGAGGCATGAGTTGGGGTTGATGTCTTGTTGAAGAGGTGGCCAAGAGGATCCTTGATGAGAAGGGTGTCCTTTTTCCGGTGTTGACGAGTGACAGCGCAACAATGCTTAGTGTCATGTCCCGGAGTGTGATGATAGTGGCAGAATGTAGAGTTGTCGAACCAAGATGGCCTTGATTCGTGAGGTGATGAGTGAGGCAGTGTTGAAGGTTTGTTGATGACGTGGTTGAAAAGAAGGGAGGTGTCATTCTCCAAACATTGGTGAATGATGACCTTGAGGGCATGACAATGCTCCGTGTCGTGCCCAAGCGTGCGATGATACGCACAAATGCAAGTGTCATCGAACCATGGTGGTTTAGGTCCGAGAGAGTGATATTGTCTAAGAGGCGGGAGGTCGATACGAGAGGACTGCAACAAGTGCCGTAAGAGCAAGGCATATGAACCTGCTAACGGGTCAGGATGTCTTATTGCAGTAGGGATTGATGACATTGGTTTGGGAGGCGAAGGAGGCAAAGGTCGAGGGCTTGGATGAGATGTATGTCTGATGGGATGAGGGAGTAATAGAGGCGATGTGCCTCTGTGAAAGATGGGAGTGGGAAGCACTCCTACTAAAGTGGACGGATGCAGGCCCAAGATTGAAGGTAATGACGAAGGTGGGGGAGGAATTCTCCGATGTGGTCTAGTGGTCTTCGTGTGTTTGGGTCGAGGGCCACCGTTGTGCGAGGCAAGGTTAGATATGGGTTTGGGCTTGGATGTGGACGGAGGTGCGCGAGATATAGCAATCTTAGGCAAAGGGCAGGAGGAAATCATGACTGGGTCTTCCTCGGTCGAAGTGGGTGGAGAGACTGGTTCTTCCCTTGGTGGAAAAGAAATAAGAGAGGGTGGCTCCTCAAGTGGGCAGAGGGCATGGATGGTCGTGCCTTCTACTTGTAGTTGAGGAGTAGGCAAGGTAGGGTCTTCGAATGGAGGTGGGCTGGATGGCGTTGATGTGGTCAAAGCGTCCTCCAATACAAGAGAGGTAAATGGAGGACTAGTAGGAGAAGAAGGTTCCTCATCCTTTAATGGAAGAGGTTGGTCAAGAACAAGGGGCAAGATAGTGCTAATTGTGCGAATGTCATGGTCTTGAGGGTCGTTGGTCGAAGTCTGGACGTTATTTTGAGTAGGCAGATGATTAGGGAATGGTTGTTTGAAGATTTCAATATGTTGGTTAGGTGGGGCATTCGGGTTATCTAAAATAAGATCCCCCTTGTCGATCATGTCTTGGACGATGTTTTTAAAGGTTCGGCAGTTGTCGATGTCATGGCCTTGGACACGATGAAAGAGACAGAAGTCGGCCTCCCTATACCATGTAGGGATGGCTTTTGAAGGGTCGAATTGAGGTGGTCGGATTGGAGGAAGATTGAGGACCCCCTGCTTAAGAAGTTTTTCCAAAACGGAAGCGTATGGTTCTCCAAGTGGAGTGTAAGAACGCTGAATGTACCGTTGTTGGAATTGTTTGGTGATGCTGGAAGATGTCGAAGGTTGAGATTGATTAGTTGTTGTCGAGGATGGTGATCTAACGACCACAGTGTTGGCCACTCCTTTAGATTTGGAATTGGCAGAAGAAGAAGGTCTGGAAGAAGAATGGCCAGTGGTAGATTTAGCGTTGGTATGACGCAATTTGACCTTATCTTCTTCAAGGGCGCGGAGTTCGAGCTTTCGAGCCATGATGAAAGCTTCGTCAAAAGTGCAGAATGTCTGAATCTGCAAGGTAGAAGAGATGTGTCTGGCACATGCTCAAGAGAAGAGCTCGATGAGCTCAGGTTGAGGCAAAGAGAAGGAGAGCTGGTTGATCAGGCCTCTCCAATGAGCGACAAAGTCGACAATAGATTCGTCGTCAAATTGCCTGATGGAGTAAAGGTCTGTGATTGAGACTTGTTTGGTGATGTTGATTGAGAAATGGTCAAGAAATAGTTGGGCAAGTTGGATGAATGAAAAGATAGAGTGTCTGGCAAGAGAACTATACCAGTCAAGGGCAGGGCCAGAAAGGGACATAGGGAACGTGCATAAAAGCAACGCATCGTCATGGGAAATAAGATAACAGGCATGTCTAAATGCCCGTAGATGTTGTTGAGGGTCTTCCTTACTCTGAAAGCGAGTGAATTTAGGAAGCTCCCAATGGTTAGGGTATGGTCGAATAGGGACGGAAGGATGGATAGGCTCGTTGCAAATTTGTTCATATGACAAAGTATTGCTTGAACCGGAAATAGAGGCTTCGAGACTGGACATTTTATCCATCAGCATCTTGATAAGATCTGCTGACGGATTGGCAGGTTGAGCGCCCCCTAGGTTGTAAGGTGCTTGGAAGAGGCTAGAGGAGGCGTGCGACATAGTCGGTTGTACAACGTAAGGATGACTAGTCGCAGGGGCAGAAGTGGAGGCTAAAGGTGGTTGCGTTACGAAGGTCGAAGGTATAAGTTGACTGGGTACCGCCAAAGGTGGTTGAATGGTGGCACTGGTAGAAAGATAGGTTGGCACGCCTACATTTGTGGGCGCAAGAGTGTGAGGGGTCGAGGCAATCAAGTTCTGATATGATGTAGAACTTGGTTGAATTGCAGGTGGTTGAGGGGGTAATGGAACCCCGATGGAGGTCGGTCTGAAAATAGACGGGGAGGCCAAACTTTGCGTATTGGCCATGGTTGGGTTGATAGTTGAAGCGAAAGGCTGAGTCATAAGGGGTTAGGTGGCGAATGGTGTGGATGTCATCGCCACGTCACCCGGAAGGTCTCGCGTTGGGTTTCTTGCGAGATAGTTTTGAAGGGCTGCGGTGTTGAGGTCCAAGAATCTCTCGAAATCCTGGTCCCCTTCAGGGATGATGGGAATTTGAGTCAGGGTCGGGGTCGGGGTCGGTCCTGTAGGAGTTCTTTCAGTCTCCGAGTTGAACTCCATGATAGGAATTGGTCAGCGACGAGGTAGACGGAAGCAGTTGTTGGCTAAAGTGGTTAAGAAGAGAGTCCTGGTTCCAGAAACTGTGTTCTTATAGTCTCAGAAAACCAGAATGTGATTTTTGACAGAGAATGGACAGATTTCAGGCTGCTAGTTTTGGAAAAAAAGGACAGTGACAGAGACCGACGTTGGTTGAAAAACCGATGTCGGTAGGAAATGAGGCCGACGTCGGTCAGATAACCGATGCCAGGTAACAGATGAAGCCAACGTCGGTAGAAGGACCGATGCCGGTGACAGGGGAAGCCGATGTCGGTGGCCGAACTGATGTCGGTGACTGTGTCTTCCAGAGAGCCAAAAGGTTCTTGGAAAAACAAAGAAGAAAGTGTCCTCACACACTCAAACAAACAGATGAGAAGAGGAAAATAGAGAGATACAGACAAGCCTAAGCGATAAATCCTAGAAATTAACCTTAGAAATTTGTGGCTTATGCCTTAGATGAATGTTTGGGGAGATTGGCTGAAAAATGGGTCCTAGAAGAAGGTGGTCTAAAGATGGTTTTAGGAATTGTTTTAGGTGCTCAAAGATCTGTGTTAGGGTCTGGTACGTGGCCTGGTGCTAAGGAGCAAGCTCCCCTCACTTCACGATTCCAGTGGTTAGCTGGTCTCGCTTAGCCAAGATATACCTCGCCTAGAGTTTAGACTCTGCCAGAGAACGGAGTGGGCTTCCCCCTTGGTGATGAAATCCAAGTAGGGTCACCGGGACGGGTAAGGTATCCACTGGGGGATGAATTCCCAATCGGGCCTTGTCTCAGGTATGTTTTATGTGTGTTTTAGTGCATGTGATTCAGTAGTGTAACATCAAGTGTCTACGGTTTATTCAATATGCGCCTAAGTTACTAGATGTGGACTAATGCAAGCAAAAGCAGAAATGAAAGTGCAATATGTTTTAATGCCCAAGTCGAAATGTGATATTGTTATGAAGACAAGATGGAGAAAGGGATGAGAGTATGATATTTAGACTAGTCTAAAATGCAAGGAAGAAAGGTTTGTTTTAGTCCTGCTTATAGTGTCATTTGGAATAGAAGAAAGAGACAAGAAGAAAGGAGCCTAAATGCACCTAAATGAATGAAAAAAGAAAAAGGAACCCAGGAGGAACCTAGGGTCCCACCGGGCGTGCCAGAGATGTTTCTACCTCAAATTTGCTTTTCAGACTTAAAAGAAAGAAACTAAAAGAAAGTAATGGACAAGGCTTGGAAGTACCTGGACTAAAGATTGTGTACCGTAAATCCAGACGCTGTGAGCACTCCTCTTTGGCTATGGAGGAATGACACCTGCAAGAAAAATAACTTGGACAAAGAGACGTTAGATAGATAGACGGTGGGTTGTTAGGCAAAAGCCTATTCCCAGAAGTATGAAAACTTCCTTAAGGGAGGTCAACCCACTGTTTTGATAAAAATAAGTCTGATAAAAAGACAGAATGCTGAAAAGGACTGAAATAAATAGTAAATTGAAAGAGAAGAGGAAGCAAAAGCTTACCTGGAAGAAGCTGTCAAACTGGTCACAGTCGCCGGCGTTGGTGGTCCTACCGGCGTCGGTTGTCGGGTCTGCCGACGTCGGTTAGTCTACCGACGTCGGTGGGGGTAATGACCGGCGTCGGTCGGGGCAATGGCCTCTTAGACGGGTCTGGTCAAGTTCCGGTCTGTGGATGGTCCGGGTCTTGGTCTAAGGTCTGGTTTGTGGACGTGTCTGTGGACGGGTCTGAGTCTGATTTGAGGCAGTCAGGGGGTCTGAGCAGGGGAGTCAAATGGACAGAGAGGGACAGAGGGATAGGGGAAGCCAATCAGGGAGATAGGAATCCGGGTCTGGGTGACAGTCAAGACTGAGGGGAAGAAGAGCTGAATCTAGCTTAAAAACATGATAACTAGAAAGCATAAACCAAATAAATAGAGTACTTACTTGTGCCCTGCTGAAGAAGGTGTTGATGTTGTTGCTGGTGTTGCCGGATGTGAACCCTGTTGCTGATGAAGATTCCCTGTTGTTCACCTGCAGAAGATTGCTGTGTATTTGAGGGAGAGAGGTCAAGTGAAGGACTGATACAAGGCTCTGATACGAAGGTTGAAGAGTCGGGGTGCCCAGGGAAAATGCAGAGAAGTGAAGAAAAGCCAAACGGAACCAGAGGAAGAAAGAACGGTGCAGAAGCCGTTATGAAAGGTGCCGACGCCGGCAATATCGCTGACGTCGGCCGAAGGCTGACCGACGTCGGTGGCTGAAAGGCCGGAGAAAGGCTAAAAATAGCCTTTCATCCGTTTCCCAACGGCCGGGTCAAATGAATGCCAGGATGAAACGGTCGACGAGGTTAAATGGACGAGAGGAGAGGTTGGAATGGGAGACTAAGGCATTAAATGGCCATGTGGGGAATGAAGGGGATCCAAGGAGGGTATCCTAGGGTGGCGAGGTGGCAAGGAGAAGGAAAAGGGGCCTTATTTAATTAAAAATAGATGTTTATTTCCAATTAATAAGACTTAGGTGGGTTAGGGACCAAGGAGGACTAGGAGGGAGAAAGGACCAAGGGGTTAGACACTTTTTAGGTGTCTACAAGAAGGTCTGGTATAACCGAATGGTAGAATGATAATATGATATAATGGTATAATGGTATGGTACAAAGATTAATGTTGATAATATGGTACAACTTGAAATGGTCCTTATAAACAATACACCTAGTCACTCAAGTGAAGTAACACTTAAGCTGTATAATATTCATCATCTCATCATGTTCATCCACATCTGGTGTGGTGAGATTGTATGCTTTAACACCATAGTTTGAAACAATGATGAAAGGACCTACCCAATTAGGTTTGGACTTGCCCATATGTTTATTCTTGGTCATGGTATTATTTTGGTTTTCTTTAAGAACAAGATCATCATGATCAAATTCTCTATTTTTAACATGCTAATTATAGTGGCCACAAAGTTTTTTTTGATATGCTTGAAAGTTGTTAATTGCATCTATGCATTTCTCATCAAGTAATTCTAGGTATTATAGGTGAGCTAATTGATAGTCTTCATTGTCTAGGACATGTTTCAAAGAGATAATGAAGATAACTCAACCTCAATGGGAAGAATGACATCAATGCTATAAATAGGTGAGTATGGAGTAGAACCATTTGGAGTATGGTGATTCGTATAATATGCCCAGAGGGTGTAGAATATCTGGAGGTGCCAATCCTGGTCAACATCATTAACAATCTTTTTAAATATGTTGACAATGGTTTTATTATATGATTTTATTTGGTCATTACCTTGAGTGTAATATTCCATGGAAAAATGTTGTTTAATCTTGTACTCAACATAGAGTGATTTGGCATCCTTGTTTTTGAATGATCTACCATTATTAGATATAATTTTGGAGTGGATAACATAGAATCAAATGAGATGGTTGAATATGAATTTGAAATTTTTATTTTTGTTCACCTAGATCAGTGGTATAACTTCAACCCACTCAATGAAATATTTTGTGGTGGTAAGGATATATTTATGGCCATCAGATGAGGTGGGGTTTATCTTCCCAATGAGATCAAGGCCCCATATATAAAATAGCCATCGTGTCAACATTGGTTTCAAAGTCTTGGCTAAGGTATGAATTAGATTGGCATGTCATTGACATTTATCACATCTTTTAACATACATAATTACATTTACATCTATCATTGGCTAATAATACTTGGTATGTAAGAGTTTTTAGATAGGACTGTCTTGCATGTGTGGGCTCCAAATACCCCCTCATGAACTTCCCATAATGCTAATGTAGATTTTTCCAAATTTAAACAATAAAGTAGAGTTCTATCAAAATTTTGATGGTATAGGGGTTAGTCTAAGTAAGGTATAATGTGTTGCATTGTGAATAAAGGCCTTGGATATTTTATGGGATAGGTCTAGTGGCATAGCTTAGTCATTAAGATAGGCATATACGTCTGACTACCAACTAGAGTTGGGACCAACAATATCACAGATCATTGTGATAGTTAAAGGTTTGTGAGTTAGCATTAACAGATTATCAATGAGAAAATCATATTATTTGGCCATGTTTGTATTATGAATCAATGATCTAATAGTAACCATGGAATCTACTATTATATTAATAGCACTTGGTATATGTTCAAATTGTATATCAACAATCTATTATTTGAGAGTGTCGATGATGGCTTCATATGGCACAAGTTTGTCATCCTTGGTTGTGAAATGATTTGTAACCTAATTAATGATTAATGGATAATCACCATAAACCTTTAGATGATGTATGTTCCATTGTACTACCTATCTAAGTCCTATAATGAGTGCCTCATATTTAGCCATGTTATTGGTATAAACAAAATTGATACTAGATGACTTAGGGATTAAATCCCCTTATTGAGTAGACCCTGATCCATGTGATATGAATGATCCATCAAAATATAGATTCTAGTGCTGCTCATCAAGAGGTGTTTCAATGATGTTCATAATGGATTCATCGAGGAATTAGAATGTTAATGGATCTATATTTACAAGGGGTGCTTTAGCAAGCTGATTTGTGATAAATTAACCCTTAATGGATTTTTAGTTGATATACTCTATCTAAAACTCACTAAGAATCATGATCTATTTGTCCATGTATCCTTATAAAGCTATTTTGGATAGTAGCTACTTGAGTGGATCTACTTTGTAAATAACCTTGGTTTTATTATTTAACATGTAATGTCATATTTTCTAAGTTATGAAGACCATAGTTAAACAAGATTTTTCAATGATCATATAATTGTGCTCATACACAAATAGTGTATGGCTTAGATAGTACACAACATACTCCTTTCCATTGTCATCATGTTGAGCTAGAAGTGCCCCTAAGGATTTGTCTATGTTTGATAGATATAGAAAGAATGGTTTTCTTAGGATAAGAGGCAATAAAACTAGTGTATTTACAAGATATTCCTTCAAGCACTAAAAGTATTTTTGGAATTCATTGTCCCAATGAAATTCTAATGATTTATTTAGTAGATGTGTGAATGAGTGGCATTTGTCTACCAATTGAGATATAAAACATATAATGGATTGGATTTTTCCCTACAAACTATGAAGTTACTTCAAATTCGTCAATGATGGCATCTCTATTATGGCTCATACTTTTGTTGGATCAACTTCAATGCCTCAAAAAGACATAATTAAGCCAAGCAATTTACTAGAAGTGACTCCAAAAACACACTTATTAGGGTTGATCCTAACTTTGTATTCATGAAGTCTCTCAAATAATCCTCCACAATGATGTTGGATGATTGACCCTAGTCTTTGATTTACCTAGTATGTCATAAACATAGTCTTCACTAATGTTATGCATCATATCATGAAATATGATGGTCACCACCTCTTTGATAGGTGGCCCCTTCATTTTTGAGACTAAATGGCATAACCTAAAAATAGAAGGTTCCCCATAAAATGGTGAATGTTATTTTATGCTAGTTTTTGATGTGATTATGATCTGATTGTAGCTTGAGTATCCATCCATAAGTGAAAGCATTTCATAACCCAATGTAGAGTCAATAATCATGTAAATGTCTGGTAGAGGAAAGTTATCCTTAGGATAGGCCTTGTTTATGTCTCTAAAATTAGTATAGATTCTGATTCCTTTTGGCTTTTTACTAATGGGTATAGTATTAGAGATCCACTTTAAGAAATCAATTGGTTGATTACATACCTCTTATAAGAGATTTTACAACTCTTTATTTACTAATATAGAGATGTGATGATGTATCTTACACAATTTTTTTTTAAAAATCTTGGCATCATGATGTACTATAAGGTGGTGAACAACCAAGGTAGGGTCCAAATCATGCATGTTAGTGTAGGCCCAAAAAACATATCAACAAATTCCATCAATAGGGCTATAAATAATTCATGTTCCTCATCAGTGAGGTACATGCCTAATTTGATCCATTTTAGGTCATCTAGAGTCTTGATGTTTACCTCTATTGTGTCTTCCACTAGAAGGGTTGAACCATATTCTAGAATAGTGGGTAAAGATTTGAACTATTTGGCAATGTTAGAGTCTTCTATTAAGATTGGATCTTTGATTTATCCTAGTCATGGTGAATCAAAATACCCTAAAGGTAGGGATATACATGTGACAAATAATTTTTTAAACTCTTACATTATGTGGTCAAAGGCCTATTATTTTTCAAGGTTGAATTCAGATCCAGAGATAAGTTCATTGTTGGTGGTGTCCTAGATGATTTAATCAAAAACAATTTTATTATTCAAGAATAAACTTGGAATCATAGACAAGATCATGATTGGTGGTATCTTGGTCTATGTTTGAGGAAGGTTGAACACCCCATCCAATGTCACCTAAAACAAGTTTTCACCACTAGATTGGCCTTTTTATTTACTTTTTCCCTAGTCCAAAAGTGCCTCAAAGAGGTTTTAACTTTGAGAAAATAGATGTTTTATTTAATTGTTATTAGATAGGGATGTTCACCTACTCTTAGAAATAGACTTTAGGATCTAATTTTACTGATAACCCTTAATTGTGGTCTCCGAATAGAACATTGTCCTTAAGGCTTAAAAATCACATAAGGCTTCATCATTTTAGAACTCATCAACCAACACTATTGATTTTTGTTGGCCTTAGTTTATAAATTGGGGATAATATAATAAACATGGATTATGGTGAATTATTTGTAAATATATATAAATGGAATTAGATTCAAATAAATTATTATGGGATAAGTCATCAAAAGGGTTGTGATCAAACTCTACTTCACTGTCGACATTATCATAACTAGTCACTAGCAATGGAAATCAAATAAGATATGTGAGGTCACCCCTAGGTAGTTTAAGTTTGAGACCATAGTTTCCCTTTTACTAATCATATAAATTGGCTCAAGCATTCCCTATTGATTTAGCTTGAGGCCTCCTCGTTCATAGGCTTGGTTCTTCATGATCTGATTAGGAATGGGGTATTTGGAATTTTTATAACAATTAGCCAATTCATCATTGTAAAACCATGATTCATATTCTACAAGAGGCTATTATTATTAGCTAAAGTTTGGTATGAAAGTGATAGGTACCAGACTATGTAGTTTGGATTTTCCCTTTCTTTGCAATTCAATGTAAGGTGGTTTGGCTTTTGGTCTTCCAAACGATTTTTGGTTATGTGGAATCTTGGCAATGTGGAATATATCATGGGTCAACTATTATTTTGGGCCATTAGCTGAGATGGTATAATGGTTATAAATTTTAGGAGGTGGTATGTGGGAAAGTGAATCAAGGGTATCAAGGTCAATGCAATTGGCCTTTGGTGAATCAACAAGTATTTATTTCCCCTTACCTTGATTGGGAATTAGATTCATGTTAAAATGGTAGTTATATATTTTAAACTTAGCCTATAAATTATTACAATGCTTTTATAGGTGTAAATCTCCTATAATAATAACCTCTATACTTGAATGGGAGAACTTGATACACTAGTGCAATGTCGATGGGATTGCATGAATCTTGTGTATCCAAGGTCTACCCAAAAGCACATTATATGAAAAATAGAGATATAAACACATGGCATAGTGTATCATGGTTCAAAGGCCCAATGATAACTGGCAAGTTAATAGTGCCTTATGATTCTCATTCTACATTGTCATAGACCTTGATGGTGATTATTTTTTGTTAGAGATTCGGTATCATGTACCCAAGAAGCTTAATGAGCTTTAGAGACAAAATATGTATCCCTGATCTATTGTTTATGAGGACATGCTTCACTTTGTGCCAAATTATGTAAACTTTGATGTATAATGGATTGTTATACAGTGTGATAAAGGATGATGTATCACTTTGGTTGAAAGTTAACAGTTAGCTTGGAGATAGATTCCCAACCAAAGCTAGAAATTTGTTTAGAGATATGTCATTTGTAACTTTGTATTATCCAAGGAATTCTATCAAGATGTTTATGTGGATAGTAACATATGCAACATATATATAATGAATATTTATACTGACATATTTTTTAATTGTTCCATAATGCCAAGCATCTTTTCTTGGATAGTAGTAAATGGCTTATTTTGAGGTAGAATGGTTGGTTAGATGATGGGTGAAGTGGTAGATGGTTGTGGGCCTAGTATGGTAATCTTTGATCATTGAGTTATGATTACATAATTGGGATTATATATAGGACCATTATCACTAACAAATGGTAGTTGATGGGGACTAAATAGGAAAGTCTCAGTTTCTAGTGCACTTGTGTATGGTCATGAGTTAATGATGAGTTATCAGTATAAGATCCAAACATGGGAATCCTTACTTATTGGTTCACCTGTATGCAGTCCTAAGTCAAGGAAGGATTACCAATATGGGTTGGTTGATTGGGAATGATTAGCAATGGTCTTGTCTGATTGGTACTTTGTCTTGGATTAATGGAAATGGTGTTAATGTGACCTCCTTCAATATGGCCTAAAATCATGTTTTAGTAATGTACAACTACATGGTAGGTTTTTTGGTTATTGGCATCATTATACCTTGGTTATATCCATTATTTTGACATTATTATTTCTACTTCTAATTTTTTTGTTTCTAACTTGGTTGTTGATAATGCTGTTGTTGTTGTTATTATTGCACTAGCTACTATAGTTGTTATTGTTAGTTGTAATGTTAGGGAAAGGGTTTTTGATATATTCTAAGATTTTGATTGGATGTGGAAATTCCATGATCCAATGTGATCTCTTCATTTTCTAACATATTCTCAATCACATGTTTAATTTACACAAAACAATGTAAATTATGGCCATTTACCTGATGATATTCATAGAATTCCTTTAGACTATACCAGTATGGATAGGTATCACCCTCAAGATAACACTTTAGAATAGGCTAGCTAATTAGATTAACTACAGTGAGTTTGTGAAACACAAATTCAAAGGGTTCTCTAAGGTTACTAAAGATGTGATGAGTAGTCACATTTCTCATTAGAGGAGGGTTTTGCAAAGGCATATTTTATTGCACTTGTTGTGTTGGTTTAGGTTGTTGCACTTAATAGGCTTATTGTGTTTGTTAAAGAGGTTGTTGGTTAGGAATAATTTGGAAAAGAAATGGAGTTTGAGGAGATGGTGTTTTCACCATTTGGACATGTCATGAATCTATTAATTTTTTCCCTAAAACATTCTTGTTGTGATTGAATTGCTTGGTTTTGTCATACTTTTTGGCCTGGGTGGGTTATTACACTTGTGTTTGGACTTGGTTCAGATTTTGGCCATTATTCTGGTTCTATTTCTAGTTATGATTTGACAAGGTTAGTTTAATGATCCTTTTATTAATGAGGTGTATTTCTATCAACAAACCTTTATCAATTATCTCCTTAAAAGTGTGTGCACACTGTAACTCTAGATTATAAGATATCTCATTGTGTAAATTCTTGGTAAACATAATGACTAGTTGCTTATCTAGTAGATTATGGTTAAATTAGTTTATAAGGGCTCTCCATCATTGTAGATAACTTGTGAATATTTCATTGGCCTTTTATTTTTCTTGCATAAAATATACCAATGAAATCTCATGTTCAAGATTGTAAGAGAAGTGTTGCACAAACTTGTTTGAAAGATCATCAAAGTTAGAAATTGAATTCTTAGGAAATTTTAGGAACCACTTCAAGGATTATCCTAATAGACTCCTTGGAAATAATAGTAAAAGGTATATGTTTTTATCGGCCACTCGTTGGCATGCAAAAAAAATTCCATCAAATGGGCTTTGAGGTCACCTTTCCCCTTGTGTTTGTCAAACTTTGGTGGCTCATAACTTAAAGTAAATGGTATATACAAGTAATCCATGTTGAAAGGGTAGGAACACATGTTGTCCAACTTAAACATTTTGGTTTTTTTTCCTGATTGGATGAAGGCATTTGCATCCTTCATTTTTTGTAGCTCTTAGGCTAGGAAACTAGTGGGATCATTGGCTTGAGGTAGAGGCTAGGTGGTCACAAGTGGATTAATTTGACTAAGGTATAATGGAGGCATATTTTGGGGAATGTTGGATTGGTTAGGGAATGGACCAAGAATACACATGCATGGATTAGGGTGTAATTATTGAAATTGCATGTACTTTAGTGTAATATTCTATTTGGAGTTGGGTATATAGGCTTAATTTTGGGAATACTATGGTTGGGATTGAAGAACATGGTTGTACTATACCTATTGAGGTTGAATAGGGACATGCTACCAACTAGTCATACCTTGTGGATTGAGGGTAAATTATGAAATAAGACCCTATATTTGAACTTGTGACATGTTTGGCACAAAATGCAATTGTTTCCTAATAGGTACTTGTGGAACATTGGAACCTCTTAGTTACATGAATCCCTATTAGGAAGTGGATTTATGTTAGACATTCAAAATTTATCACTAACCAATAATATTACATTGTTTATTAGACATCATTGGTGATGGTAATGGCATGTTGGTCTATGACTAAAAAGGTATGTTCATCACTATTTGGTGAGGTGGAACATTAGATGTCATCTATTGAGGTGGTAAGATGTTTTGACTCTATCACATGGGTATGTTGGATGATGCATATTTTATGGAATATTTATCATCACCTATTAGGGTGGAGTAATATTTTTCACATTTTATTGAGGCATGGCACTGGTCATTGGTTGACTACTTAATCCTTGAGTTTGGATGCTTGAAGAAGTAGTTGGTTGAGGATTAAATGTATTTTTTTATATTTGAAAACCACACATGGTGTTAGTTAATATCACATTTTATTTTGGACTATGTTTGTGTGCTTACCCACTTTGGTTGAGATTAGATGTTTCTTGCACATTGTCCACTATGTCATGCTCACTATTTTTCATAGAAGTAGAAGATACTTCCTCGATAGTTGGAGTAATCAACATGTTTTATACTAAGGTAATTTACATAACTAGATATAAACCCTAATTTTATTGGCCTATCAACTCAAGTAAGAATCTTATTAAAGGAAGTGACTTAATAAGAAGTGTATTTGACATGGTCATATTGTTAAAGTTACACACTAGGTTTTGATATGTCTGGTATGCTATTTGCATTTGAATGAAGTGGTCCTCCATGAGTCACATTTATGTGACAAGCATACAACATCTTGATACAAAATCGGTATAATGGAATTAGGGTTGATAAAAGAGGCATGTTTATTGTTTTGATTGTAAGACATGTTGTAAGAATCTCTTACTAGACTTAGTAAGTTGTCATGCGGAAAGTCTACGAGAAATGTATCCCATACATCATAGGTTGATGAGATTGTAATGTAATATGGTTATTATTAGACATTTTCTACAACTAAAGGTATGCTAGCAAAATATTAGTCCATATATTCTTGGTCTTGATCCATGGATGGAGGCATGCTAACCAAATAATGGGCCAAAGGATCTTGACTATGTTCCCCTATTTGAGTGTTGTAAGGTGATACAAATATATCTCCAAAACAACATCATCTTAATAAGGGTTTTGAACAAAGTCCTCTTGGGTGACAAAAATTCCATATCCTAGATTATATATGACTCCACTATGTATATAGTGTGACATGGTCAAATCAATGGCAAATGTTTTACGACAAGAGGGGTTAGAGTTCTATAAACTCTAAAAAGTTATGTCTGAAAAGACAAAAGGTTCAAATTCTATCTAACATGGTCAAAGGAATGTATT
Organism: Torreya grandis; assembly: GCA_037957365.1. Lineage (NCBI taxonomy): Eukaryota > Viridiplantae > Streptophyta > Pinopsida > Cupressales > Taxaceae > Torreya > Torreya grandis. The sequence continues at coordinate 2,977,730 of JARHVA010000189.1, forward strand.
ATTATCTTCAAAATATCTATGCAAATATTTGGTAAAAATAGTATATCACCAAATGTCTAGCATTAAATGTCTCACACAAACAAGGTCAAGTAAAATGAACTAAAAATAAGATGCCAAACTCTAGGTCTAAAGATGTTCCAAATATGTCTAAACTAGAAAAAGTAAAAGTTTTTATGACTTTTGGAAAAATGTAGTGTCAAAATATAGAATCAAACAAGGCATGTGCTAGGAATCTTGGCCAAATATAGTGTGAAAAGATAGACTTGAAATAAAGGAGATGATTTTAATCTAATAAACTTAGAACACTTTGTCATAAACTAGGCACTTGATTCTAGACATAAACATGATCAATTTGGTAGGAGGCACTAAATAAATGGCACTTGGAGATAGAATAATTATATCAAAGAAAGTCACAAATAATATAGTTTTTGAATTTTGGGTCAAAAATTAACCTAAGTTACACAACCCAAAAGAGAAAGATCTATGTATCAACCCCTGCAAGTCAAGGCCTAAATAGAAACCAATCAATTTTTGGATTCAAACTTGTACAAGTTATTTAAAAACTCAATTTAGAAATATTTTAGGATTTATTTGACCAACAAGCTAGGAAAAATAGAATAACACAATAGTGGTAAAAAAAAGATCCCATAAGACACATGGTTTGGTTTAAAATATTAAAATTGGACATAAGAAAAGTTTATGAAACAATTTGAGTAGCGTAATATTATTATAACTCTCAAAAGATGTTAAATTTTTTTCTAAAAATAATTCTAAGGAAAAAACTTGAATTGATTTGGGAAGTGTAATGTTATCCATTTCAATCAAGTGACACACTCAACATTTTTGACATAAAGTTTAAGGTAAATGTGTGGTGCTAAATGGTCAATATAACACCTCTTCAAACAAAGGAGTGATGTATAAACAAGACCCATTTTTATGTGGTTTTAAACAAACAAAGTTTTGTACTAAAAAACCAAATGTAGACACCATAAATCTACACACCTATGGGACCAATCTAGCCTCAACAAGTTCATCCATGGTTATTTTCATAAACTGTCTCAACCTAAATTTCAAGACCCTTTTCCTCTAGACCCTAAACATCAATGATTAGGGTGACTATTGATGGTAAGCCCTCAAAACCCTTGATCATCAACGATCAGGATCCACCTCTTCACTAAAATCATGTAAGCTTCATAAACCTCTTCTAAATATAAAATCATCTAATTCTTATTGTGAGACTTTACATGGATGAATTATAGTTATATGGCCTAGTTGCACCTTCACTTCCACCTCTTGCTTATGCGTATAAGAAAGAGAGGCCTAGGAGGTCAAATCATATACAATAATTATCAAGAGCTCAAGTATTTAGGAGTTGTATTTTATAGGTCAATCAACATTATTAGTGTTATCAAGTGTCATTAGCCATCTTATTGAGAGTTGACTTATTTTCACCTCTCAACCAAGAACTCAGGTACCATTACTCTATTGAAATCAAACTAGATTCTACCAACAGGATAACTACATCAACCACTCATCCAATCAACTTTTGGTAAGATAAGTACTTATTTTTGAATATTCATTTGTTTTATTACTATTTCATAATTAGTGTAGCCCTTTATCAACTCCCAAAATCCATCCTTTAGATCCTATCATTCAATAATTTATCAAACTTAGGATTTACATAGTAACCATTGATGGTTGACTCAATTGCCGATGGTCTATCCAAATGTCGATGGTCAACCTAACTATCGATGGTCACCTTAACTTTTGATGGTCACCCCAACCACTGATGATCACTTATGGTATTAAAAACCAAGTTTTTTTCACCCACCTATTCTCAACCAAACCTAAATTTTTATGTTTTTGATCACTTATAGCCCCTTTTAGATTTTTTGAATTAAACCCTGACCCCTTAGCACTAGTATTAATTATTTTATCACTAATTTGATTATTTCTAGTCTTTTTCTTATCAAGCATTCTTGTGTTCAATTTTATTAATCTTCTTTAATTGATGTAAGACCATTATTTCTAGTTTTGTGAACTTAATTGTTTAAGCTATGTGGATCGACAACCCCTAAGGAAGCTCTCACTTTTAGGATCTAGCTATCACTAGGCAATCAACCCAACTATATGTCTAATAAACAAGTTTGCTTTAGTGATTTATTATCTACAAGTCTTTCTCCCAAGCCATAAAGGAGATATCACAATCATTTAGATTCAACAAGTGCACAACCAATTAGGTTTTTCAACCACACTTGTATTGAGTTTCTTTTCTCTCTTTCTTTATAACTTAAAGAAAAAATTTACATGAAACATTTTGGCATGCCTAATGGGATGTCGATAATCTTTACTCACATTTTCTTTGCATTTGTATGCTCTTCTCTCTATCTATACTCATAATTGAAACTAAAATTTATTCTAAGTTTGAAATCAACTGCATCCATTGCTTTCTTTTAAAATTAGTTCACTTTGGATTAAAGCACAATAATCTTATAATAACACCACTTTTGTTTCACACACTAGTCGAACCACTTTCATCAATCAAACATCAAAATAATTTGAGAAAAGTCCTGACTAGAATTTCATCACCTAGAGGTCACCTTACCCACTCCCAATGATCCTACTTGGAGGTCACTACCAAGGGGAGAACCAACTCAGCTCTCTAGTTGAGTATAAACTTTGAATATCAATATATATATTAGCTAAGCACCTGACACTCTTATCATTGTGGGACTGTGAAGTGAGGGGTTAAGCCCTAATACCAAGCCACATATTGATTATAATATATATTATTTTTATCACCTAAAAAATCCAAAACCAACCATAGACTTATTTTATAGTACCTGATCTACAAGCCAACTTCTATCACACATTCTCATAAAATAAGGCATAAGCCAAAAGAGAGATTAAAACTAACCTTTAGGCTTAACATACTTTCTAGTGTGTGTCTTGATTGCCTTGATCATTTTCTTGTCTTCTTGTTTGAGTGGTGAGTTTTTTCTTGTCTTCTCTCCCCCTTTATTGTATGATTCTCACTCACTAGTAGTGAAGAGACCTAGCAGAGTAAAATCTATCACTCAAATCAACCTCTTCTGAATCTTCATCTATGCAATACATCTCTGAGGTAGAAAACTCACCCCATCCATTGGGAAATCTTACCTTTCCTTGGTATTTTCCCAAAGAGACATGGAATTTACCACTTTTTTGGATAACAATCTAGTTTCCCTTAAACACTACCTTAACACCTCCCCTCACCATGCCCCTATTCCAACTCCACCTTAGGATCCTCCTTATGGCATGCCATCTCACATTATGTTGGGTATCCCTATTACTGTAGTCACCACCCAATCTTCAACTACACAAGCATCTTCATTTACTAACCCCTTTGATGCCATAACTGAACACCAACCTATCCAAACAACTGCTACTCTTACATCTTTTGCCCCTACCAATGACTCCTCCAGCTTAGGATCAACCCTAACATTAACCCATCACGATCCACTTATTACTAGAGCACCCACCATCAACACTAAAAACCTTCCTTCTATCAAACCCAACCTACTATTTAATACCCCTTTACCAATATTAGGGGTATTTATCCCTTCTACTTCATTGCTTACTATCAAAAAGGTCACTACCTCCCCTCTTGTTATCAACCCAACTACTATTCATGTCCAATCCATAATAATCCCTCAATAGGTACCCATTACACCTATTTTTGGATACATCCCTATCCCCCAAGGGTATGTACCCACTACCCAACCACCATCATCCACCTACCCTACCCAACCTTTAGCATCCACATTCCAATATGTGGCAACCTCTCAACCACCAAACAATTACCAATATGTTACCCAATCTCAACCACAATATCCACCTTACAATCCTTTTGGTGCACTACCTCAAACTGACCTAATGAAAATGCTCATAGACAATATGATAAACCTTGAGTCATCTATTTTAGGGGCCCATAAAATCCTATCTTATGATCAGATTTTTAATAAACATATTCATCCTTTTGTCCCCATTAGACCTTACCCTCCTCAATGGGAGCTTCTAAAATTTACTAAATTTCAAAGTAAGGAGGACCCCTAACAACACCTTAGGGATTTCAAGAATGCATGTTACATGATTGCTTATGATGACACCCTTCTCCTTTGAACCTTCCCCATGTTCCTCTTTGTCCTGACACTTGACTGGTATAGTACCATCACCAAGAATTCAATCTTTTTTTCACCCAACTAGCCCAAGTCTTCTTGGATCACTTGTCCATTAACATTTCCAAGAATGCCTCTAACATCGATATCTATTCTATCAACTAATTCAATGATGAGTCCATTACTGATTTCATTACTCACTAGAGAATCTTGATTAATTAACTTTCATTTTCCTTGTTTTAACCTAAACTTATAAAGTTTTTTTCTCGAGCCTACACTACATATATATCTTCTACACTATGTGTCCAAATTTTTAGAAATTTTGATGAAGCTTTTACCATGGCATGTAAGCTAGAAAAATGGGCCATAGGTGAGGGAAAATTGAAGTTAAAAAATAAGAACTCTACCTTTAAAACCAATAAAAATTCTTCCTCCAAGATAGGTAACCAAACCAATACTAGAACCAAGAGCAAGGGAATCGTGAATGCAGTTCTCCTTAAAACTACCCCTCCACCCAATGTCAATCAAAAAAATTCTCCCATTACCTTAAAAAAAACACAAAGAACCCAAACTAAAGAAACCAAAAATAGTTCACTTTGTTTGGAGAATCTTATGACTCGATTCTAAAAAAACTACTAAAATCTAACCTCATATAACTTCCCCCCATCAAACCTTCTTAACAGTTTGATTCTTCTTTTCTATCACCTAATTGATAAAATGAGAATGAACTTTGTGATTTTCATTAGGTAATTATACATGACATCAATTGATGTAAAACTTTCAAGAATGTTTTTCAAAGCCTTATTGACAAGGGGAAATCATGTTGGATAATCTTAATGCCCCTCAAAATCAAGTTATTGATGTCTTCAGGAAGCCTTTTCCCAACCATTCCCCTATAAAAATTGAGGACACACAATCTATATGTTCTCATGACGCCCACATGGTCAATATTGTCCTTGATATGCTTATCAATGAGGAACTTATGATCCAATCTACCTATTTTTCCCCCACTTTGCCTATCGAAGTGGTAGAGTCACTTTCCCTTCCTTTGGAGGCCCAAATTGAGGAGGTTCCTTTTTCCTTAGCTTCACTCATAGAGGATTTTAAATCATAAAACACCCCTTTGGATATTTTACCCAAAAAAACAACCATTCCTAACCAACCTTCTCCCCTAACCATGGATCAAACCATAACTATAAACATCATGTTCAGAGAATAACTCTTTCATAAGCACCCCTCATGAAGCAACCACCTAGCTTGAATTTACCTCCCTTTCTTGAGGAAATAGATGAGGCTATCAACCCTCCTCCTCAATCCATAGGTGTATCTTCAACACCCATTACCCAAGAGGCCAGACTAGTAAATAGACCTTTTTCTAAACTTATTCAAAAGTTATGTATCATCACAAAACTAGACATGGATCAAGCCACTTTTTGGTAATAGTTAGGTATTACTTACATAAACAAAATTGAACCTTATATTACTCCAATAACTAACCAATCCATGATTTTTACACCACCTCTCAAACCAATTAGAAATTCTACCAACCCCTCACCTTCTCAGTCAACCAAAAAAACCACCTCTCCAACAACCACACCACCAACCAAAACTTCCAAAACTCTTGGTGCCTTACCTACATGAATCTTGGTCCACCCCTATTTGAAATCAGAATTAACCCCATCCAAATCCATACCCAAACCATGACCTAAACAACCAAGTGGATGAAACCATTCAAGAGCTATGTGACTAGTATTCTACCTCCCTCTATCTTAGGGCCTCACCCCTTAACTTTACCTAAAAAGTGAGATCCTTTTAACATATGTCATCCATTGCCATTAGTTACACCATACCATTTATAGTCTGATTCACTGGTCCTTCTTATATTACCAAAATATAGGCCATCAAACTAAAACACCCCAACCACCAACATACCCAAACCAAAGCCATCAACCAAAAGCACCGCCTTACCCAATTCATCTCTCACCAGACTTATTTCCACCAACACACCCATCTCACTAACCAAAACCACAATCCTTAGACCTTCCCCACCTATATAATAATCATGTATAACCACCTTTTAAATATTATTATAGACCAATTATTTCACATTACCTCCTATCAGACCTTTTGATCCTCTTGGTTTGAAGCCAGCCTAGTACAATAACCATCAAATTTGGTCCCATCACAAGACACCTAGGTATGACATAGAGAATTTAAAATATCTCTAAGCTATTATCCACCAATTTTATGATGAGAATGATATATTACTATATGAAACTCCATCCATTCCTCTACCAATGCACCCAATAGCCATTCACCAACACATTCCTAATCCCCTACTCTTACGTCAAAGTGATAGAGGATCTACCTAACATCCCATCACACCTTCCCCCTATATCCATACCATTAATGTGGTCACATTATCACAAAAAAGGATAAAGGGAAGGCCAAATTGTCCATTCCATGGACATAACCCCCAACTCATCCTAACCCAAACCTCTACATCCTTAGCTAAACCCAAACTTACTATCTTAGGCACCTCTAAAACCAACCCCTCTGAATCCATCAGGAGGGTAATTCTTTAGAAATTCACCAAACTCCAACTACTTGAATAGCATCATTATTACACTCTTTCCCATCTCTGTGTCTATCAAGAATGAATCAAGTGTGCCTATAATAAACACCTGGAAGTCTGAGAATTCAATATTAGAGATCTTGTTCTCAAGGAAAATCATTATGTGACTAATATGGAGAAAAGAAAAAGGGTAAAATTTTATTTCAATTGGATTGGACCCTATATCATAACCCATAAGTATGGATCAAGAGCTTATCATTTATCCTCTCATGAAGGAAAACTATAGCCAAAGCCTTTTAATGCTTTGCATCTACATCCCCTGTATTGTTAAATAGGGATCACACTCATTATTTGTATAACTTAAGCTCATCCCCTATACCCACATTCATCTCTCTCATTTTAGGGGAAAATTAATACAATTAAATCATGTGATTATCCATCACAATCATAGCCTAATATTGAACAATGGGTACCATGGCTCTTCTCATGTCTCTACCAATGACATGATTTTCATGGTTCTTTCTATCCCTCTTTAGGATAGATTCCCATGGTCATTGTCACATAAACCTTTTTGCACCTACTGAACCCTCATGTCAACTTAGTCTTGCCTTCATAAAGGTAATCCCTTGAGCATATATAAGAAATTTTATGTCAAATAAAATCAAACCAAAAGTAAAAAAGCAATACCAAAATAGTCAAAATCACATCATGGGTCATTCTTAACATGCACAAACTACTCCTTTGAAGGAAAAATATTGAAAACTTGGTCAATATTACAAATCATAAGGTGGACTTCTCCCTTGAGGGATAGCTATCAAAATCATTTGGATTAAGCATAAAAACTCAAACCATTCCCTCAAAGGATGGTCGATTGAATCATTTGTCAAAGCTAGCAATTTCTAGAAAGCTTCCTACATCGATAAACTTCCCTAACCCTAAATCAATTCAAAAATAGAAAAAAACCCTAAGCAAAAGCAAAAGTAATGAGAAAACTACAATCAACACTCATAACAACAATAATCTTGGAAGGCCACAATCAACTCTCCTTAGTAGACTTCCCATATCGATCATTCTACACTCTATATATGAGCATAGACTTGTTTGTACTACCTCTTTAGAAGCCTATAAAAGAGGCACACTAGTCTCATAAAAGGTTCCAATTTCACCCATTCTCCATCCACATATAATATGCATGGGACTATGAGCTTAGTTGACACAATGTGATCAAGATACCTATTTATCAACCTAAGAATGCTAATGTGAAGCATTTGAAATGATTATTTTCACTAAACCAATCTAATTTTGGGTTTTATTTCAGTCCTTACCAATGAAAAGGCATCACACTTCTTTTCTATTCCTTTATTAGTTCATACCTCTCATGATTCTTATCAATTTCTAAAACATTTAGTTTGTTATCCACATAATTTATGTATTTTCATTAAACCTACATGCATACTCATATTTTATCTCCATGATCATGAACAATAAGCATTAAATTAAAATCATAACATCATGAACTATATCCACAAAAAACACCATCTATTTATCTATGATCAAAACATAATGTAAGCATATCACAATAGACTATAAACATCATCCTATCCATTAACCATCATGACATCACATAATCATATATCATATCATAAGCACCACTAATTACACTAGTCATCATCATAAACACAAACCAAATCAATGAACAAAACATCATGGAGCATAGCATATAGCATCTACCAATCTCCCCTTTTACCAGGGCATTGCCACAATTCATCTTATAAATAAAACATCATGTAACCATAAACAAAGCCATTATATTATCATATGACATAAATCCATGAATAATACATCCATGAAAAAAATTAGAATATCAAAAAAAATTGTCTAGCATCACATTCCTAAGCTCCAAAGTCAACATCTCATAAAGCATATGCAAGAAGACATAGACCATCAACCATAAGCATAAACATAAATAACCATGAACATGAATATGATGAACCATAATCATACATCATCATAATATATACATCATATACATTATGTCATCATAAATAATAGATGTACTAATATATAAAAATCACTCTCAAAAAATTATACATCTCGCTGCATCAACACATAAGCCAATATCAAAATAATATACATCTATCACTATCAATACAAAAACATATCTAAACATGGTCATGGTGCACCACTACCACTGACCACACCTACACCTGTGCCACTATTATTGGCCCCACCTATACCTATACCTATAATTTTACCTGGTATTGGTCCCTTTGATAACCCTACCTGAGCAACTGTAGCAACCCACTATCTTAGAGTGGCTATCGATGGCCCAAAAGCCAAACTAGCTCTATAATTCCTATATCACATAGCTTATAGCAACTAATCTAGCACCATCACCTTATAATATCAAAGATCCTCCATAATGGCTAGGTAGTATGCCTATAGAACTATGTCTAATGGGCTTTTTGATGCTACCACAATTGCTCTTACCTTATATTTTAGTAAGTTCCTCTCCTACATGACTATCCTTAGGGATGCTTGCACCTCATCCCTCTCACCTATAATGGTGGTAAGATAACACTAAAATATGGAAATATGACCCTATAGTATGGCTACCTATCCCTATAATACTTGTACATATGCTTATGTTATAGGCAATGCCACCTTAGCCTATCCATTATGGCTAACTAGATATACAGCCATCAATATCACCCCTCTATCATCCCCACTACCATCTATAACTACATATATCAATTGATACTAAGCCATGTAACCATCTACATACTTAGCATCATCCATAAGGGCCCTAATAAGAAGCTCTTCAAAAACACTATCCAAAACTATCAGAGTAGGTTGGGGCACTAATAATTGAAACTCTGAATCCTACCTCCTATACTAGGGAAATAGACTTGGGATAACCTTTACCAAGCCAAACTAGAGATACACTTTGTTGAATGCAATCAACTTAACCTCACCCTCTTGTTTTCCCACTATCCACCTATAACTCTGAAGGGAAAGGGTTTGCCTCCTATAACCTATCCATATTAAAAACTATATATATGGCCTCCAGATGATGTCTCTAGCTACTAATTCACCTAATACACCCCTAAACCAATCTACATCATGGGCACCACCTCATGTACCTGATGTAACCAATCTTATTTCCATCTCATTAAACCAAGGGGAACTCAACCTATGTGTACTCTACCCATGACAATCTCATGAGTCTCAACACTTGAATATGTTCATAATCCTAATAATGAAGAAGTAGGCAAACACTAATGTTGTATCTCCTATAGTGCCTAAACCCCCATAACTCCCTATATATCTATACAATAAAAACTAGGATCCAACCAAACACGGTCCTACCAAGCATTAAATCTACCAATACACCTAGTAACACATATAGAAACTTCTTGATACTCAAATTTAGGATCCTAAAGCATGTCACCATATTCATGAGAATCATCATAAGTCTCCTCTAGATCTCTCTCATATAATGTTGAGTAAGTGAATCCCTTATCATGCCATCAAACCTAATCACTCTCATCCCTATACAAATACTTGATAAAGCCATCTTTTTCCTCCTACTTGATCTAATATATCACCTCACCATGCAGTGGGAGTCAAGTGATCATATGTATGTCCTTAGGGAGAATAGTCATCTCCCCAATCAACAACAAAACAGTGTTCATAGTAGGATCCCATCTCTTGATGAGTGTTATGATCATGGATGCATCTCTGGGCATATGTTAGTAATGCCTCATCACCCTCAACCCTACCTTCTCTATATATACCCAATATTCTATGATCTTCCCCTCATGAAGATTAAGAAAGATGCATGGCATGTGGTCATGTATCTAAATATTCTCCCTAGTCTACATCAAATCAAACACTTGGATTAGTTATTGACACTAGTCTCATCTACCCTATTTTTTTGACACCTAACCTATTTCTCTATCACTTCTACCTACCTATCTCATCCTAGCTATGTTTCCCCCTAGTAGCCAAGATTGGTCTATCCACACATATCTCCATTACCCTAACCTAACCATGACCCTAAACATATACCTAAACCATTACCCTTACAAACTCTAACCTTAAAACACTTACTAGACCCTAAAAATAAAACTAACCTATCCTACGCAACCATCGGTAGTCATGTTAATTGCTGATGATCATAGACCCCTATTTCCTAGGGTGTCGATCATCTATGGTTAGACCTAGCTATAAATGGTCACTATGTGCATTCTATGGCCAAAGCACCCAAATATTTATAACTAAAATTACCACCTAAACATCTAAATAAACACCCTATTTGGCTAACATACTACCTATCTACCCCAAATCACCCACCCACCCTTTCAATTCCTATTTTTCCCTTAATTTTTTTCTAAAAACCCTACCTAGGGAATTACATCCCAAAAAGAGCATCCCCAACATATTATTGACCCTCTACCCAAATTTAAATAACATAAATCAAACCTAGCTACCAAATTTAAGGCACCCCCTACCTCATTCGTCAACCTCTACCATGGTTAGAACTCATGAATAGCTACCTGATAACATCTTCATGCTCCTTACATCTCTAGCCCATGTAATCAACCCACATGCCACCAAATAATGAGTAATCACCACCTCATCAATCATCCTCTCTACATAGTGCCATAATCATTAGACCTTAGTCAAATAAGAAAGAAAAGTAATAATGGGTAAAGGTGAGTTTTGTTTTTTTACTTTTGACCATTATAGATTTTTAATGTTTTTCCTAACCACTAATAATTAGGGTGACCATTGATGGTCACCTTTTGGGGACCCTGATCGTTGATGGTTAAGAAACCCTATTTTTCATTTTTCACCTTAAACTCCAATTCCTAGCACACCTAAACCAAGTTTTGCCTACTTTTGGATATGCCCTTCTCCCACCAACCTAACCACCTCATCATTGGTCTATTTTGGCCCATCTATCATGTAATTTTATGATACTTTTTTCCCAGTCCTTTGACTATAATGAAAACATTACCATGTTGATCTTTGACATTTTGTGCCACCTCATGCATACCTAACCCACTTGCATCTCACTAAGATCACTTCTTACCTCGAATACCTATGACACTTAACCCATTTGTGTTTTCTTCAAGAACACTTCCTACCTTGGATACCCACTAAAAACATAGAAATTGCTTATGAGACTTGAATTTATCAGTGTTCCCAACTTCCACGCATATAGGTAGTCCTATGATTCACTTGTCACTTGTCTTTATTAGCACTGACCCTACATTTTTACCAATGTTGTTAGTTTTAATCTTTGTTTGATCTTGGTTATAGCACATTTCTAGTCATAATTTGTGTGCAAGTTTGCATTTCAAATACCCAACCTTGTGTCACTACCTCATGACTAACCATATACCACTTATCAAACCCATACCTAATTTTTGAATTCCCTCATTGACTCCAAGTTTGAGGGGGAACACCTCCTCCTACTCTCAGGATAACCAGACCTTTGACCCATGCTCCATTTTTATTTTACAACTTACTCACACAAGCTACAAAACAAAAAAGGGAAAAATGTAGACACCAAAAATATGTGCACCTATGATTTTGAATGTCAAAAATCACCCTAAACCTACATAGGACTCTCTTGGGACCAATATACACCAATCTAGCCTCACCAAGCTCATCTGTAGTCAGTTTCAAAAACTATCTCAACCTAACCTTCAAGACCCTTTTCCTCTGGACCCAGACCATTGACACTTAGGGTGACCATTAATAGTCAGCCTTAGGAACCCCTGACCATCAATGGTCAATATCCACCTCTTCACCAAAATCATGCAAGGTTCATTGAAATATTATAAATATAAACTCATCTAATTCATGTTGTGATCCTTTGCATAGATGAATTATATTTAGATGGCCTAGTTGCACCTTCAATTCCACTTCTTACTTGTGCTTATAAGAGAGAGAGGCTTGAGAGGTCAAATCATCTAAAATAATTATTAGAAGCTAAAGTATTTAGGAATTTTATTTTATAGGTCAATCAATATTATCATCATTATCAAGTGTTATCAGCTATCTTATTAAGAGCTAACTTACCATCACCTTTCAACTAAGCTCTCAAGTACCATTACTCTATCAAAATCAAACTAGATTCCACCAATAGGCTAACTACATCAACCACTCACCCAATTGACTTATGGTAAGAAAATTAATTATTTATCAATATTCAGTTGCTTTATTCCCATTTCATAATCAATCCAACCCTTGCCTAACTCCTAGAATCCATCTTCTAGATCTTGTCATTTAGCAAATTATCAAACCCAAAACTTACCTAGTAATTATCGATGGTTGACTCAACCACCAATAGTCTATCCAATTATCAATAGTCAACCTAACCACCAATGGTCACCTTAACTACCAATAGTCACCCCAACCATTGATAATTACCTATAGTAGTAAAAACTAGTAAGTTGTTTTCACCTATGTGCCCTCAACTAAACTTGATTTTCTATGTTTTTGATCACTCACAAAACCCTTTCAATTTTTTTAGAGTAGACCCTGGCCCCTTAGCACTAGTATTAATTATTTTATCACTAGTTTAATCATTTCTAGTCTATTTTCTTAGCAAGCATTCTTGTCTTTAGTTTCTGTAATATTATTTAATCGATGCAAGTCCATTCTTTCTAGTTTTGTGAACTTAATTATTTAAAACATGTGGATTAATAGCCCCTAAACAATCTCTCACTTCCAATTTCTAGTTATCACTAGGAAATCCACCCAACAATATATATAATAAACAAGTTTGCCTTGGTGTTTTATTATCTACAAGTCTTCCTCCTAAACCAAAGAGGAGCTCTCACAATCATTTAGGTTCAACACATGCACAACCAAATAGGTTTTTAAACCACACCTGTATTGAGTTTATTTTTTCTCTTTATTCAGAACTTAAAGCAAAAATTTACATGAAACACCAAAAAATAAAGGACAAATGGAAAAATATAACTAAGTATAATGTCTTAGATCCTAACAAGGTTGGTCAAGTGGGGTTGAATAAAACTTACAATTTATGACCATCTAGATATTCTTAAGCATGGTTAATTCAAGGGATGTAACACATTAATTTTCTTTGCATCAATAAACATGTTGTGAAAAGTTATTTTCCTTTTCATAACCACCACATCTATAAATTGCTTAGTGTAGTGTGATTTCCTAATTGATCATACATTATGGGTTAGATTACCACTAATGGAGATGGTTTAACTGCTTAAACCACCATCCCAATGGGTGATCCCAATTTATATACCCCCCATGGAGAGGGGTTGAAGTCAATGTTATGAGATGAAACCCTAGGTTAAAGCTTCCCTAAAGTATTTTTGAGAGGTAATGAAATCCACTTCACAAGCTAAATTACATGAAATGAAACTAAGTAGAAAGACTTTAGGGTTGTTTTTAGATCACCCAAACCATGTGGGTTTTGGGGAGATCCTAAAACAAATTATTTATATGCCTTGGACTAGGCATAAATTCAAGTGAAAAGGTACTTTTGATCACCCAAATTCCCTATATCAGATAAGGGGAGAGCATACACATACTATTCATTTTGTGAAAACAAACAAGAAATAAACACTTTCAAGGAATTTTAATTGAAGTAAAGTGTTCATTTTAGGAACTAAATTTGAAATGTGTGATGAAGTTCATTACTTGGCCCCTTGGATTAAGTGCAAAATCTTTGAAATATATTTGCACAAAAACCAATTTATTAAAAACCATTTATGTTCATTTTAAGCACAAAAACCCAAATGTTTAAGATTTAACCTAAGCTCATTTTTAAACACCAAAATGAAGTGTTTAAGACTTAAGCATTTATTTTAAGCACCAAAACTAAAGTTTTTATAATACTTAGCCATTCTAATTCCTTTTAAGCACTGAAGATCAAATGTTCAATATCTAGCAGGCTCATTTTAAGCACCAAATTGAATTATGCAAGACTTATATAATTTTTTTTAGATACCCAAAATGAAATGTTAAAACCACTTGAACTTTCCATTTTATGTTCCAATCACACCTAAGACCTATAATGGTTAGATATTATCCTCCTGATTTGAAACACATTTAGAGGTGAGAAAATAAACTTTCATAAAGTAGCTCTTAGGTTTTTATTTTAAAAACATAGTGACCGTCACCAGTCAAAAATGACCGATGTCAGTTCTAAGGCAACCAATGTTGGTCAGTCTTAAAGAAAATTGATAAAGGTAGTAAAGAATTAATATTGGTTGACTGAGACCAATGTCAGTCACTTGTGAATCCAAAATCAAAACCAAAGTGAATTAAAAATGTTAAGTTTATCTAAAATATGATAAAAACTTCTTGAAACCTATAACATAAGGATTATAGAGAGATTTTAAATGCTAATAAAACTAAAAAATCATGATTAAGAATAATAGAAAGATTAAAAATGTAAGTTTTATAAACTGTGTTTCACCCTACATACTGACCAATGATGGTCACATAAAACTAATCTTAATTAGGCAAAATCAATGATATTTTTGAAGAACCAATGCTAGTTAGGCCTAACCAATATCACTCTCTATGTAGATCTAAGTTAATTTAAGAATTAAATATAAGTAAAAAATAAAGATAAAACTACAATTTTGATGATATTCAAGCATTCATTTATCAAATTTTAAGTTATATATTTATCTCCTTGGTACATGGAGTACTCAACATCCCACTAGGCATGTCATTTGTGATGATAAGAATTTGATGATGGAAGGAAGGTTAGATCAAGTGTTAGTTTTCATATAAAATAATGAAATGAAAAATACACTAAAACGTTTAACACATTCATGCTTAGATCATAAGGGGAAGCTTAGTGAACAAACAAAAAATGACAAAGCTCAACTAAAATTAAAATAGCTTACAAATTCCATGCCTTCTTTGAATTCTCGAAATGATGTGTTCATTTGGTTTGCTCATCTTGTACTCAAGAAGTCTTTGGCAAATGGAGTTGTGTGGCTTCATATCTCCTTGGCACCTTTTTTGGCTTATGATTGATTAATATATACTTATATGGCTTTATGGATTATTATTTTGGCATTATATCACTATGTATTTGAATCAAGCACCAAATATTGCATTTTAAATTTACTATGCTCAAGCTCTCTAAATGAAGAGGTAAATGCTTGTATTTGGTGGTTTATAGACTAACCCCAACTCAAGGTGAGTTAGAGTATAGTTAAATCTTGGAATGGGTTAAAAACTAATATTTATGAGATAATTAACCCTACTAGATTTAAAGGTTTCAAAAGGTCATGATTAGAAATGAATAGGCATGTTGATATATTCTTGGATATTTGACAACTCACAAAAAGGTATTTATGAATTCCTAGGATATTCTTGATTTTAAAATTTCCTTTTTGATAATTCATTAATTTCTCACAAATATTTCAATTAGGCATTTGATTTTATTTTTCATGTTATTTAATTTTATTTAGGAATTTTATCATTTTCAAGATTTGAATTAATTGTATGTGTGCATTTACCCCATTTAATTGGTCTATAGGCCAAATTGCATGTTGTAATTTCATAGATTAATTAGAGATTTATATATGAGAGGTTTATGATTTTATGGTAAGATACCCTAATTAGGGATGTATAAATGAGATTTTAGCCTTTAATGATTGATTCACAAGAAAATTTAGGAGGTTTAGTGATTCTTAGGATTAATTTGTAAGGGCTAGTAAGAATCAATCTGAAGTCTAGAATGAATCCATTGGTGGCCAAATTTATGTGTCTATAGATAGTACTATAATATGTTCAACCAATCATTATCACTTGATTACATGTAATTTTACATACATGGGTGTAACTTCCCTATATACTTGGAATTTCTAGTTGTTTACACCTTTCGATTGAATCAAATGGGTAATGGAAGGATGGCTAAATGAAAATATTTAATGTTATTTATCCCTGATAATTATATAGGTTTTATGCCCATATATTTTTGTTTTATATATGTTAGGATATGTGTGTTCTAACTTAATCACGATGGATTTAACCATAAATGTGAGTCAAAGTTATTACTTGAATCAAACATTGTGATTGTGCAAAATACACTATTTTGTGTTTTTTACAAATGTATTTTCCAAAAATAGAGTAGTGATAATGATTTTATAAATAAAAGATTATAAATTAATTAAAACACTTATTATTTTTAAACTATATAATCCCCTCCCTATTAAAAGCAAATTTGTTTTGAGATATTTGGCCTCTTTTGAATTTTTTTTTTGTTTTGTTTTGAGTTTTATAGCTAAATTTAGCTAGTTGTAACTAAATTTGGTGCAATTACCAAATTTAGAAGAATTTATAAACATAATTTGTCTAGAAATTATTTTGGGAGGATTTGAACCTCTCATTTTCACTCTATTAAAAAGTATCCTACCAACCCACCTTTGCATAACTACAAGTCTATAAAAGACAAAATTTGAATTTAAAGGATTAAAAATTGCAAGTTAAGAGCAAAAATATTCCTCATTTTTAATACCACACGTTGGTATAAAAATGGTTTTCATTCAAATTTTTAGTAAATGAAAAATGTACATGTAGTTTTGGAAGGAGGTTTAACATAGTAGAAGTAGTTTTCACTATGAATGGTGCCTTAGACAAGATTCCATGCATTCTTTAAGCTTTTAATCACGTCCATGGCTGATCCAATCCTATTTAAGGTGGATTTTATGTGAAGGATGGTGGTTTTGAATATTTTAATGAATGTATTGGCTGAGAATAATGCCAAAGCAGAAATATGATCTTCAAGTGGGTAGTATGACACCTCAATTGAATGGAATACCTTAATTTTAGAATCAAAGATCATTCAAACTAATTATAGGATGTTTTATTGAGTGAGGATGGTTGTTATGTTGAATCAAAACACCAATCCACACTCAACCATTAAAATAAATTAAAGTACAGATAAAAAATAGTGTGGATGATAAAACAAGCTTACGAAGCTAATTTTTTTATGAAATAGAAAGAGTGTTCAAGCTACTCTTATGTTATCCTATCTTTATATGTCAACATTCTTAGAGATCATGATGTTATGGTACCAAATTACATATCACAAATATAATATTATTCATCTAGATTCAAATTATTACACTAGCTATTATATAGCCATTGAGATAGAAAAACTACATCCTAAAAAATAGGATGGTACAATAACAAATACCCCAAATAATGTCAAGGATATAAAATAATAATAATAATAATAATAATCATCTATGGTAAATTAATCATTGTTTATTAGAACCTACTAATACAAAACTATTTAATGTTAAATGGGAAGGTCATGGAAGCATCACAAGTCATATTCATTTAGATTTATTATGAATATATTGGTTAATAAATTTTCATTGTATTTTTAATATAAACATGTTGTAGGTAATGATTAAAGGTGTTATTGTGAATCACCTTTAAATTCATATATAAAAATATTAGGAACTAAAAACCTATGCATACAGGATATGTTGGTATTTAAGTAGATAATGAATCATGAAGCGAGGGATCTGAATCTATTAAATGACTAGATATAGATGTACCTTGCTCTAACCACAACATCTTAACATGTAGAACTATAATATTCTATTCAATGGAGTGTGAAATAGGTGGCATTGGTGATGTAACATGAATAGTCATCATAAGAGCTGTAAAGATTACCTATGTAGGAATAGACATAAAAATATATTGGAAGCTTTGTGTTTCCCCCACACATTGGTTATATATAACATGTGTCGCTAGAGGTGCATATGTAAGGATAGTATGAATGGTATAAGTTTTAAAACTTATGATTGGATTAGTAACTCAAAAGGGTTGGTTGATTTCCTAAGATGGGTCATATTTTTCCCTATATGTAGTAGTTTGAGAGAATATTTTTTTGTCTCTTATAATGTACAACATTACATCAAGATGACATGGATTCAAGTTAAGATATTCAATGAATTATTAGTCATCAATGGAATTAAATTGATACATAGTAGTTTTATCATAATTATTATAAGTATACAAATTCATGATAATTCCATCAATATGATATTAAGTATGTACTATATAATATGTAGAGGGAGTAATAGGATAAAAAAGGCCATGTATATTCTTTTCCATCTAGTGGTAATAATAGTAGGTATATTAAATTGGATGTTTCAATAATATGATTTGAGGAATTCTCAAGATTATTCATTATTAATTTTATCCTTAGTTTTGTTCTTATATTTGATCCATTTGATTATATGATTGATAAAAATGTAACATAGATAAGTAGAACAATATGAAACAACTTGAAATAGAATCGATTAAATCTTACATATGAATGTAAAATCTTGAAATTGATTGTAATAATTTAACAAGTGGCATATTATAAATATGATAAGTAAAAAAAGGAATAAGTACTTATCTTTTCTAATTTATTGTTTGAATGTGACTAAATTTTGATCGTGAAAAATAAACTGAAACATGCCTATGTGTTTTCATGTTTTGGAACTATGTTTATGTATGCATAGGGTCAGTTATATTAGATATGTTTTAGTATCAACTATTGATACTAACTTATAATGTTTGGTAGTGATTTGTGACTATAATATCATATTTCCATATCTCTAAAATGTATTTTTGTGCAATGCCAAATATGGATGATGTTTGTAACGCCATAAATCATCCTCCTTCACCTTCAAAACTATGTATGCTTGTGAGGTTTGGAAACCTACAAAAATTTGGAAAGTGTAATGGGTTGAGATGATCCCAATCACCCCCATTGATGATTTACCATTACCTATGTATATAATTATCCAAGGAGGGATGTCAATCCATATGTAGTTCTATAACCTAGTGTGATTGTGAAATTATGCTCCTTTGATATATGAATGCAAATAATTATTTTTATTTTATATTTGATAAAACTTTTTTTTATTTTACTTTTGTATAAATTATACTTGGATTGTGACTAATCCTAATGGTTGGTTTTTAATTTGGGAGGAATATGGTAGGTTTTATCATTGTGTAATATGTATAGATGTATACTAGACAAGTGCCAAGTCCCTTATCAAGTGAGGCCTTAGTTTATTTATATATAAATCCAATTCAGTGATTTATCATTTTAATCTATCTAAAATTATGAGGTAACCCATAATAATTTCTTAGATTTCAAAAGTAATCATTTTTTGGAGAGGGTTGGTACCATCAGGTTCAAGTCAGTATCGATTAGTGATACTAACATAGTGTAATTATAGTGACATAGTGTAATTAAAGTATTAAATTAATAATTTATGAATGTGTTTTTAATATAGTATGGTGGTTTAAAATATAAAGTGAGGTTCTTATAGGTGTATAAAAACAAAACAGTATTCTCAAACCCATAAAAATCACTAGGATAGGGTGAGATGGTGAGTTAATAAAATATTTCTGTGCACAAGTCATGCATGGTAAATGTTTTTCAATATTGTAATTTTTAGCTATTTAATACTATATTTTAGTTTCTAAACCTAGTGCAACTATGGAAGGACAAGGTGGACCATCATATTTTTTGTGCTAGCTATAACCTTTATCAATTTAAGTGTAATTACACTACCACTAAGTGTGAAGTATGCACAATGTTATACATGTTTCAAAATATCCAAAAACACATTATTTACACACAATTAATATTATTCATGGAACAAAAAAGAGATAAATTATGTATTGAAAAAAACTATTTTACATTGGATAATATGCAAGTGGATCATATTGTTATAAGATTCCCAATTCTTAGTTGTGGTTAAAATATGTAAATAAAATTATAGGTTAGAATTTATATCATGGATGAATCAAGAGAGGAAGTAGAAAAAATAGAATATATGATGTTTGTTTTATAATTTTATAAATTTTAGCATGTTCTTGAGTATTTTTTTGACATCATGAAATTCCTCATGTTGGGTATTACCATTAGTGACTGGATGTTAAACTAAAATAAACATATGGTGGTTCAAACTTCCCTTACCATATTTTTAGAGGATACTTTTACAAGATGAGGCATGATGTAGTATTTAAAATGTGCATTATGGATCATGCAAATGTAAAGGTATTTCATGAAGGATATAATAGAATCATCGAAAGATATTACCTGGTAGATACCATCATATGAAAAAACTTATTTTTTGACATGTGGTGGATAACTCTATTTTAATATGAAAAGGAATATGAGTATAAATGAAACACTTTGAAATGGGTGGGAAATAAAATAATAAGGAATAATATGCCATTTATTATCTTTCTTTCACAAAATCATTTTTAGAAGAGGTCTGTTAAATTTTTTGTGCCTATATCATGAGTTACATATCGAATTGGTATTTGGTACATAATAAACACCATAAAATACTTTACCATGTAGTTTGAGGTACCACCAACAACAACAAAAATGGATAAAAAAACATGTTTTATTTGGGAGAGCATTATAAGTAGGTACAGGTTATCCTTGAGTTTCATTAGTAATCAAGGTACACTTTTTATGAATGAATTCATGCACATTATTCTTATAAAGTTTATTATAATTATAAAAAATTTCCCAAACTTACCCTAAGCTAATGGAACTATTTAGGTCTTCATTAAAATCTTGGGTACAATCTTAACCAAAATTTGGGGAGTATGGTTCAAACATTAGGACTGCTAGGTTTGTATCATGTTATGGGATTAAGGGACTACTTATAAATGACTAAATAAATCTACTTTATTTCAAATGGTGTTTTGAACATAATATATCCATATTTTGGAGTTCATGGTGTCTTTGAAGATTTCATGTTATAGGATTATAAATGACTAGGAGTCCCTAGATGTACTATTATAAGATATCATGAAGCTCGATAAGAGGTGTGTGATCTCTAAATGGTGTTAAGGGTTGAAGAAGTAAGCCAAGGAAATGAAATGTCAAGCACATTAATGCAAATTTTCTTCTCAAGGGTTCCCATGTATTATTATATGATTCAAAGTATGTTAAATATCTAGGGAAGCTCCATATATATTGGATGGATCCCTACATCATTCATGTCATTCTAGAAATTATCACATGCAAAATATGCACTTTAGACAATGAAATACTCATTTTTAATTTCAATTGAAGTATGATCAAGCCATTACATGTGTAATCTATATAATAAACTTAAAAATAAAGTGTGTGCCATATTGTAATCTCTTTTCATGGTTTTTAGTTGTAGTTGTGTTTCTTACAAATAAGCACAAATGTTTTATTACACCCTTAGGTTATCAATAAATTAGATAACCCCATAATTTTAGTCAAGAAATTAGATAAAATGTTTTATTTAAATAAACTGATGCCAAACACCTAAGTGATTTTAGGAGGTGGTTATCATGCCAATATTTTTATTATGAATATTTTTTAATATTTTACACTAATATGAGGTTATGGTTTGATAAAGTATAAATTTTAACCCAAATTATTTGTAAAAATAACAATAGATCCACACATTTACACTATTCACTTTATCATGTATAAAAAATGTTAAAATTATTTCAAATATTTCAATCATGTGCACATATGAAAATAAGGCCAAAGGCAATCCAAAAAAATATGGGCACACAAAACTTGGTAATGGTATTGATGTGATTAAGGACCATATGCATATTTAGTGTGGGGTAAGATAGAAAAATGATCAAACCATTAGAGAATAATATTGGTGAAGACACCCATAAAATTTACCAAGTATACAAATATGTGATGTTTTTGGGCCACAAGGGGATAAAAAAAGGGATATGCACCATTATTAAGAACATGGTGAATAGTTAAAGGTGTAGTTCATGCCTAAAGAGATTCACATAGGAATAATTGCACTAGAAATTAATGAAAATATATGAAACTAAAAGTAACAACTATTTTAACAGTATGAGACATGTCATTATGGAAATTTAAACATTGATGTGAGCTATAAATTTACCCTCAAGTCATTTTCACTAATTTTTACTTTCATAAATATTTAAAATTCAAGAAACATAGATAAAACTAAGAGAACTAGGAAAATAAAATTGACACAATTTTTTTTCCAAAATTAAATTAATTTAATGTTATAATTTAAATCTATAGAGGATTATTAATCAATTATAAGTGAAATGTGAGTGGATGGAGAAAATAAGAAATTAACTTAAGAAAATATAGGGTTACATAGGATGTAAAATGTTATTAAATCTTGATTAATCTCACAATCGAAATAAAAATTAGGGGTTTTGATAATATTAAGTGTATAATCATGCATGGGTCTATTAAGACTATTTCACCATAAATTTTATAGTTTGTATTAGGTATTATTAATAAAATTTCAGATGTAATTGATTTTTAATTCATCCCATTTGATATTTGTAATTATCCCATTTGTATGGGAAGAGGTAGTTTTCTTGAGTATAACATCTTAACTAGAGGTATTGTAATAGGAAATATCATCTATTGAATAAATTGTATTGAGTCATGCTCAAAGGAATTTTCTCCCTTAAAAATGCCCATGATACTTTATAGTGAGATTCTATCATTTTCAATACATTATTTTTATTATCTTTACATTAAGTGCATATTATCTATATATCCATTTTTATATAATTTGTATGTAAGTAGGTTCCTAACATCTGGTATCAGATCTCTTTCCAAGTCCATTTTTCCACATAAATTTTTAGTGGTTTATAGCTCTCTAATTATATCCATCATATTATCTAACCTCTCCTAATTAGGATCCTTGTAATCAAAAAGTTCTAATAGGGTTGCAACGCTAAGTTTTTTCCCCATTTTTATCTTTTTCTTTTTTTGTTAGGTTATAAACCATGTTCATTTAGTTTTAAAACTAATAAAAAAAGTTCATTTTAGACCAACAAATTATTAGTTTGCATAGATTATGTGGATTGAGGGGTTATTCCTTAATAAAAAATCCATTACACACACACACACACACACACACACACACACACACACACACACACACACACACACACACACACACACACACACACACACACACACACACACACACACACACACACACACACACTTGTGCTTTAATGTGCCTTTGGGTATAAAGAAGACCCCATAGTTTTTTTCACTACCTATCCATAGGAAGCCTTTAACCATTTATTTCTATGGTGCACCTATAAGTAGTTAGCCATAGGAAGTTAATTTATCCATACCTTAGAGATAGGATAGTGTGCTAAACAATGTTTATTTTCCATATTTAGCCCTATAAAATATTGATATAGACTATTTTACAAACAATATTATTATATTTTCAAGATCACAGACCAAACACACCCTATAATATCCTTCCATGTAACCCTATAACTCCTACAGTCACATACATAATTCTTAATTATGAAAAACCATATTAATAACAAATATAAAACTAATATTATATTCTTAAAATTGAAAATACATAGTAATTGTAACCTTTTAAAGGGTTAAAATGTTTTATAATGGCTACCTAAACTTGTTGTATTATCCAAAATGGTTATAATGTTTAAAAATAGTTACCTAAACTCATTACAGTATCTAGCTATTATAAAAGTTTAAAAAAATTACAATACAATTTTTTTTTTATGTCGAGATGATAATTTGAATGGGTATTTCAAAATTTCAAAAAAGAATTCCCATACAATTTTTTTTCTCCTACAACCCTAATTTTTTTCACCCTTATGAAAAGTATAACATTATGATCATCTCATCAAGAAATTTATTTTAACATAAAATTTAATTAACATTTTATTTCACCCTAGACCCCTATAGTAAAGGTTTCCACGCATGTGGGAAGCCATGCCATGAAACAAAATAATGAGGAACTCAAAATTGAAGTCCCCACCTCACTAAGTCGAATGAGCACCTCCATGGCATCAATGCACAAAATACCATGTTATTTAATAGACTTAATTGTTATCAACATTCAAAAATTGTATTTCTATCCCAACACACATAATGTGACCCTAAATTAGACTTTCCAAAATTTTCACACACACACACACACACACACACACACACACACTTGTGCTTTAATGTGCCTTTGGGTATAAAGAAGACCCCATAGTTTTTTTCACTACCTATCCATAGGAAGCCTTTAACCATTTATTTCTATGGTGCACCTATAAGTAGTTAGCCATAGGAAGTTAATTTATCCATACCTTAGAGATATGATAGTGTGCTAAACAATGTTTATTTTCCATAGTTAGTCCTATAAAATATTGATATAGACTATTTTACAAACAATATTATTATATTTTCAAGATCACAGACCAAACACACCCTATAATATCCTTCCATGTAACCCTATAACTCCTACAGTCACATACATAATTCTTAATTATGAAAAACCATATTAATAACAAATATAAAACTAATATTATATTCTTAAAATTGAAAATACATAGTAATTGTAACCTTTTAAAGGGTTAAAATGTTTTATAATGGCTACCTAAACTTGTTGTATTATCCAAAATGGTTATAATGTTTAAAAATAGTTACCTAAACTCATTACAGTATCTAGCTATTATAAAAGTTTAAAAAAATTACAATACAATTTTTTTTTTATGTCGAGATGATAATTTGAATGGGTATTTCAAAATTTCAAAAAAGAATTCCCATACAATTTTTTTTTCTCCTACAACCCTAATTTTTTTCACCCTTATGAAAAGTATAACATTATGATCATCTCATCAAGAAATTTATTTTAACATAAAATTTAATTAACATTTTATTTCACCCTAGACCCCTATAGTAAAGGTTTCCACGCATGTGGGAAGCCATGCCATGAAACAAAATAATGAGGAACTCAAAATTGAAGTCCCCACCTCACTAAGTCGAATGAGCACCTCCATGGCATCAATGCACAAAATACCATGTTATTTAATAGACTTAATTGTTATCAACATTCAAAAATTGTATTTCTATCCCAACACACATAATGTGACCCTAAATTAGACTTTCCAAAATTTTATGGCAAAAAACCAACCAATTGGATTTACCAAGTTGAATAGTATTTCACCTTGAATAATACATTAGGGGTAGACAAGGTACCCATCATATCATTCCAGTAGATAAAAAAGTTGTATAGTGGTCCCAATGTTATAAAAAATGTCATATATAACCCACATAGGATGATTTTTCCAATATTTTTTTGGTTTGATTTTGTCCTAGTGCTTATTATTATATCTTTGACACCCTAAAAAAATGAAATGGTTCATGAGTATTAATCTAAATTTGAAAATATATAAAACCAAATCAAAGAGTTAAATGATGACATTTTAAAGAGTTTTTCATCATTAGGATCAAATATATAGTTCATTTGGAGGTCAACATGTTTAAACCAGAGAATGTGATGGAAGCATTAGGAATGGCTAATCTTGTAGAAGTTAAGATCACATTCTAATATTGATCTTAAAATTTTGGTTCTTTAAAGACATCTACAACACCATGGCCAATAAAAAACCCTCATCTAAAATACACTTAAATTAAATTATATAAAATTTTAGGGGTCTATTTTTTCAAAATCTAGGTTTATTAGTGTTTTTGGTGGTGGCATTATTATCTGTAGATTCTAGTAAGGTCATTATCTTGTATTTGATAAAAACATCTAACTAGAAATCCATTATCTTGGATTTAATAAGTGACCTCTAGAATTACCTTATCAAAGGAGATTATCCAATGCTAGAATGACCATATCCTTATTGTTAATGGTTATCTTATAATCATCCACCAAAGATAGACTAAAAAGTGTAGCATTGATGTTCTCTTAAGAAACCATAGTCTCCACTTCTACTACTAATATAATAATGACATCTATGATACCTGAGATAGCCATTATGAGAGCTTTATTATTTATTATTTCTATTGATTAATAGGTTTATAAGTGTCATCATGATACTTTATTGAGCCTTAGAAATTTGAATAAGGTGATAAGAGATGTATTAGGTTTTTATTCCTTTAGGTTTAGTCAATCTAGAACTGGTGGGAGGTGTACTAGCCATTGGTTTCACAAACATTACTAGTTATTCAATTTTGTTTGGTCTAACCTCAAGTATAGACCCTATTTGTGGGTAGGTTTACAGCTGTAAGAATTGGTCTTTGATATGCCTTTTCCTCTATAGGACCATCCTAATTTTTTTTTCATGTATATATACATAAGGTTGATGTGGATTAATTTTAAGAGTGTTATACTGTAGTAGAGTGGTGGTGGCTAGTGTGGTGTAAGGTTAGGTCATGTATGTTATAGAAGCATTAGAGTTCTTATGCATTGTATTTTTTTTTTAAACCTACATCCTTATTTTATATCTATGTGAAAAAGATATTTAGTCTTAATATTTTTGGCTGGTGTCATCCATTTTAGTATTGTATTGGCTTCCTCAATTTAGTGTGGAGTTTCATCTCTTTTAGATCTACATTACAGAGATCTATAATATAGTTATATGTGGAGTTATTTATTATTTTGAATCCTATTCAATCCCTATAATCATATGATAACATCCTTTTGTTACCTTTTGGTCTACATAGAAGGGGATAGGAGGTTTAAGTCTATGTAGCACTTTGGATATCTACTTTAACCATATGTTTTAGAAAAAGAAAGCATTGGCAATCTATAGCATGGCATTCTAAGTGAGTTTTGAATCATATACTTATGTAAGATCTAAGTTTGGATTCATGGCATACACTCTCATAAGTTTTTGTAGAGATTTATGAGGTGTAGCCATCCTCCAAGTCATCCCCCTAGGTTGGTGCAATTGTAGGGTTTCAATAAGCATCCATGGTTAAAGGATTTATTTTATCAAAATGATAGATTTATTATTCTAATTTGTTCCTAATATAAGTTATAAAAATAGAGAAAATTCCTTTTTATTTGCTCTATAATTATTTTTGAGAAAGCTATTTTGATTATTATTTTAAATAACTATAGTTTTTCCCTTAAGAGAAAGTGTAGCTCACTTGCACATGCATAGAGGTCATTGGATGGAATTTTTTTTACTTCTATTTATTTGAGGAGATTATTGGTTCTATGTTGGTTCCAATGAGTGGTTGGAAGTTTAGGTCCACTTTAGTTGCAATAATTTTTTAAAAATTTTAGTGCAAATTTTATTAAATAGGCCTCATTTATGGGAAATTGATTATTTAATAACTTTTGATCAGTAGCTCAAAATTGAGTGCCATATTTTTCAAATGTTTATATTTTTTCATTTCCCATGAATTGGTTCTATTTAAATTATAAAATGTACTAAAATATAAAGCATCACATTCTTGGGGTCTCTTTGCATTGGATATGTTACATTGTGATTATAGTTTGTGGTGACATTTTAGTGGTGATGCATTTGATATGTTATGAGTATTTTTTGAGGAAATATTATTTGTGTTGATCATACCTTATCTCTTTAATTTTTTAAAGATCAGAGGGTGAGGTCCAATCTAGAAGTGGGTTAGACCCCCTCATAGGTAACATAAACTTCCTTCTTTTTTCTTTTGGATTGCATTGTCATCATTGTTGCACTCAAGGATGAATTATTGGTAGAGTTTGAAATCATGTTATTGAGTGTACATTATCAATACTAAAGGGTTTCCTATGTTATGAGCCATGTATTGTACTTCACACACATACTATTTTAGATGCATTTTTGGTTGAGATGTACATCCTTTTGTATGTGCTTTGCATGTTGTTATTATTTTGTTTTTGATTCTTTTCTAGTGTGTCTAAATAAATTATGTCTCTTTGTGTCAGTTTCCACACTCTTTTATCATCCCATGATATGCATTAGTACTTTGACACATGGGTAGTTTATTTCATGTCTCCTTGAGGCCCCTTTCCTAGCAACTCACCTTATTCTATAGAGACACATATTTGCTCCCTTATTTTTGGAGCATCTCTCTTGATGGATTATTTGATAGGTCAATAGTCTCCTCATTTAGAGTTATTATGGTGAATCTTACTATCTTCTTTGTTTCCATTTGGTTTTTTTTGTGTATGGATTATAATCTACTCACACTAATTTATAAAGTACCATATAGGTTTTGTTGATTTAGCCTTGTATACCTTCATACATTTGTGTTCTATATTATGGGAACCTTTTCAATTCTTAAATTTTTTGTCTCTTCCATCACCACCATGGGTCATCTTCATTAAGATATTTTATCTCTATTTTTGACACCACCTTTTCAAACAGTTGACAGTCTCCCACAACTTGAAGTGTAGATATTCTAGTGAATCCTAGTGTCATCTTGTATTTTTTTATAGTTTGATGGTCTCTCTTATCATGACATGGATCTATTCTAGTGTATACAGTGTCCTCTTATTTCATGTTTGAGTAGTGGATTCAAACCACTCATGCATATATTTTTCCTCCACTCTACCCAATTAATAGTATGGGGGGGGGGGTGTGTGATGTGCATTCTACTTCTTAGTGTTAAGAATTATTTGCACATGAATTATTTATTTAGGTTAATATTAATAATTCCCAAGTGTTGGTATAGGAGTCATAAATATGAGTCAAATTTGAAATTGGGTTCAAATTTGTTTTCACTTTTTTATTAATTTGAATTTTTAAATGTCTAATGAGGGATTGAGAGTGGTTTAGTGTTATAAATTAATTTTTATGGTATGAAAATGTTGAATAATGTTTTTATATACCTTTATGGTATCCTTAGAGGTCTTAAGAGTAGATTAAGTCAGATGTCATTTTGTAAGTATGAAGTGGCAGTCATGTTGAATCACCACCCTATGTGGGTCTTGAGGAATGAAAAAGAATTTCTTGATCAAGAAATGGTTAATATAATGTTTAAAAGTATATTTCAGAGTATTAATATTATATATTGTTTATTGGTTCATATTAAGGGAATAATGAGAATAAAATAGGGCAGACATGTTTGAATATGAAAGGTCTACCAAAAGCAATGTGTGATTATGAGTCTTTTGTAATAAACTAAAGTTTCCTATGAATGAAATAGTGATGGATTAATTTATTCTATTGATTATTTTAATATCTTTAATTATAATAATTCATTTTAGAACTTAATATATGGATATTCAAGTATCGGTTTGCTACTATGCATATTATGTGTTATTTTACTCTATGTATAGATAAGCTGAGAAAGAAGCTTAAGATTGAAGTAAAAACACTATTGAGAGAAATTGTTTTATAATTAAATACAAATTTTAAATACATATAAAATCCTAAACCATAATAAAGGCTTAAAAATAATAAGTTGCTTCATATTTGTGTGAAAGTTGTTAACTGTGTAAACATCCTATATGCATGCATTCTGAGTTCTTGAAAAATATGGTAATGGTACTAAATCCATTAAAAATATTTTGTGAGATGTATAAAATCCATAAATAAGTAATTTATTTTATTTTAAATTTACGTGAAGATATTTAATGATCATATGTCTTGATATTTTGTGGTTAGGCTTGTTAACAGTGTAGAAAGATAACCTAGTCCATACAACTCAAAATATTCTATATAATGCATTTTTTTTTGCATAAGTATCTTGTTTGGATTCAAATGTGTTTCAGGTAGAAATGTTTATGTTATTAATTAAATGTATTGATAACCTAATTATAGGGATTGGATTCCTTTGGATTTTAAAGGACCATGAAACCCTACTCACCTTTGTTTTAGGTGGCAGAATACAGAGTTAGTTGACTAAGATTTGGTGTTTTCCAATATGGAATGGATTGGATGAGATGTATATAATATTAATAAAGGTGAATATGATGAATAAAAACATAATTAATTTTATTTTGGGGTTTGAAACCTCACATAGTGAATGTCATTCTTTTTATAGGCTCTCGGTCTATACAATGGCCTAAAAACCCTAGATTTAGGGTTAGGAGTATAAAAGAAGTTTTAACCATCAAAATCTCACAAAAAATTGTAATATTTTCAATAAAAATTTGATATAATGGATTTTATGGTTTCAAAAGTTTAAATACAAATATGTATGGATTATTGAGTACTGAGATGGAATAGGTTTAAAAGAAGGGTTGGTTGAATAGTCCAAAGAAGAAAAACATGTGTGTGAAGAGTGAGATTGAAACAAGGGTTTATTAAGCTGTAGGAGTATAATTTGTATCCAAATATGTAAATAATTTTATTGGGTTGGCCATATATTTCTCAGACTAAGGAGGTTTGTCCATTAGGGTGGCTAATTAAGGAGCTAGATAATCCTACAAGTGCTAAATTTTTTAAATGAACCTAAACTAAAATTTTATGTGAAGCATAATCATGATAAAGGGTACTCAAAAACATATTATTTTTTACTATATGAGTTTTTTACATAATATAATAATGGATTATTCTTGAAACATGACTAGTAGCATATGAAAGCAAGAGATTGACTATTGAGTGAAAATGCAAGGTGTGAATGATGAAAGTGGTTTGATATGGTTTGGAATAATGTGATATAATGTTTTAAGTTATTTTAAACTCTTTTTCAAAAGCATTTGAGTTTTAGTCCATTTGGACAAGATTGGCCTATTATTGGCTAAGGAAACTTTGCAAGTTTACAAGCAAAGTGAAAATTGAAGTGCAAGCAAGTTGAAAATAGATCTACATCAATTAATATTATGTATTTTCATCACCACTATTGATATTATTGATTCAAGATATTCTATTGAAGCCTAGTGTCAATTTTTTTTTTGATTGAGTAGTGGATTCAAAGCACTCATGTAGATTGAATTAATTTGTGACTTGCGAGTACTTAGAGTGCATACTACTTCAACATCATCTTTGTGGGGATTTATTACTCTCTCTTATTACTTTCTCTCTTTTTAGGGGAAGAGTTTTTACTATGGATTTTCTCTCTTTTCTCCACTTTATGAGAGTTATATGTATTTTTCACTTTTGAGTGTTTTTAGGATTTCTCCTTTGTACATGGGAAATTATTCAGGAACTTTGTTTACTTAAACTCATATGAGGATTGTTACTTGACTCCATGGCCTTCTTGATGATTATTATAGTGACACTAGTGTGGTATCCCTACCAATGACACTAGTGTGGCAACCCCATAATATTTGTGATCACTTCTCACTATCATGTTAGAGGGTGTTTAAGCAATGCTTCCTTAGATTCATCATTATACCTAGTAATTTGGATCACAATGTTTATGTTTAGTGATCCTTTTATTCAAAATCATTCCTACTTTGACTTGGAGGTTATAATGACTCAACGTCCATATACTCCAACATAATGGATTGGTGTCCATAGGAACACATAGCTTCACATTGCATCCTTTATTATTATCCCCTAGATTCACTTGAGGGTGGGGGTGTTATAGTATCTTATTACTCATGCTTAATAAGTTCTATCTAGATCCTTGGTCTTTACCTAGTTTTATACTATGTGTGTATTTGTCCCACATTTCCTTGTTTAGCTTGCATATTATTTTGCCTTGAATATATAATAAAGTGTTCTTATTTGTAATATGCATGATTAATAATCATTTTCATATCTTTTTTGAATAATAATTATCATGTTTATAATTTTTTTTTAGTGTGTATGCTGAAGCATCAACGGATGTAGTAATGAGACGTTAGAGAGATCTTGGCTGAAGAGTTTTGATAAATCTTTCATTTATCATTGTTCAAGTTTTAATATCATTATTTATAATTGAGTAACCTTGCCTTATAATGGAAAATTACACAATGTCTACATCTCAATAAGGGACTATAATTTTAAATAAGACTTATTTGTTCTACCTCTAAAATATTGTGACATAGTTTAAAGAGCATAATGGTTCAAACACTAGGCCTTATCCTATGGTAATTTTTATAGCTATAGATGGAATTCACTAATAAAGACTATAAAAAAACATTAATAGGCCTCACACTAGGATTTATAAGTAGCATTATCTCTCACCACATGGAGAATTTGTTAATAAAATCATATTATGGGATTATTTATAATCTTTGTGCAACTAATTAAATGAATCCTCAAATTCCAACCATCCACTAGATTTATATGAAATATTA
The DNA here is from genome assembly GCA_037957365.1 of Torreya grandis. Taxonomy (NCBI): domain Eukaryota; kingdom Viridiplantae; phylum Streptophyta; class Pinopsida; order Cupressales; family Taxaceae; genus Torreya; species Torreya grandis. The sequence continues at coordinate 3,010,468 of JARHVA010000189.1, forward strand.
TCTAATTAATAAATTATTTTTGAGGAGCTGAAAGTGTTACCTCCATAGTAGTGAAAAGATCATTATTTTTTGTGATTTCAAGTAGTGTACCTCCAAACATACATCCTTAATGTTACCCATTTATACATAAGAATGAAAGATAAAAAATGGTGCAAGAATTTTTATAGGATAGATTCCTCATGCCCAAAATAAATACTTACTCTTTTCTTATATTATTGGTATGAAGAAAATATTTACCTTAGTCCCTTTTTATTAACTTTTGTGCACCTAAAAACTCACTATCAAGGACAAATTTCCCATTCCAGTGATCAATGAGCTACTCAATGAATTGCATGGAACTCACTTCTTATAAAATATTAGCTCTTAATAAAGCTATCAATGGCCTCCATATGAGGATTGTTACTTGACTCCATGGCCTTCTTGATGATTATTATAGTGACACTAGTGTGGTATCCCTACCAATGACACTAGTGTGGCAACCCCATAATCTTTGTGATCACTTCTCACTATCATGTTAGAGGGTGTTTAAGAAATGCTTCCTTAGATTCATCATTATACCTAGTAATTTGGATCACAATGTTTATGTTTAGTGATCCTTTTATTCAAAATCATTCCTACTTTGACTTGGAGGTTATAATGACTCGACGTCCATATACTCCAGCATAATGGATTGGTGTCCATAGGAACACATAGCTTCACATTGCATCCTTTATTATTATCCCCTAGATTCACTTGAGGGTGGGGGTGTTATAGTATCTTATTATGCATGCTTAATAAGTTCTATCTAGGTCTTTGGTCTTTACCTAGTTTTATACTATGTGTGTATTTGTCCCACATTTCCTTGTTTAGCTTGCATATTATTTTGCCTTGAATATATAATAAAGTGTTCTTATTTGTAATATTGATGATTAATAATCATTTTCATATCTTTTTTGAATAGTAATTATCTTGTTTATAACTTTTTTTAGTGTGTATGCTGAAGCATCCATGGATGTAGTAATGAGACATTGGAGAGATCTTGACTGAAGAGTTTTGATAAATCTTTCATTTATCATTGTTCAAGTTTTGATATCATTATTTATAATTGAGTAACCTTGCCTTATAATGGAAAATTACACATTGTCTACATCTCAATAAGGGACTATAATTTTAAATAAGACTTATTTGTTCTACCTCTAAAATATTGTGACATAGTTTTAGGAGCATAATGGTTCAAACACTAGGCCTTATCCTATGGTAATTTTTATAGCTATAGATGGAATTAAATAATAAAGACTATAAAAACACATTAATAGGCATCAGACTAGGATTTATAAGTAGCATTATCTCTCACCACATGGAGAATTTGTTAATAAAATTATATTATGGGATTATTTATAATCTTTGTGCAACTAATTAAATGAATCCTCAAATTCCAACCATCCAATAGATTTATATGAAATATTATCTAATCAATAAATTATTTTTGAGGAACTTAAAGTGTTACCTCCATAGTAGTGCAAAGATCATTATTTTTTCTGATTTCAAGTAGTGTACCTCCAAACATACATCCTTAATGTTACCCATTTATACATAAGAATGAAAGATAAAAAATGGTGCAAGAATTTTTATAGGATAGATTCATAATGCCCAAAATAAATACTTACTCTTTTCTTATATTATTGGTATGGAGAAAATATTTACCTTAGTGCCTTTTTATTAACTTTTGTGCACCTAAAAACTCACTATCAAGGAAAAATTTCCCATTCCAGTGATCAATGAGCTACTCAATGAATTGCATGGAACTCACTTCTTAAAAAATCTTAGCTTGTAATCAAGCTATCAATGGCCTCCATATGAGGATTGTTACTTGACTCCATGGCCTTCTTGATGATTATTATAGTGACACTAGTGTGGTATCCCTACCAATGACACTAGTGTGGCAACCCCATAATCTTTGTGATCACTTCTCACTATCATGTTAGACGGTGTTTAAGCAATGATTCCTTAGATTCATCATTATACCTAGTACTTTGGATCACAATGTTTATTTTTAGTGATCCTTTTATTCAAAATCATTCCTACTTTGACTTGGAGGTTATAATGACTCAATGTCCATATACTCCAGCTAATGGATTGGTGTCCATAGGAACACATAGCTTCACATTTCATCCTTTATTATTATCCCCTATATTCACTTGAGGGTGGGGGTGTTATAGTATCTTATTACTCATTCTTAATAAGTTTTATCTAGGTCCTTGGTCTTTACCTAGTTTTATACTATGTGTGTATCTGTCCCACATTTCCTTGTTTAGCTTGCATATTATTTTGCCTTGAATATATAATAAAGTGTTCTTATTTGTAATATTGATGATTAATAATCATTTTCATATCTTTTTTGAATAATAATTATCTTGTTTATAATTTTTTTTTTAGTGTGTATGCTGAAGCATCAATGGATGTAGTAATGAGACATTGGAGAGATCTTGGCTGAAGAGTTTTGATAAATCTTTCATTTATCATTGTTCAAGTTTTGATATCATTATTTATAATTGAGTAACCTTGCCTTATAATGGAAAATTACACAATGTCTACATCTCAATAAGGGACTATAATTTTAAATAAGACTTATTTGTTCTACCTCTAAAATATTGTGACATAGTTTTAAGAGCATAATGGTTCAAACACTAGGCCTTATACTATGGTAATTTTTATAGATATAGATGGAATTCACTAATAAAGACTATAAAAACACATTAATAGGCCTCATACTAGGATTTATAGGTATCATTATCTCTCACCACGTGGAGAATTTGTTAATAAAATCATATTATGGGATTATTTATAATCTTTGTGCAACTAATTAAATGAATCCTCGAATTCCAACCATCCACTAGATTTATATGAAATATTATCTAATCAATAAATTATTTTTTAGGAACTTAAAGTGTTACCTCCATATTAGTGCAAAGATCATTATTTTTTGTGATTTCAAGTAGTGTACCTCCAAACATACATCCTTAATGTTACCCATTTATACATAAGAATGAAAGATAAAAAATGGTGCAAGAATTTTTATAGGATAGATTCCTCATGCCAAAAATAATTAGTTAATATTTTCTTATATTATTGGTATGGAGAAAATATTTACCTTAGTGCCTTTTATTAACTTTTGTGCACCTAAAAACTTACTATCAAGGACAAATTTCCCATTCCAGTGATCAATGAGCTACTCGATGAATTACATGGAACTCACTTCTTATAAAATATTAGCTTGTAATCAAGCTATCAATGGCCTCCATATGAGGATTTTTACTTGACTCCATGGCCTTCTTGATGATTATTATAGTGACACTAGTGTGGTATCCCTACCAATGACACTAGTGTGGCAACCCCATAATTTTTGTGATCACTTCTCACTATCATGTTAGAGGGTGTTTAAGAAATTCTTCCTTAGATTCATCATTATACCTAGTACTTTGGATCACAATGTTTATTTTTAGTGATCCTTTTATTCAAAATCATTCCTACTTTGACTTGGAGGTTATAATGACTCAACGTCCATATACTCCAGCATAATGGATTGGTGTCCATAGGAACACATAGCTTCACATTGCATCCTTTATTATTATCCCCTAGATTCACTTGAGGGTGGGGGTGTTATATTATCTTATTACTCATGCTTAATAAGTTCTATCTAGGTCCTTGGTCTTTACCTAGTTTTATACTATGTGTGTATTTGTCCCACATTTCCTTGTTTAGCTTGCATATTATTTTTCCTTGAATATATAATAAAGTGTTATTATTTGTAATATGCATGATTAATAATCATTTTCATATATTTTTTGAATAATAATTATCTTGTTTATAATTTTTTTAGTGTGTATGCTAAAGCATCAATGGATGTAGTAATGAGACATTGGAGAGATCTTGGCTAAAGAGTTTTGATAAATCTTTCATTTATCATTGTTCAAGTTTTGATATCATTATTTATAATTTAGTAACCTTGCCTTATAATGGAAAATTACACATTGTCTACATCTCAATAAGGGACTATAATTTTAAATAAGACTTATTCGTTCTACCTCTAAAATATTGTGACATAGTTTTAGGAGCATAATGGTTCAAACACTATGCCTTATCCTATGGTAATTTCTACAGATATAGATGGAATTCACTAATAAATACTATAAAAACACATTAATAGGCCTCACACTAGTATTTACAAGTATCATTATCTCTCATCACGTGGAGAATTCGTTAATAAAATAATATTATGGGATTATTTATAATCTTTGTGCAACTAAGTAAATGAATCCTCAAATTCCAACCATCCACTAGATTTATATGAAATATCATCTAATCAATAAATTATTTTTGAGGAAATTAAAGTGTTACCTCCATAGTAGTGCAAAGATCATTATTTTTTGTGATTTCAAGTAGTGTACCTCCAAACATACATCCTTAATGTTACCCATTTATACATAAGAATGAAAGATAAAAAATGGTGGTGGAATTTTAATAGGATAGATTCCTCATGCCCAAAATAAATACTTACTCTTTTCTTATATTATTGGTATGGAGAAAATATTTACCTTAGTGCCTTTTTATTAACTTTTTTGCACCTAAAAACTCACTATCAAGGACAAATTTCCCATTCCAGTGATCAATGAGCTACTCGATGAATTGCATGGAACTCACTTCTTATAAAATCTTAGCTTGTAATCAAGCTATCAATAGATCTATATCAAGCAATGTGATGCCCTTTCAAAATCACGATGGCCATTATGAATTTATTATTATGCCATTTGGCCTCAAAAATGTTCCATCAACCTTTCAACCCTTAATGAACAAGATATTATGGCCACTTATATGAAAATTAATCTTGGTGTTATTTTATTATATCCTTGTCTAAGATTTTACCTAGGAAAATGATTTGATACAATTATAACACACCTTACAACTCTATTTTGATAACCACTTATGTGACAAATGGTCCAAGTTTAATTTTTACCAAAATGAAATCAAATAAAAAATTAGATCTTACAAAATTTGAGACTATAGAAAATTGGCCTAAATCCAAATCACTCAAGAGCCTTTGAATTTTTTGGGCTTGACTAGGTACTATCAAATGTTTATTCAATGCTATGGGAAAATTACTACACTATTAAAAACCATGTTAAAATAGATGCCTCTCAATGGTTCAAGGTAGTAGAAAAATAATGAAAAATTCTCAAAAATGTAATATATAACACTCCTTTTCTATATATACCTCACTTATAAAAATTATTTTTTATCAAAAGTGATACCTCAATAAGTGGAATTAGATTTTTTCTATGGTATAAGGGTCAATCTATTACATTCAACAATAAGGCACTTATAAGGGGAAACTTTACTCCTTCCATATATGAGAAATATATGATCAATATAATCCATGTCATCAATATGTGGCAACCATACCTAGTTGGGAAGATCCTATACATCAAAAGTGATCACCATATTATCAAGCACTTCATAGATAAAAGAGTACCTTAACTTGAGAAACAAATACTTTAGGTAACCAAATTAATTGTATATGACTATGAGATTCATATAATAAGGGAAAATTAAAGTTTTATTATATTCATTGTCTCACAAGTATGAAAATAAAAAAAACTTTTGCACACTATCCTTACACATTATATATTGTGTGTATCTAACACAAGAATGGTCCCATGACACCTAAATTCATAAACTCATTCAAGAAGTGACCACTAACCTTACCTCTCAATAAAATTACTTGTGTTATTGTAATTATTTAGGGAAAAAAGTAAATATGGTAATGATACCAAAATTATCACTAAGAAAAATAACTCTATTCTAATTACATGCATCTCCATCATTTATCCAATCATGCTCTTAAAACCCTATGAAATGATCTACTGATTTATTTTATAAGAAGGCATTAAACACAACATCAATTTTTTTGGTCATAATGTGAAACATGTCATCAAAATAAAGGGTAAATTATATCTACCTTAAGTTTTCTCCACCCCTTTCTTATCCCTATCCATTTATGGTGTTGTTTCTCAAAATTTCTAAAGAAATGTTTTTGTATAAATCAGGAATAAGATTTAAAACCAAAATGAGAAAAGTATAAAATTAAAAATGAAAAATGAGCTAAGAATTTTTGGGTAAGTGCGTATGGTGCATCTTCTTACCTTGCATGGTATAATTTCTAGGCCATCTTGACCCTCGAATTACATAGGACATAGAAATACACCACCTATTCTCACTCATGATAGGATATCCCACACCTCCATGTGGATGTATTAAATATGATCCCATCCCTATGGATGCATTGAACATGAACACTCATATATAATGTATGCATATATTTAATTCCCATGTGCATACATGGATGTACAACATGGCCACATGTCCATATAAGATGTGGTTGTACATGGTGTTTGGGCATCAACTACTATGTTCCAAACCATCGGTAAAAAAGATTTATAGTTCCTTTAGGGCATAATTTAGATTAATATTATATGTAAATTATCCTACCCTAATGTTATTTCTCTTCTTAGATGATTCCATGCTATCAAGATACCACCAAATTTTATTATTTTCATGGTGTTGCCATTTTCAACAATTTTCTTGAACAAGCCTACAATCTCTTCACAAAATTTCCCCTCATTGAATATATATTATAGATGTGTTTTCATTATGTGTAGAGTATATCTCATGACCACTATGACCTACTTGTTTCAACCACATCAAAATTTCCTCCCTCTAGAAAAATTCAAACTTATAACCCTTACTAAATCTTCTCTCAAGATTTTGAAGCCTAATGAGATGAAGTAATAATATATAAGATTCAAACCATTATTGGTATTAAAAAAACATCCCTAAAATTTTAGATTCATAGATTTGGTATGTAGACTTGGAGTAATTTCACAAAATATTAAATGTAAAAAATCTTGGTAAATTCACTGTCTGCTTGATCAAAAGAAGTCTTCCATAAGAAGCTAACTTTCCAACATATGTTTACTGATTAGACCTAGTATTTTCCTATGCAAGACATTATGATCCTAATAATAGCAAGATAAATCAAGAAAATGATAACTAATGGCTGAGATAGATGGGAGTTCAATGGGAATTATGAAGATCATCCTTATAAATGATACTTATGTCAAAATGAGAAATATTTAAGGAGAAAATTACTAGGACAAAAATATCAATAAGTATTTGAGAGTGATCAATGATTCCTAGCTAAATCATAAGAGGAATAGGGTATCTAAGATAATAATTAACTTATTTAGATAAAATTTCAAAGAGGATATTATGAAGAAGGAATACATAAAGGGGAGGTTAGTCTTTTATTAATCCAAAAATAAAAATCAAAATAACACACTAAAATCCTAACACCTCTAGCCTAGACGCTAGGGATAGCATAGGTAGCAAAAATATAAATGGAAGCATAATCAGAACACAAAATAAAAAATTATTTTACCTTCCTTGTATCTCCAAATAGCTTGTTGAAGTGGTGTGCTTAGTTTTCTCATCAAGAAGTCTTTGATGATGAATATTTCTTTGTTCCTTCTCTCCTTGGCACCTTGGATTGGTTGCTTAGCTTATGAATTTGGCATGGTAATATTAATTGTAAGGTTTCTTTTCATTTATTTGAGAATTATAACATTATACCAAGATAGCTTTATTGGAAATCCTAGATAATAACTCTACACTATCAAATATTAAAAATAAATAGGTATGGCTTTGTATTTATTACCTTCAAAAGTTAACTCTCATCCAAAGTGAGTTAAGGTTGAGTTTAAACATGGAATGGGTTCAAACTAACCCTAGGTTATTTGAGATTAAATCTATTTGACTTAATAATTTTCATGTAATTATGATTTTAAATTACTAGGAAAGGCTCTCAAATTAGATATTTTGAGATATTTTGAAAGAGCTTGACAACTCATAAAGGTAATGATGAAAAGGCTTGAAATTTTGATTTTTGGAATTTCCATTTTTAGATATTCATTAATTACAAATGGATAATTCAACTAATCATTTAATATTATTTAATTAGATTATTCATTTTGATTAGAATTTTAACTCTTTTAATATTTGATCAAGTGACCCATTTTAATGGGTCCATAAGCCAAATTTCTAGTTATTTAGGTTACAAGGTTACTAGGGATGAATCCATGAAAGGTTATTGTTGAATATAGACTAGTACCCCAAATAAGGATGCATCAATATAATTTTAAGCATTTATGAATGATGTGTGGATGAATTTAGGTTTTTTAATGATTCTTAGGCTTAATTTGTAATGTTAGGTATGAATTAGTTTGAAGTCCAGTTAGGAGCCATTATGGCTAAAATTATGTGTCTACAATTTTCCCTTGTTGGGGAATACATTTAAGCTATATGTATAGTAACGTATTCTCAAATAATGAAAATATCATCTATGTATAATTCCCCAAAAAATGATAGATGAGGTCTAGATGCCCCTTCAATGGAACAGTCGACAAATAAGGTTGGTGATCGATCCCTTAAAAGAAGAGAAATGATGGGACCAAAAGATAAAGGTGGGTGGAAAATATTAATTTTCCCATAGGTGATTATAATCAATGGCAAAGTTGGATGCCACATTTGGATAGATAAACAGGATAATTTTCCCAAAGATAGTCATAATCATTAGCATAACAAGGTAAAAAGATAATGATTTGCCCATAGTTAGATATAATAATTAACCAAAGGAAAATAGTAACAAGAGAATGATTTGCCCAAAGGCAATTATAATCATTAGTAGAATGAAAAAAATAATTTGCCCAAAGGTAGTTATAATTATTGGTATAATGAAAACATTCCCTAATTAGGTGGATAGGGATAATGATTTGGCCAATCATTAACATCTAGGTAGATTTAAACCAAATCATTTAACCAAAGGTTATTAGAATCATTGGTAGAATGAAAACATGCCCCAATTATGTGGATAGAGATAATGATTTACCCAAATGTTGTTATAATCACTAGCACAATGAAAAATTACCCCAATTAGGAGGATAGAGATAATGGTTTACACAAAGGTGGTTATAATCACTGGTATTATACGATGGATAATATGTAAATTTGGAAAAAGGGAGATTACATATTGAATTTTTACTTATAGAGTAAGAGTAAGTCAATATAGAGGTGAAAGATGAATTTGGGCAACCCAGTAGTATGGAGATGCATGTCCTAACTAGTAAGGATTAAAATTCATTTGTGATTTAATTAATCTACATTTGTGGAATGTTTTGGATAGATTGGGAAGTTTTTAGGTAACTAAGGAGAAGTAACATGGCCTCATTACTTGTAAAATTTCTTGAGCTGATTTTTATTTTAGGATGTGATGGTATGCATCATGATATAAAGCACCATGAGAACCAAGATTATATATGCATAAGGACTAACAGGTGATCTAATAAATAAGGGAAAATAATGCACCAATGACAAAAACCATGATGATAATGTTGACATAATAATATGGATGGACCTAAGTATAGTGCATAAATAATCACCCAATGAATGTAGATATACTAAGTTAAGGCACAACAACAAATAAATCAAAGAAATAGGCAAACAAAAAAATAAAAACACAACAAAACAACAAAAAATAAAAGAACAACAAAATATTCAAAACAACATTAAACAAACACAGATAATGGTTAATCACAATGTTATCATAAGAAAAAGACAAAAAATGACATAGGGTTGTCCCTAGGCTATAGGGAAAAAAATAAACAAAATGATATACATTACCCCTAAGATATAGGATAAAATAACACAAACAAAAAAAATTGGGGGAATAAAATAAAAGGAAAGGGTAGCTGATCTGACTCTAGATGCATAAGGAAAGTGGACACTACCTACATAGTTCTATGGATGCAAGATCTAACATGAAATTTATGCCAAATAAGTTCTCCTAAGATATTGGATAGAATAAAATTATGATAAAGAAAAAAAATTCTTATTGTTTTAGAGTAATATGGGAATGGTCTCATAAAATAGTGAGTGCATGAGAAATGGTTGCTCATAAAATGGTGATAGTGTAAGATATTTTGGAATTTTCAAAGCATCTCAACTTGATTTTAGAATTATGAGATACTAAATGGTCCAACTCAGAAAATAGAGAGAGCATTCAAACTTTAAATTAATCACAAAATAGTGAGAGTGAAATAAAGGTGTGACTGAGCTGACCTTAATATAAATCAAGTGTTGCCTACATAGTCCCATTAGTACTTGATGTCATTATAGTTCCACTATGTAGTGGAGGAATTTGACTAGGTAGCAACAAGTTCTCAAATTAGGAAAATGGCATAGTATGGCATAGGAATGGAAAGGTGGGACTTCAAGGCATGATAAACATGTTGTTCCTAAGTTACCCATAGGTGATTATAAATAGGAAATAATGACATAGGTCAATGATACTAATATTATAAAAATTGGTTATAATTAGTATCATGGAATGGAACACTAATTTTCCCAAGGGAAATTATAATAAAGAACACCCTAAATGAAATAAAACAAGAAATGAAGGATGCAACTATCAAACCAATATCATAATAGTCCAAGATATGACCTCTATCTAGAACACTAAATCAACTGTTGAAACTTGATCTGAATCCCTTTGCTAAAAGTGCCCAAAGAAGTAATGGAATGCAACCAAAGTCATAAGGTTGGGAGCGAGGGTAAAAACAAATGTGTTCTATAAGGAAGCTATGGTAGAATGGTATATGGTATGGCATAAGGAAGATGATATTATGACAATTGGATATAGTGGTAATAGGTTTTCCCCCAAGTGACAAGGTAAGGTAAATGGAAAGGTATGAAACAATGGTAATATGAATGAAAACTGAAAATGACAAGGTAAATATAAAGTCAAATATATGGTTCTATTGTTCTTATTGATGTGGATATGCATGTCTTGACCATCATATGATATAAATAAAATAGTCAATCATTTAAGTTGCTAGTTCACACCCCTTATGAATATTTATTCTATCAATAACCTAATGTAAATTTGAACTTGAATAATGTTGTTGTGATCTTTGTTGGTCATTGATTATATTTCCTTCAAACATTGAGACAAGATGTCTTTATATCTTTTTTAAAGGAAAGTGCAACCAAGGATGGTAAATATAGATAAATATTGGTTGATGGGTCTGATTTGGCAATGTAATATAGGTATGGAATGAATAAATGGATTATAATGGAATGCATAAAGGTTGGGAAAAAAATGAACATTGGGATTTTTAGGCACACATAATGTTGTTGATTCTAGATTTGACATAACTTTGGTTATGGAAGGGCCAAAGACTTCCAAATATGCTCTCGATAAGACCATCATTTTTTTTTGAACCTAAGAGTAGTTACCATTTAATTATGATGTAGATTGAAGATGTATTGATGTTATCTTTAATAACGTCTTCATCAATTAGTGAAGAACTATTATGCTTAGCTATTGGTGCCTCAAAGAGGTTTTCACCAGTGAAGTTGGCTTGATTGTCCCATAGTGCCTCCAAGAAGGTTTCACTAAGGAATTTTGAATTTTGACTTTGATTATCATCTAGCACCTTAAATAAGGTTTCATTATAATATGCTGAGTTTGGACTTTGATTTCCCTCTAGTGCCTTGAAAAAGGTTTCACTAGGAGATTTTTCATCTTTTGCATGAATTTGGTCTTGGTCCCTTGATATTATTCAACTAATATGTTTTTATGGATTTAGTTCAATAAGGTATTATTTTGTTGGTTCTAATTGACACTTGTGGGAGGTGGAATGCCAATATAATGGCTAGGTTGGTTGGTGTTAATGGCATGTGGATTGATAATGGAATGGGAAGAGGCATCATAATCCTTATAGAAGATATTGGGAGAACTTGTGTCGATGCTAAAGTAATCATCCCTAAAAACCATAAAATGATCATAAATGTATTCAAATTGATCTTCAAGGCATGCATAATCAATATTATAACAACCTTGAATGTATTCTAATTCTAAAGCTGAGTTTGACTCAAAGGACTCTGAATGTGATGTAAAGACTGATGTTGATTCTTCTTTTGATGTTAAATCTAATATCATTTCAATAATAAAACTTGAATCTAATTTTGACTCTTTTTTGATTGTGTATGTTTCTATAATGATGTCTGATTGAATATTTAGTATTGGAAAATTAATGTCATGTGATGAAATAATGGGTTCTTCAAAAATAGTTTCATTGAAGAAGGGTTAAACATAGATTGGCTCATCTAGGTGAAATGCATCAAAGAGAGGGAATGACTCGAGGGGTGACTCTAGAGAGCCTAGCTTATGAAAGTGTGACTCCTTGATGAAGGGGAAAAGGTTAAGATACAACTCCATAGAGATTGACTTGTCAAAGGGAGGCTCTTTAAAAATAGGACAATAGTCGAGATAATGATTTTCCTAAAGGCAGCTATAATCATTAAGATGTGACTCAACAAAGATTGGCTTGTGAGAGTAAGACTCCTCAATAATAGGAAAATGATCAAAATGTGATTCACCATAGGTTAACTCATCACAAATAGGTGTTTCAACAAAAACATCATGAATTGGTTGGTTTTCTTATCCTTGGTTTACAAGTAGTTGTAAAATATCAATTTTAAACACATCTTGGTATTCAATTGATTGGGTTAGTTAGAGAGGTACTGATTGGCTCCAATGTGTCTCAAAGGTAGATTGGGTTTTCTAAAGTTGGGAAAGGTTCTCAATGGATGAAGGATGATTTGTGTTTGAATAATTATCTCTTTGTAAGTAGTCTTATCAAATATGGGCTTAACAAAAATTGGTTACTAGTTTAGGATGGTAAATATGACTCCTCAATGAGGGGAAAAAGGTTAAAAGAGAACTCCACAAAGAATTTCTTATCAAATGGAGGATCATTAAAAATGAAACAATTGTTGAGATAATTATTTTCCTAAAGGTGGTTATAGTCATTAGGATGTGACTCAACAAAGACTGGCTTGTCAGAGTAAGACTCCTTGACAATAGGGAAAGGATCAAAAGGTGATTCACCATAGGTTAACTCATCAAAAATAGGTTTTTAAATAGTAACATCATTAATTGGTTTGTTCTCTTAGCCTTGGTTTATAATTAGTTTTAAAATATTAGTTTTGAACACATCTTGGTCTTCGAATGATTAGCTCTATTGGAGAGGTACTGATTGGCTCTGTTATGGCTCAAATATTGGATTGGGGTTTCTAAAGTGGGGGAAGATTTTTAATTAATGATTTAGGATTAGTGGTTGAATAATGATCTCTTTGTAAGTAGGATTATCAAATATGGGCTTAACAAAGATTGGTTGTTAATTTAGGATGGTAACTATGACTTATCTTGTCACATTTGTGCAACATTTTTAGGATAATGATCTACCATACTTGAAAGGGCCTACAATGGTAATGTAAGGCCATTGTGAAGCTTGGTTGATAACAAAATCCTAAAGATGAGGGGTTGGAATACTAATGGTATGGCATTGTGAAGCTTGGTTACTAATTCAAGCCACATGATGAAGGCCTATTATATTAATGGTAGGACATTGTGGAACTTGGTTTCTCACACAATCCAAAGGAGGTTTAATGGTATAGGTATGGGATCAGGTAATTTTATCATTAAAAGGGAGAATTTGGTACATTAATCATCCCAAAGATGGTGTCTCTAAATACTAGGTTTAAGGCTCATGATTTTGTTTAGTATATGGACTTCTATAAGATGGATCAAGATTTTTCTCATAAATTATGTCATCATATGTCTCTTAAACAAAAAATTCATTGGTCACAATGTTCTTTTAACAAGGATTATACATGGTCCCGCTATGTGCATAATGAGGCAAGTTTAAATCCATGGATAGGTTATATGAAAAAAAAAGGGTATAAATATAAATAACCATTGAGTATATAAAAATGGGCCTTTGGATTTGTAAAAATGACACAAAGGGAAAAATAACTAAACTAGGCAAGGGTAAGATAAAAAACTCAAAACTAGTCTAGAAAAATAATAATGATTTACATAAAGCTGGTTATAATTAGCACCAAAAGTAACATAAAGATTCAAACTCATTTACGGATAGAGTGCTAATTTTCCCATAGGTGGTTATAATCAATCACAAAAGTGTATAAAAAAGTATAACAATTGTGAACTAGGGTCAATAAATAATAATGATTTCCCCAAAGGTGGTTATAATCATACTAAAACAATGCTAGACTTGGAAACACAAAATGCAAACAAGAACTAAAAATCAAACTAAATTAAGGAAATTACCCTAGATGACACTTTGTAATTGGCTCACTTTAAGACTCAAAGTTTGACTCATAAAAACTATTGGAACAAAGGGACTAATACACTCTAAATATTGTCACAACAACCTCGAACAAAGCATATGGAAATAACATGTCTCAAAAGGATGATCTAAACAAGGCATAAAGTAAATAACAAGCACTAGGTTTAGGCAAAGGGTCTTTAGATCAAATATGAAACTAACCCAAGTAACACAATCCAAACACAAAAGGTAGAAACCCTAAGCCCAAATTAGATGAGGCTTTGGTGTGAACTTGATTAGTTTAAGATTTGTACTTAAAAAGGTTGATATTTAATTTGATGTGAAAAGACTTGAATGTTCTAAGGCAAATTCTAAACCAAAATAAGTAGCATAACTATGCATTTAAAATAAGAAATGTATAATAATGGTTCAAAACTTGGTGTCAAAAGTGATAAGAGATGGAAATAAATATGGCAACATAATAATACACTTTCAATAAAATGATATGGTAAAAGGTTTGGAGTAGAATATATAAGGCAAATGTTTGAGATGAAATGGACAACATGATAATGCCCCATTTAAACAAGTAACACACACAAAAGTTTTGACAAATGATCAAGACAAAGTGTGGTATTAAATGGATGGCATAACACCTCTTCAAACAAAAAATTGATGTGTAAAAATTATATTTTTTGGAAATGGTATGACAAATAAAATATTTTTGACTCAAGCCCATGCAAGTAAAAAGGAAAAATGACAAAAAAAACTAAGTGTAACATCCTAAATCCTGAAACTGATAAGGTGGCATTGTAATATCAAATTTCATCTATATACTTTCTCTTGAGAGTATTTTAAGTTGTTAATATAAATATTAAAATAACATGAAAATTAGGGTTTTTAGGCCCCCTCTTCTCTCAAGAGTTTGTATAATGATGTCAAACTTTAGGATACTTACCCTGCATTGATAGCGAGCTCATGCCAAGTGGGTTTGTCTAAACTATTAATTTCACTTATTTCTAAATGGTCCCATATGTGTGGCTAAGACTAGGACACAATCATGTCATTTTGATCCACATCAACTAACTTGTTGTGAAAAGGTCTTGTCCTTTTCACAACCACTACATCCTTCAATTGCCCAATATAGTATGATATCTAAGTTTCCCCTAGATTTTGAGATTGAGTACCACTAACAGAGCTTGTTTAACTTCTCATATAATCATCCCAATGTGTCACCCTTAATTTATATACCCCACCATGGAGTGGGGTTGAAACTATGTTGGGAGATGAATTCTTAGGTCAACACTTCCCTAGAGAAATCATGGGGAGGTGATGAACTCCCACCCACAAGCCAAAATTCATATAAATAAAGAAAGTGGAAGGACTTTAGAGTCATTTTTGGGTCACCCAAATCATGTGGATTTTTGGGAGGTCCTTAAAGACTTTCTTTCCAATATTTTAGACCAAAGTGAAAAATACAAAGAGTAAGCATTTTTTATCACCTGAGTTACCTAAAGGGGATGGGGGGAGAGCATATGCGTGACACTTGTCTTTCTAAACAAACACTTCAACAAATAAGCGTGAAAATTAAAATTATTATGAGTATTTAACTTTAGTGAAAGTTCATTTTTATAGCACCAAATGAAGTATACTATGAATTTTATCCCCTTGGAATTATGTTTAAAGACTTTAAATAACATGAAAATAAATCAAGTAAAAAGATTTTAAAACACTAAATTTAAATGTGAGTTTTACAACTTAGAGTGTTTGAAATCATCTTTTCTTGGCCTTTGGGTCAGGGAAAATATGTTATTGGGTTTAATTGCTTCTTGAAAAAAGTGATGCCCTTGCAAATTATCTCAATAAATTATAAAATAAGCTCCCTAGAATGATTTCACATTTATGCAATAAACTATGAACTATGAACTATGAAATTGTTCTCTCATAAAAACATAGTCAAGACAAAATGCTTATAAACTCATAGTGAGTGATTTCATGGATTTTCAACAATTTCACAACTTTGTTTGATGATTTCACTACTTTGTTATAAAAATTTACTTCTCTCTTTGATAATTTTTCTACTCATGCAGATGATTTTACTACTTAAGTAGACAAATTTTATACTTTAGAGGACCATTTCATGATTCTTGAGAAACCCACAATAAACATAAGAACACATGAATGATTTCACTATTTAATGACTTCACTTCTAGCAAAAATGATTTTTATACCAAGCAGAATGAATTCATTCCCTAAAAATGTGATTTCTCTCCCCTTAAAAATGAGTTTGCTACTAATAATACTAATTTTGTTGCTACAAATACTGATTTTGCTAATAAAAATAATGATTTCTCTACTAAAGATAACAAATTTTCTAGTCTATAACAATTTTTTAGTTAGCTAAAAATTTTAAAAGGGATTTTATTGTAGGATGATTTCATATTTTTGCTCAATGATTGGACCATTTATGTGCCCAATTTTGTAGTTTTGTAAGGCTGAGGCTAAAATAGAGATATTTCATAATTTTTTGAGATGAATTCTCATATTGAGTTGATGATTTAGTAGTTTTATATGATCAATTCATAGTTATGCAATCATTAATTTGCAAATATGAAATTAGAACAAAAAATACTAAAAATTTAGAAATAAATCATAAAAATAAGCTCTATAATGTGAAAATGAATACGTAGAGGGGATGTTAATCTTTTGTTAGTCTAATAAAACAAAATAAAAATAACACACTAAAATCCTAACACCCCTAGCCTAGATAGACACTAGGGAGAGCATAGGTAACAAACATACAAATGAAAGCACAACTATAACACAAAATAAGGCATTATTTTACATCCCTTGGATCTCTAAATGACTCGTTGAAGTTTCTTTCTTAGGTTTTGAATCAGGAATTATTTGATAATGATGCTTTATTTGCTCCTTCTCTCCCTATCACCTTGGCTTGGCTACTTGGATTATGAATTTGACATGGTAACATTACTTGCAAGTTTTATTTGCATCTATTTTGGCATTATAACAAGATAACTTTGTTATAAATCATGCTTAATAACTCTACACTATATAATCTTAAAAATTAAAAAGTATGGCCTTGTATTTATAGCCTCCAAAAGTTAACTCTCACCCAAAGTGAGTTAAGGTTGAGTTTAAACATGGAATGGTTTCAAATTAACCCTAGTTGAGTTGAGACTAAATCTAGTTGAGTTCATATTTTTCATGTAACTATGATTTTCAATTACTAGGCATGGCTATCAAATTAGATATTTTGAGATATTTTCAAAGAGCTTGACAACTCATAAAGATAATGATGAAAAGGCTTGATATTTTGATTTTTGGAATTTTGGTTTTTAGATATTCATTATTTTAATCTTGTTTAATTATATGATTCATTTTTATTAGAATTTTATTTCTTTTAAGATTGCATCAAGTACCCCACATAATGGGTCCATAGGCCAAATTTCTAGTTGTTTAGATCATAAGGTGATTAGGGATCAATCCATGAGAGGTTATTGTTATATATGGGCTATTACCCCAAACAGGGATGCCTCAACACAATTTTGAGCATTGATGAATGATGCAAAAATGAATTTCATATGTTTAGTGATTCCTAGGCTTAATTTACAATGTTTGGTAGGAATTAATCTAAAGTCTAGTTGGGAGCCAATTCTAGCCAAAATTGGTTGTCTACAAATATTTTAGACATGATCACTCTCCTAAATCACATGGTTAGTAATGAAAATAATAAAAATTTATACACCTATATGGTCATGGTAATGAATATCATCTATAATGGAAATAAATTCATATACTAGGGTGAGATGATCAATAATTCATTAAACTATTAAATGTTGAATAAATTATTCATGACTTCATATTTGGTGTACTCATTGGCTTCTTAGAGAATATATCCTAGTATTTTTTAAAAGGTTAAAATATCCCTTACAACTAAATTATACAAATGATTCCTTAATTTTAATCTAAATCATAGCAACACACATTTTAGAATAGTGAATGATTATTTCATAATGAGGATAGTGCAATCTCTCAACAAAGACTAGGAAATAAGAATCTTTGATGAAGAAACTACCTTGATCAACCATTATGGTAGTTACTTCATTAAATTCTAGAAGTTCACCTATATTAGGGTTAGAAGATTTAATGGATATCCCCTATGGATATAAAGGTTACCTAATAATAAGATCAAACTGATAAAGTTATGAAGGAAATTGGTAACAATTCAAAAACATTGGTGAGACAAACATGTCTTAGGAGTTTCATTCCCAATTTATTTTGGACACTTTTCATGTAAAAAATGTTTATTCACAAGATATTGAATCAATAATATATCAATTAACCCTTCACACTTATCCATATATATATCTTCCTTTGATATCAATAGATTCATGAAAATGAGTCACATTGCTTCTTCAAATGAGAATATACCTCACCTAGAAGAATAATTTAAAAGATTGATCTAATGAGCATAAAGTGATCAGATGAGATTGGAATAAAATTAAAATTTATTAGATTAATGAATTCATAAATGAATGGGTACTATATGTCAAATAATATGACATGATAAACCTCATTGAACCTATATATGCTTAGAATTTTTTTCTCTCTTTACAACTATTAATTGGTTAGTAAGAAAGATTGTAGACATATAAGGATGAACAAAGGATGTACTAGACAAAAACAAGAAATGATTATATAAGAAGGTGTTAGAATTTAATGGAGTATGTGGCTCCAAAATACCAAATACATTATCCATTTAAAATTAATCACCTAAAAAAATCCAAAGAAGAGTAATAGTAGTTTTATAATGTAGTTATTTAGCTCTTCAAGATTTGAAGATGGTGAAGATGAAGATCCCAAGTAGATGAAATCATTACAAAAAATTGTGAAGAGAGCCTTGTTATGGGATATAAATTGAAGGTAAAAATTATGTTATGTTTTAGTATTCTTTATCTCTTGGTGACCCTTCTCTTCTCATTTCTAATACCACCTAATATTACCTCACCTCAACACCTGATGCATCTCAAAAGGTATCTACTAAATAAGTTAAGGTAGTAACTCCTTCAATCCCTTCAGTTTATACAATCATTCCTTCACTTATATAAACTTTTCCTCTAAATAAACCTACACCACCTCCTATTAGATATCAAATTTCTACCTTAAATTACATGTCATTCAAATGGATTCAACCTCTGCTAAATAAAATAAAGAGGGTGGTGGAAGAAGACAATCTATATTTTGATGTAGTTGTTGATATCCTTAAGTATACCCTCTCCCAAAAAGGCTAAGACCACTTATAGATTAGTGTCAGACCCTTTCAAATCATAATTTCTATAAATTGATAAACCAAATGTAGGGAATAAGTTAGAAGACATGAATATGAGTGATTACACTCTTAATAACATATCAGTTGGGGAGGAAACTAGAGAAAGTGATGCAAAACCTATATGAGACCATTGAGAAAATGATGAAGAGGTCATATCAAGATGATCTCACTTATGGTAAGTTTAGAGACTAAATCAAATAGTTGGCATGATATGTAAACTATTTTCTTAATCCATTTAACATAGCTACAACACCACAAGTAGATGCTCCTTCCCCAAGTGATTAGTAAAGAAGGCAATACCACCATTAATAAAAACAAATCATATGGAAAATATCTATTATACTGGGTTGACGAATCATTTTTTAGTGGAATGAAATATATTGAGGAAATGTTTAAATTATATGGGGCATGACATTTCTAAGGTAGTGAAGAAATTAAGAAAGTTTAAAGCTACCCAAATCAAAGAACAAGTCTCAAGTTCTACTATTGCTCCAGGTTCTTTGACACCAACCATTACATTAAAAAATATTTCTAGATAATTTTACACTTTTTTATTTCCATTTTTTGGCCTTCTATTTTTGGAAAGTATTATTTTCCCTTGTGTAATTTTGAGAATAGGTAAAATAGAATAGGACAAAAATTTAAATATGAAAAGTCACATGGAATGTGAAGTCTCAATAAATTCCCTCCTATTTTTATGAATAGGAGAATTGAAAATTATAAAAAGTGGGGTTTTTGATGTCCACAAGCATTGAATATTAAAGAAAGGAGAAAGAAACTTTGTGTTCAATTTTCAACCAAGAACCAAGGAAATTCAAAACATTTTCTTAAGTTAATTTATGAATGTGTATTTTTATTATGTTAATATATATCTTGCATCATTCTAAGGACTAAACATGTTTGATATCAAGTAATCATGTTGTTTCCATTAAACATTCTCTTTTTAAGTTATTTATTGACATCTATATTTTCTCTTTCATACGTGATTCTTCACCTTCTCTATTTTTCCAAATTTTATTTTTCAGATGAATGTTCAAAAATGAACCCCCTTACCCCCATTTCAACTTGTAAATAATGTAAATATGCTTAATTTATTTTTTACTTCTTTAAATAAAGGTAACCTTCCCTCCTAATAGAGGAGATATTTTTTCATCTCCTTTATTTTGAAATTTATATTTTCCATGAGTACCAAATATTTCACTAAATTTTTTTTGGTGCCCACCATGGGTCACATTCTATGAGTTCCATACAACTCACATCTATCAATTGTAGTCCTCTATATGATGATCCCCAAAAATTAAAATATAGCTATCTAACCAAACCTTTATTGGATAGAATCTACACAATCATATATCAATTTTGATCTTTGATAGGTCTCCTAGGATAATAGAGTAAATAATTCCCGCTTTTAAAGAGTTATAATTGTGCTAGACAAGGAAGAACAACATGCAGATTTTGATCAGAGAATCATCTCAATCATTGCTAGAAGAATAGTAATAAATATAATATAAAGAATTAATTAAAATATAATCATGGATAATAAAATATATACAAGGTTAAAAAAACAAAAATGAGTTAATGATCCATTCTTTGATCTACAAGAAGAATCTAGTTTGAGGCTTTCTCCTAAAAGTATAAAAAATGCACAAGCTGTAAGAATTTTTTTCTCCCTGCTTGACATATTGGTTCTTAAAAAATTAAATTTTTAGAACATGGTTTCTTATTTACCATGGGTTACTCACATAAACCCATTGTATTTATGTTCTTAACTCCATAAACTTAAAAAATATTTCTAAAATAATTGACTTAGTTTATCAATGATGGTAGAAAACATCCTAGTAAACACATAAAGACTTAATTATCTACCCATGGTATTATTATTTTGGAACATAAATATGTATCATTTTAATTATTCATGGAAATATTGATTGAAGGATACACATAATCAGTTCATCCCTTTCTTATTTTTTCCATCATGAATTAGTAAATAATGGGAACCAAATTTGAAGAAAGGTTGGAAACTATTAAAGATAAAATTCTCTATCAACCTAGTTTTCCTTGTTAAATAAATAATCCCATGAACCCATGATACATTTAATTGCCTGACTTAATAATTTGGTGCATAAAATCCTAGTTGATAATATTCCTATAGTATAAAATCATAAGTTTTTCCTTTTGAATACATAAGAGTCTAAATTAATTTTATTCATTTAAATGAATTATCCATCAACTATGACAACTGCACAAACCCAAGCCATCAAAATTGAATATGACATCATCATGGTTAGAAAGTATAAAAATGACTCTTTCAAGAGTAAATTATAGAATTTAGTAGACACTTTGGTTTAGAGACTATAAAATGATATCTTGGATTTGAAGAAGATGATTTTTTGGTGTGAAAAGGGTTGTCACCCAAACTGGTATTACCTTTGGGTTCCTTTCACACTTCTTCACTTTAATCTTAGTTAATAATTAATAGTGTGCACATGTGTTTAATGCATAATTATATTATTAATTATGCATTAAACACATGTGCACACTATTAATTATTAACTAAGATTAAAGTGAAGAAGTGTGAAAGGAACCCAAAGGTAATACCAGTTTGGGTGACAACCCTTTTCACACCAAAAAATCATCTTCTTCATTATGCGTACATGTGTTTAATACATAATCTAGTCACTCCATTATGAGTGGACCACACTCCACTATGGGTTGTCTAACACTTTATCCCCTACTTTGGTGTGTACACATAGTGTTGACATACCCACTATGGGTCGTCTGTGCCACTCACTCTTTACTATATATTGGGCACTCTAGTAGTGCATCTGTAATGTGAAACAATGTTGAATGTATAACGTGCAACCATTGATTCTAGTTGAATCAATTCCATTCCATTGCATTTGTGTTGTATGATTTTTACATTCCTTGATAAATTAAAATTGATTCTTCAAGTTCAAACTCTATCAAAAGAGTGCTTCCAATAGGCCTTAGAATCTTTTTAGTCTATCTTATCCAAATATTACATGGTATCAAAGTAGGTGAAGAGATTTTGGGTAGCATTTTGGATGATATTCTTTCCATACTAAGTAATCTCTTCACTTTCATCCTCTTTGGGTGGTCTCAAAACTAGAAAGGTGTGAAATAAATTCTAGTTTATAAGAGAGTTTATTATATATGTGTTTTTATTATAGACATATTTTTCAATCTTCATGGAGCAGATATGAGTTGTTTATTACATCTAAGGTGTCTAAAAAAGTCATATCTACCTCTTATTTTCTTCCAGTTGGAAATTTGAAGTTAGATTTACTATTTACAAATGTAGATTTTAGTTTTTATCAAAAATAAACATGTATATTATTCTTCACACAACTCTATAGCTATAAATCAGTGTGCAAAAACATTATGGGTTTTATGTGCCTAATTTTCATCTTTACAAGACTTGTTTAAATTATTAATTTCATTTGTTAAAGAAAAAGGTATCATAGTTTTACTAACTGATATTAAGAAAAATAGATTTTGTTTTAAGTTTAAAAAAATGCATGGGCTTATTATTATTTTTTCACATCACTAAAAATAAGATTGTGAGTTTTTTATTTTTTCTCACATAAAAAAATTATAAGTAAAAAATATGAGTTTCTATTATTTTTTCTTGCACATTAAAAAGAAAAGAATCTATCAAAAAAAAAGATTTTTTTCCATAATTTTTTCTCACAAAAATTAAATTTCACTTTGAGGTTTTTTACGTAGTTTTTTCTCACACAAAAATAAAATTATACCTTGAGTTTTTTTGAATTTTTTTTCTCATGATAAAAATAAAATTGTGTATGTGGCCACCTCATTTGGTCACCCATGGTGGAAATTATCCCTACCCTCTATGACACATCCTTTCATTGATGAATCCCAATGGGTGAGGCTAGATCTGATAGGTGGTAAAACCCCCTCATGAAAAAACTTATATTTTTATAATATTGTTCTTAATTAGTCTACATACCTAGTTGACATTATCTTGAATTCATCCAGTGTTCATGTTATACAAAACCATCCTTTATTAGACACATTTTTGAAATGTTCATGTCTCCTCAAGGCCCCATTCTTAGCACCTTGCATTCTTTAGTGGAGACATCTCAAGGCCTCTTTTGTAGTGACTTGAGTTTTTTTGTAATTTTTCTCATGACAAAAATTACTCCTCCATTGTAAATGGGTATCTTATCAGGCACTTGTATGCTAAAACCCATATGAGGACCATTTAATGTCTCATTGGAGTATCTTTAAACTATATTTTTATTAATTTTATATTTGACATATACCACACCTATTGCTAGAATCTGACAATTTTAGAGTGAATGGAGTGTCCACAAGATGATGCTATAGTAGTGGATAGTCTACTCATACATATATTGGTTTGTTTAAAATTTTGGATTTTTTTTTGTTTTTGATTAGGTTTGTGGGATAATTTATCCATACATATTATGGATCCATTACACCTTGAAGTCCTTCTTCATAGCTTGGTGACATTTATTCAGTGACACCATCTTTGTGTTCACTTATCACCACTTTCACAAGATCCATCAGTAGAGACATGAATTACTACCTTATTATATTTTAACATTGATGGGGGTGTTTAATAAATGCTTCCTTGGGTTTAATTTACTACCCATTACTTTGAAATCCAATTTTTACTTTGAGTGATCCACTTATTTAACACCAATTCCTAATTAAACTTGGCAGTTGTAGAAAATTAACATCCATGAATTTTGGTAATATAGATTGGCATCCATACAAAAACTCAAATTTAACACTTCTTCAGGGAGATTATTATGGTCTCTTCTTTCATATTCTTATATGGGGATTTTTGTTCATATGGTATTTATCCTTCTCTCTTGTGCTTGAGGGGATCACTTTGTACATGGGTACTTCATTAGACCTTGTTGTTGGGACCCATTATTTTTTGCACATTTTTAGTTTTCTTTCATCCTATGTTGCACTTAAGGTTTGTGTTGGTGTGAAAAAGGTTCTCACCCATACTAGATATACCTTTAGGTTATTTTCACACTTATTCACTTTAATATTATGTAGGACTTAATTTGGTACATATATGCTTAGTGCATAATTAGATGTTTAATTATGTGCACATGTGTTTAATGAAAAATATAGTCACTCCACTATGAGTGGACCAAACTCCACTATTATTTAGATACCACTTTCTCCCCCACTTTGGTGTGTGTGCATAGTGTTTGCATACCCATTATGGGTTGTCTACCCCACTCTCTCTTTCCTATATACTGGACACTCTAATAATGAATTTGTAATTTGAAATAATGTATAATGAATAATGTGAAATTTATAATGTGGAACAATTAATTCTAGTTGAGTAAATTCAATACCATTATGTTTATGTTGTATAATTTTTACAATACTTGATAGAATACATTTAATTCTTCAAGTTCAATCTCTAGCATAAGAGTGATTTCATTAGACCTTTGAATTCTTTTAGGCTATCTTAGACAAATATTACAATCCAAATCTTACATAATTACACAATTTTAAAATACTCCTTACAAATACATACTTAGGATACCTTTTATTCCATATCATGACAACATTCATCCTAGGATACCTCATCAAAGTCATCAACTCATAATTAAAGAAAGCATTGTTGTTATTCATTATGTAGGCATATTTCATGCCAAAAATATTATGCATAATTATGAGACTATGGACCATTGAATAACCATCTAAGGAAGGTGTTTTGGAGACCTTTGACCCTAAAATTTAGGAGCTTAATGGTGACTCCACTATGTGTTATTTTAAATATTAGCCTAAAGGTGATGAATATGATGAAAGAATGAGGATATGAATATTAATCCATATTAATTATTTACCTAAGATCATAATGAGAAGATGAAGGTTTATGAAAATAATAAGGAGTCTAATTAACACAAATTGAAGAAATCCCTAAGGTTATATTTACTCCTATTTTTATTCTTTAAAAAGACACTTTGTTACCAAATTTATCAAAGGATAAACAACCAAATAGGTTTGGAAGGTCTAACTCTCCTAATGTGTCCATAAATGAATAACATGTAAATTTTTCCTTTGATATAATTAATCATATGATCAAGATTAAGGATTAGATTTATAAAATTTAATACCTTATCGTTAATCCATAATAATTAGATAGATTGTGTATGTAATTAAAAATGCATCATGACCATAAATAAATCCTAGATTAGATGGGATAGAGCACATCTACACTTATGATTGGGGCATACAATTTTTAAGCAGGAGCATGACCAATGTGAGTATTTTCTAGACCCAATTAGGGGATCACTTATCACAACATACCATGTGAGATAGGGTTCCAATTCCTATATTTTAACATAATCGAATAACAACCCTAAAAGTGTCCCATGATTTAATATTTCATTAATCTAGCAACTAGAAAAGTAAATCTAATCTATTGCACACCAAAGCTTGTGACACAAATTAGGGGTTAGAAAAAAAAAATAAAAAAATAAAATAAATATGTATAGAAGACATATACTCACATTAATGTATAAAAAATCCTAATACATAGAAGAGAAGAATACAAATGCTCTATCTATCTACTCTTACAAAGGAGGAATAAAGTTAGGAATAATTACCTTTGAAGATGAACCCACTAAACCTTAATAATCCCCTTGGCCAAGGCACTTTGTAAGAGATTATCATGGTATGTAAGGATAAATAAGATAAATTATCTCTAGACTACACAACCTACCCAAGCATCTAAAATACTTATACACAAGATGAGATCGAAGCTCCAAAGAAAGTATTGAACCGTAAAGATTTATTTCCAAAGTAGAATGGTCAATAGTAAGATTTTCATTTACACTTATTCACTCTTATGAAATGGTAAGGAATGACCTTGTATAAATAGTAGTATCTTACCCTAAAATCTCTCAAGAATGTTGACTGTGCTAGGTGGACCCAATAAAACTAGCACATTTTTAGGTTTAAGTCTCTAGGTCTGTGCTAGGTCATCCAAGAGACTAAAAAACCAAAAGAGAGAAAAATTAAACCTATCAAAAATAATAGGTCAAAAGGGTACTAAATAAATAAATGAAGGATAAAACATAGAAAATGATAGGATCATGTAGAACTAATAATAATAATCTTGGGTTTAATGGTTTTAGGAGACTAGAATGTGGATAAAAAGTGGTAAAAAGGAATCACAATCTTAAGAATCATCGATGGTCTACCCACCCATTTCTTGATGTAGCCCTAAAGGCATGCACTCAGAGAGAATATGACTTGATAGGTTCATGCAAGATAAAAAGTTTAAATAATCAATAAAATTTAAAAATATTATGTGTATACATATTCCCAAGCTGAAGCTCATCACATGTCATGTAAGTGCAACATGGGTTGGTGTTTCAAAATAAAACATTATAACACATAACATTGATGATAAGTATGGTTTAGTAAGCATAAAATAATATAAATGAAAGAACAATAATTAAAAACACATACCTTTAACTTACCTTAGTGCCATAGATAAAGAAGTAGATTATAAAAAATGAAGTTGTCCAAATGTAGAGTACACTAGGCAAACCTATAAAAGTTAGTGCAAAAAATAACTAAAACTTGATTTTTTTGGAAGATACACATATGATACTAGAAAATAATCTCTACGCCATCATGATTCTAATGCATTTTATGGTTTTAAAAATAAATGAACAGAAATAAAGATAGAGGTAAAAGAAAGAATCTACCTAAAATAAATGTAAAAATTAAGTTACTAAAAAATGGTTTTAAATAAGGAAAAAGATAATTAATTTGGCATTTTGAATTGTGAAAAAGAGAAAGGAGAGATCTAAGACAAGACAAGGCTAGGATGGTGAGGGAATAACTTTCTAGATGAGGAGGATACCCAGAGGTGGTAACAGGTGTACTACAAGTATGCAACTATAGATCTAAAACTAGTTTTTGACATTTATATTGAATTAAGTGAATTTTTGATAAAATTTGATTTTAAGCATTTATATAAGTCAAAATTGAGAAAACTTAGATTTTAAGGGTAGAAAATAGGAAGATAGGAAATGGGTTGGAAGGGTTAAGGAAGAAAGTGAGTAAAATGCACATTTTAGGAAAAATGTACTGGGTCAACAGACAAAATACACTAGGTCAACTAGGTCGACCTAGTAGGATGAAATAGTGTAGAATCTATGTGGTTGAGTCAGTAGGTATGGGTTGACCTAGTGTAATCTATAGGCTAAAAAGCTAGAATGGAATGAGAAACTAGTCCATAAGGGCTAGAATGAAAATGTAGAACCATGGAGAGGAAAATAAGAGGGTTGACTTAGAATTTGAAGTCAAATATGAGAAAAATAGGGAAATTTTAGTCAAACTAGGTTGACCAAGGAACTAGAATAAGCACAAAAAAGTGTACAGAAAGCTAAAAGAGGGTTAGAATGGCTTGAAATGACTAAAGGAAGGCAAGAGGGACCAAGAAAGCTATAAATAGGATAAAATGAATAAAATAAATAAGGTAATAGAAATTAGGCTTGTTTTTTATTAAAAGTATAAAAATGATGTGTAAAGAATATTTTTTTATTATACATGAGATGGAGGAACCAATACATCCTTTGTTGTTTCTTGGTTGAAGAGATGATCAAGATTTTAGAGGTTTCTAGATGTGTCTTGGTTACCAGATTTGTTAGATAGATTTATAGATAGAGATCAAGTTAGACTAGTAGCCATGGGTTTAGGAGGTATATTCAAGATGTGTAGGAACCCCCTCAATGTTGACCTATTAGTCATGCTCCTGGGATGTTTGGAATGATTAACTAACACTTTCATATGGGAGGTGGATGGGGATGTGATAGAGGTGGGTATCACACTAGAAAATGTGCATGTCATCCTTGAGCTACCCATATTAAGAGCATTGATGACCATAGGGATACCAGATAGCTTAGAAGAGAGGAGAGCCTTAGCCATGTGTACTATAAGCTCAAAGATGATATTGATATGATGGAAAGTTAATATGGATGATATGTATATATCATAAATTTTAAACCTCTAAAAGGTAGTGATAAGCCTTGTGACACAATGAGTGATATATCATATGTTAGATGACAAGGTACCATTATTCATGGTAGCCTTGAGTAGGATGATGCTAGAGGAAGGAGTATTATATGATCTATGCTCTATCATCTAGGTCCAACTTTTACATGATCTATTTGAGATGTTGGTCAAAGGGAAGAAAACTATAGGGTTGGTCATACTATTGATAACATGGATATATAAGAGATTTCTCATGTATTGACCAGCTAGGTTGCCCCATGTGGTTGATTATAGGTTACCTTGAGTGTAAAGATGATAAGAGGACCACGTAGTGAATTTCATGCCCCATGTGATAGTGTTACAGTCGATGAGACATGTAGACATCATGTAAAATTTGTATGGGCACATAGTAGTTACATGGGTGAGATGGAACATAGTTACACCATCATTAGAGAGGAGAGAGGTGATTGGATACTATACATGGTATAAATAGCCACATAAGGTGGCATAAGTGTTAGGATAGATATGCCTACCTCATCTAATGACATCGATACTAATACCTGACTAGTAGGCCCAACATGTGAGGGAACCATGATGAAAGATGGGACTTAAACCACTAATAGTTAGGCTAACACTAAGGACATGTTACGAGTGACCATGGATTGGTTGGGCATGACAAGTGGTAGAGAAGGAAGTAGAGAAGGCATAGATACCATATGTACCACTAGCATCCCTATAACAAGATGAGTAGTAGCCACCAAGGGCATGGTGGTGATGGAGATAGGAGAGAGTGGAGACTATAGACATCCAAAATGAACCCATAGATGAGCTAGAGGAAATTATAGAGAGACCATTCAGATGGAGGTTGAGATGGACATGAGCCATGACATCTAGGTTTAAGCTGAGTAGGTGACCTATTGAGGAGGTACTAGGAGGTTATGCAGACTAGGAGACTATGTCAGGTAATCATGTAGATGATAATATCATATGAGTTGAGATAGACATAGGTATAAATATGTTTTAATTATTTATTATGTTTTTATTTGGTAGAAAAGAGATATAAATAGATATTATGAGATATAATAGTGATCTAATATCCATCTAGTGTGATTTTGTAGTCATGCCTAAGGATGAAGAGGAGAGAGATGGGGGTCCCTAGTGAGGGGAGCACTCCATGACATCCTAGATGAGAATATATAGCTATATAACCCCATGACATTAGAGGATCTAAGTTTACCATCTACCCTAGATTAGGTGAGCTAGTTCAAATTAGCTAGAGGTAGTGAGGTAGATACAGGTGTATAGAACAAGGGTACAACCACCAATAGAGATGGGTTTAGGTGAGAGATAGGCTTGGTAGGCCTTGGTAGATGAGAGAGATACACTTCTAAATATAGTGACATAGATGATGTAGGAATATACAATGATGTATAATTAATTGAAATAGGCACATATAATGACCCAAGCTAAGTTAGTATAGGCATAGGTGCATATAGCATGCCTATAGGGATAGGTAGAGGGATTGAGATATTGGACTACCTTCTTATAATGTACCATATAGAGTATTTATATTGAGGCATCAACAAGCAGTGTGGCTAGGCCATGAGATAGATAGGATGGAGCGTAGGCCTAGTACTAAGGCTTTGTATATGGTTGTATCAAACTCATGGTATATATATGGTGTATATTTTTTGGATTATTGGTGTTGGTTGTGTATGTTGTCTTTATGATGGTTGTGTTTATGGATGATTTTATATATATTTATTTCAATCACATGTATTTATATTTATTGTATATGCTATAGGAAATATATGTGGTGTGGTTTATTTTATAGCATTATGGAGTACACATGCATGGTTAAAAATAAATAGGCAAAAAAAAGACTTGGAAAAATATAATCAATCAAATAAATGTACTACACACTAGTTCAAGTTAGGAAATGTGTAATAAAAAAAATGACTAAGTATAAAGATCCATAAGAATGTCAAATAAGATGGTAAAGGGGATTTATTTTTAAACCAATTTAAAATATTTTTGCACCAAATTAAAATAAGTAAAATTATACTAAATATCACATTGAGAAGTATGCCAAATAATGTAAAAAAAGGGAAGGTATGTAAAAGGGAACAAATGGTAATAAAAAAGATCAAACTTAAGTCAATCAATTATACTATATCATGATGGGAAGTACAAAATTGAAAAAAAAATTGTAAAAATTTGGTCTTAAATTTATCATACTAATTCAAGCTAGGAAGTATGAGAAATTCAAGAAATGGTTGTAATTTTACATGCACTTGGAAAATAAGAAGATAAAAGGTAAAAGAAAAATGAATTAAGCATAAAAAATACTAAACATCAAGATGGGAAGCATGTCAATGATGTGTAACCTCGTAAACTATGTAATCTTATCTCATATTTAACACATGTAATTTTAGATGGTGGATTGTTTATTAGAAATTTTTGTGAGGAGGGTTAGATCTTATCCATTGTCTTACACTACAACTCACAAAATAAAAACCCAAGGGGTACCAAATAAATATTGGTAATTAGAAGGAAAAAGATTGATAAATAAATGATGTGGGTAATAGGATAGAAAAGATGGTAATATGTGAGGATGGTTGGGTCATATCCATGGTCTTACAAAGTAACTCACAAATGAAATCCCATGGGGAGTGATCAGTAAGCAAAACAATATTTTCTAAGAAGAAGTATGAAGGAAAAGGAATGAAAAGGGGAGTGTAAAAATAAAGACTTAGGAATCTTATGAGAAGACCTTAGGAGGTAAGAGGAATACTAAGGACATGAGAAGACACTAAGGGACTAACACTCATCTATGTATAAAGGAAACCCACTTGCTATAGACGTAAACCTTTGTAGGAAAATAGTTGTGATATTAAGATCAACTCATGATGATATATTGGTATAAGGAAAATTAAAATGGACCTACCTTCCCACAATGTGTTCCCCACTCCTTAGGACCCCTTAGAGAGTCATTGGTCTACTAAAAAGATTGGGTACTTATGTGAGAAAATAGGTAGCATTAAAATATGTTTTTTATTATCCTCTTCTAATCTACTAGCCTATTACACTCCAATGTACCTTGGATCTATCATGAGGCTAAATTTGGAGTTTGAGATTTGACTAGAATAAGGAGATGTGCTTTGAATCACATATTTTAGTGTGATTAGACTTCTAAGAATATTCAATATTTTTTACTTTTGATATCATTTTTTTTTAATGATTTATCTTTTAACTTTATTTTGAAGTATTTTTTTAAGATTCCTCATCCATATGAATTTGGAATGACCAATCATGAGAGATATAGTGATACACACAAATGAGATATAAACTAAGGCTAAAGAAAGCTAAATGACCCAAGATAAAATATTGACTAGAAAACTTAGGCTTGACAGTGAACTAAGCATGTGATCTCAAGTCTCAACCATGTATATGTTTAGTTTGCATAAAAAGGAAAAATGGCAAAAGGAAATCCAAAGGAGGATCGGTGAAAATAAATAATAATTTGTAATATTTCTTGGATACTGATCACATGGTAATAGGAGATAGTAACCAAAGGGAAGAGGGTAAATGTAACCAAGTCACCATGACAACTATATGTGAAAAATAGAGATAAGAAAGCAAAAAATCATGAAGATACAAGGGAAGATTTTTGATAAAATATCTAAAGGAAAACAAATAAATGAAAAGAAAAATATAGCAATGATAAGGAAAAGATAAGTATATGTGAAATATAAAATGATAACATAAGATAACTATGGTACAACAAGAAAGAGAAACATGATATAAGATAAGAAATAATTTAACATAGTGTCAAATGATATAATAAAATAAAAATAAGATTGAAGCACATATCCAATCCAAATATAAATGAGAAATCACCATGCATGTTCTCATAAATACTAGTAAATCTATCCACACACATTATCCAATACATTAGATAAGTCTCTATGAATATGTAATCAAATTATTGCTAAGGTCTCATCAATATTTAGTGATTAATGATTAAATATTTATTATCTAATCTCCTCAACTAGAAAGTAGGAATGCTCAAAGGATCATGTTGAGTAAGAAAGTTAGGCAAAGGTTGGTTAGGAGAATGCATGGAAATAAGATCTATAGGAGAAGAAGGAATCCTAGGTGGAGAAGAATCCATGAGTGAAGGAATATTTGGTAGATAAGAATCCATAGGTGAGGGAATGTCCAAAGGTGATGTAATCATAGGTGGAGGCATAGAATGTGGTGAAGGGACCATAGGAGGTGATGGAACCACTAGAGGTGGAGCCATGGGAGAATAACGAGGAGCCTTCTTGTGCGAATGACCTATGGGATGAATGGTAGAAGGTCTAGGTATGTTTATAAAATGATATCTAAGATTTTATTGAATAATATGGAAATAATTAGTGTTATACATTCCACATAGGTGCCATAAAAAATATACCTCACCATAATTATGTAAATATTCAAGAAGTACCTTTGGGGGAGGTATGGTTTTGTCTGATCATGGGGACGAAGGATGCAAGGTATTGTCACAACTTATGACAATGGTTGGAAGAGTTATTATCTATCTCATGGAAGTAAAATATATGATTTTGAGTGGTCTTAGGATCACTCATAGAAGGAGGTGAAATAGGAGTGGAAGCAATTGAAGAGGACTCATTGGCCCATTTCATGGGCAAAGGAGCCATCTTAGGAAATGAAATAAAACCATCATCAAGGGAGGGTGATGATGGGGAAGGAGTGGAACTAGCACAATAGGAAGAGAAATAGGATGAGCAGTAGGAATAAGCTTAGCAATAGTAGGAGAGGAAATAAGTTTAACTAGAGTGGAAAAAGGAATATGCTTAACTATAGTTGGCCCTACTGAAGGAGGGGTGGCATTTGTAGAAGGTGTAAGGAGGATTTCCATAGGTGTGAAAAATTGATAAAATCCAATCATATCATGATCCAAGAGCATCATCCTAAGTGGTTCCTTAGAAATTAGAGGTATAAAAACCATCTCTACCTTGTGATATAGAATAAAAATGCAAGAATCAGGAACTCTAAATGAAAGAGAATGATTAGATGCATGAAAAGACTCAATTAAATAAGAACGGTAAGAAATAATTTCAACATCATCATTCTAGACAAGGTTTCATAAAATAATATCATCTAATAAATAGCCATCATCATAATCTATAGTATGAAGATCGATGACACATGTTAGGATGGCCTTATCATTAAAGGATGCTTGGTGAATAGAGTGCCTAGTCTTGGTTAATACTATGTGAATATCATCACAAAGAGGCTTGAAAGAACAAGGTTGAAAGGAAGAAGGGAGATACAAGATGAGATGTGGTGAGAGATTGGAAATTTTTATTTTTAATTTAATATTATCAGGCTCATCATTCTCAGAGTCTAAAAGGTTAGTAAGAATGTTACCAATGAGCTTAAGATGCCCATTGTAACCTTTGGTTGAGTTGACTAGAAAGTTAAGATGTTATGACTCATGAAATGGAATACTAAGAAAAGGTTCAATATTAGTAATATTGAAGACACCATGATCTTTGAATTGTTTTAAATTATAAGGGTTAGTATCTCCTTGAACCATGTAAATGGCTCCATTGTGAGGAAATTTTATGCATTAACAAGCAGAAGATACGACAGTTTGCATACGATGATTCTAAAACCTATCAAGCAAGATGTTATATGAAAGAGGAAAGTTTAATATCATCACCTTCACATGAATGATGATAGGTGGGATGGTAATGGAAATCCACACATACCCTAAGGGAGGCATTTTCCTTCTATCATATCCTTGGCATGTGTTGCATGTAGATTTGAGATTACATTTGAAATACCCAAGAGTCTTAATGAAATCAAGGGAAGTGACATAGGTGCCAAAAATCTCATTGATCAAGGCTCATTTAACTTGGATATCACCTATTTTGATGATAATAAATAATAGAGGATCATCTACATGAAGAAAAATCTCATTTAGAATCATAGATACGATAATAAATCATAAAGAAAGAGAAGTTTGTATAATTTCATCAACATTAATGGACATATCTTCACATTGGTATAAGATAATATACTTATATATATATAAATTATCCTCCCATCCTACTATAGGAGGGTGAGGGATATTCATCTCAAATAAGAGTTGCATGAGGCAGTTTCTATGTCATGGAGATGTCCTCATGAGTTCAAGAAAAGTTATTTGAGATGGAAGATTAGTAAGTTATGAAATGATATCCCACTCATCATAACCCATAAGGAGATGGTTAGATATAGGTGCATAATGATTAATAAGGTTTTTGGAAGGTGGATCTAAAGAAAATTGAAATTTATGTTGATAAAAATGAGAAAGTTGAGAAGAAGGTTGTAAATCATTTGATGATGAAGAAGTAGCTGGTTTAGATTGATCTTGAAATTTGGAAGAAGTTTTAATATAAATTAGATGGTCATTATTATTATAAAATGATGGAAGATAAGTATAAATATTATGAGATGTGTCATACAATGGAGAATCATAAATCAGATCATCAAAAGAAATAAGACACTCTTACCCCAACTCATTTAAATGAGTTGGATAAGAATCCTAGATAACATGATATGCATTATGGGAAGGAGGAGTTTAGATAGGTTGTGAATCAATGAAATACACCACTCTTTACATATTTGTCATGCTAACCACATTCTTTTCAAAATTTTGTTTAATAAGATTTTCTATGTTATTGGTGGAAGAAATGGGCTTGTCTTGACTTTTTTGGATTGGTTGATGATTAGGAAAGGGGTCTTTATAGATATATAAATGAAAATTTTATTAATTTAAGGCTTTAGTTTTATCATGTGACTTATATTTTTTGAAATTAATCTCATAGGCTTGTTGATGCTTATGAATAATGGAATCATGATCAAAATTTGGGCCAAGAAGAAAGTCCATGGCTAAATTGTAGAACTATCTATAAGTCTCATAAGAGTGACCCCAGATAACATGAAACCATCAAAACTTAATAGGATCATAACATGATTTAATAGGTTTAGTAGGGTCAAGCTCTAGTGGAAGAGGCTTGGGTAGACATTTAAGAAATTTGGCCAAGGATAAAGGCTTAGGATATTAATGTTGTTTGTTAAGAAATGAGGATTAGTGTATTGTTGAGAAGGAACTAGTTCCAAATAAGGGGTAGGAAAAATATATTTAACATTATGAATGGTATCATATGAATCAATAATATCATAATTGGTAATATTGTGATTTTTATTCTTTAATAATAAGTGAGGGCTTGTAGAATGTTAGGGTAACTCAAATTAAAGGATGAAGAAATCTTGTGTTTGGATTGATCGATGGATTCCTCCAAGGTACATGGAAAAAGTGTATGGACTCGATATTGTAATTTAAAAAATAAAGCATTTATAAAGAGATGAAAGAGATTATCATCCACCATGTTATGTTCACATTTATTTGACAAAGTTTTTCATCACTTAAAAAAGGCTTGGGTAGTTTCATTTTTGTTTTATTTTAAATTGATGAAATGGGCCAAAATGTTCTCAAGAAGATCAATAGTTTGAAATTATTGAAATAAAGCATTTACTAAGTCCTTCAAACTAGTGATAGAGTGTGTTCTAAGTTGATTGTACCAATCCAAAGCATCAACTGTGAGGGTTTTGGTGAAATGTTTGGTAGAAGTAAAAGTATTTAACTTGTCTTAATCCTTATAAATATATCCAAATGTCTTGAGGTGAAGGGTAGGATCGGTTGATTCATTGTAATAAATTATACGTGTTATACCTCCAATGTAAATGTTAGAAATTTGGGTGGTAAGAGGTTCATTTTGTAAATGCTTGATGACTTTGTTGACTAATAAAGGTTGAATAATGAGATTACCTTGATAATATTAATGAGGAGAAGGAGGAACACTTTGGTTATGTGTCCCCAAAGTCATTGGTTGAGGATTGGATTGAAGATTATGAAGGTGGTTTTGAATTTTCATCATTTGATTTGTATTATGAGCTTAGAATGTGTTAATTTGATTGAGAGTTTGCAATAATAGTTGATGAGTTTCATTAGTGTTATTAGAAGAAGTGGTATTGGTGTCTTTTTT
Source organism: Torreya grandis (assembly GCA_037957365.1). Lineage (NCBI taxonomy): Eukaryota > Viridiplantae > Streptophyta > Pinopsida > Cupressales > Taxaceae > Torreya > Torreya grandis. The sequence goes on from JARHVA010000189.1 coordinate 3,047,247, forward strand.
TGTGTTAGTGGCTTAGGGACCACTATTAGCATTGATATGAGCTTGAGAAGAGCTATGATAATTTGAGGCACTAGTGGAAAAATTTGCTTGTGAAGAAAAAAATAAACTAGTAAATGGTTGAGAGGAAGTACTAGAAACATGAGTGCCTTTGGTAGCAAAAAATGAACTAGTGGAAGGATTAGGGATAGTGGATTTTATGAGAGTCCCACTAGATGTAGAACCTACCATGTTAGTTGAAATACTAGGCATAGAGGTGGAAGAAGTTAGAGAAGAAGATTTCATAGCATAAGAAGGATTCAAAATTGAAGGAAGAGGTTAAGAAGCAAATAAATTGGTACCCCCAAATTTAGTTGAGAAAGTAGGAGTAGGAGAATGAGGTTCTTCAACTTAATGGATAATCATGAGGTTATATATGGTGGAAGTATCCTTCCCTCTATGTTGAGGGAATTCTGTGATAAAGAAAATAATTTTAGGAGTATAATCTAACTCAACTTTATCCTCTAAGAGAAGAGGAGGGTTTTGCTATAAAGAGGTATGAGGATGGATCCCATAATCCATCATGTGGGTTGCAATATGAACATTACTATCATTCATGAAAGGGACCCTATTTTGTTAATGGGAGACCCTATTAGGATTCATAAATTTCATCATATTTATTAATTGAACTTTAGTGTTGTCACCAAATAGAAAGTCCATGATGAAAGGAAAAGAGATAATATGAGAAAGCCAAGAATCAAAAAGTGTCTAATAATAGTACTAGGTCGACCTAGTTAACCTAGTGCAAAAAAGGACTGTAAAACTATACAAGGTCCATAAGATAAACCCAATTCAGTGAATAGTGGCTAGAAAAATAGTTAAAGATGTTATAAATAGTACTAGTTTGACCAGGTTGAGCTAGCATAGTGTACATGGGCTGGAAAAGATACTAGGTCAATAGGGTCAACCTAACACAATAGACAGGGAATAAAAGAAAGTTGATAACAAGCTATAAATTAAAGAAATATAATTACAAGTAATATAATAAAGTAGTAAGTACTAAAAGGGAAACAAATAGTCAGTTAAATTTACACTAGCTAATCTAAATAATGCACACAAAGCAAAATCCTATACTAACAGTAGTTAATGCAAGATTTTGCACACACAATTGAGTAAAGAGCAAGCAAAAAAATTGATAGTAAAGCTAGCTACTTGATAAAAATAATTTTTTTATTATATTATTAAGAATGATTTTAAGTGTAAAGGGATATTGGCTATAAGCAAGGTACTAGATAGAAATCTAAGGATAATTTCAGGTAAGTTTAGGATGAAAGGGACTATAGTGTTAATGATATAGGATAATTATTGGGGCCTACCCCATCACATCACACACCATATCAATAATTTTAATGGTTTATTAGCCAAAATATACCATTAACCATGCTTTATACTTGACCAAAGCATCAAGTTGGCTTCCCCTTTGGTGATGAAATCCAAGTAGGTAGACCTGGCGAGTCAAATTTTTAATTGCTTGTTGATGTTTATGTGGTTTAGATATTTATGAAAAAGAATATAAATAGTGAAACTAAGTGATTAATTAGAAACCACTTATTTAGACTAAGTGAGTTATTCTAAGCATGTAAATAACTGAAAAGAAAGACGTGATTAACATATATGGTTTATTCCAACATTGAAACAAGGTATAGTTGAGAAACTATAAGGAAAATCATAAAAAATAAGGTCAAATAGGTGAAACCTATAATACAAAATCAAATTTTTAAAGTGAACTAGGTCATTCAGGTCAACCTAGTTGTTTCAAAAACACATAACATAGAACTAGGTCCACAAGGTTGACCTAGTTGATTGTGTAGGGAAATTTTTAAAAACTACAAACTATGAAAGGAAAGTATAGAAATAGAAAGATACATAGGAATAGAAACTGACCTAAATGGTTTAAAGATGAAAAGGAGAATATTATTGATCAATAACCTTGGATAAAACTATCAAAAACTTATAAAGTGGGTCACACTAGTCAATCAAGCAATACAAGAACTTGGTCAAAAAGTGTTGAAAATACACTAGGTCACCTAGTTGACCTAGTAGGTTGAAAAGGAATTATGAAAATATTAAAAAATTATGTTGGTTTGAGCTGGTCAATCTAGTTGTCTAAACAAAATTTTATAACTTCTTGAAACTTAAACTGGGTCAAGATGGTCGAGCCAGTTACCTATTCCTATAAACCTATGTATAGATATAAACAAATGGGTCGATAGGGTTGATCCAATAAAGTAAAGATATGATAAAAATTATGATGAATATAAATGAAATAATTTAAATAAATATTACAAGGGTTTGATTTATGTCAAGTTCACCATAGTGCATGCAATAAAAAATGCATCATGTCCATAAATCAATCCTAGATCAGATGGGATAAAGCACACCTACATTTTTGATTGGGGCATACAATTGTTAAGTGGGAGCATGACCAATGTGAGGATCTTCTAGACCCAATTATGGGATCAATTATCACAACACACCATGTGAGATAGGGTTCCAAAAACTATAGTCTAACATAATCACATAACAATCCTAAAAGAGCCCTATGATTTAATATTGCACTAATCTAATAACAAGAAAAGTAAATATAATCTAGTGTGCACCAAATATTGTGGCACAAAGTGAGGGTTAGAAAAAAATAAATAAATAACTAAACTAAACATGTATAGAATACATATACTCAAATCAATGTATATGGAATCCTAATACATGCAAGATAATAATACAAATGCTCTAGCTATGTACTCTTACAAAGGAGGAATAAAATTGGGAATACTTACCTTTGAAGATGAATCTATTGAGCCTCAATCTCCCCCTTGGACAAGGTTCTTTGTAAGATATTGTCATGGTATGTAAGGATAATTAAGATAAATTAGATCTAGGACACACAACCTACCCAAACATCTAAAATAATTATCCACAAGACAAGATCAGAGCTCCAGAAAAGTATTGAACCCTAAATCTTTTTTCCTAAAGTAGAATGGTCAATAGGTAAATGTTCATTCACACTTGTTCACTTAATTATTCACTCTTATTAAATGATAAGTAATGACCTTGTATATATAGTAGTATCTTACCCTAAAATATTTTAGGAATGTTAGTTGTGCTAGGTTGAATTGATTGACCTAGCACATTTTTGGGTCTAACTCTATAGGTTTGTGCTAGGTTAGCCAAGAGGCTACCAAACCAAAAGAAAGAAAAAGTCCCTAAACTATGCTAGGTTGACCTAGCACAATTGATATGTCAAAATAGTGCTAAGGTAAGAAATGAAAGATAAAACATAGAAAATGATAGGAATAGGTAGAACTAACAAGAATAAGTTTGGTTCCAATGGTTTCAAGAGGATAGATTGTGGATGGCAAGTGTATAAAAAAACAACAATCTTATGAAGTTTTGATGATATAGCCACCCCTTTCTTGGTATACCCCTTAAGGCATGTAAGATATAAATTGTTAGTAATCAATAAAATTTGAAAATATTATGTGTATATAGATTGACCAACTTCATCAAGGGATTAAGTTATAATGGACCTTATTAAAAATCACACATTAGAATGGATGATTTTGATTTAAAAAATAATGTATCCATTTATACTAAAAGTCAAAAGTCTATTGGTACATAAACTAATGGACCTATAAATCTTGCTATATATTGAAAATAATGAGGTTTATGTTTCTTTTCTTGATCCTCTAGTGGAACTAGCTAACGTGGTATTGGTAAAATCTATTTTGGCTAGAGTGAATGGTTTATGGCCAAACATCGATTTTTTTCCTAGTTGGTCCAAATTAAAATGGATACCCAAAGGACACCTGGAGGTGGTTGCCTTGGCTATAGGGTTTTTTCTTATTAATTTCTCTACATAAGAATACTACATTAAGGTCTTTTCTTAAGGGCCTTGGTTTATGGGAAAATCGAGTGTCACCCTCTCGAGGTGGAAAGTTGGTTCGAATCTTCGTAGTATAATGATGGATAATGTTCCATTTTGGGTTCTACTCCTAGAGATTACCCTAGAATTATGGCACCCAAAAGTCATATTATATATCATGAGAGCACTAATATAACTCATAACTATTGACCTATTCACCCTTTCTCATCAAAGGATGGTTATGGCCTAGGTTCACATCATCTTGTTGGTAGACAAACCACTTCTCCACAGGATAAGAATCAAGTCCACATATGGGGAATGGTCACAATAGATTGTGTATGAGAATAAATCTATTATTTACCATCACTAAAACATATTGATTCACATACAAAAGAATTGTCTAAAGAATAATTAGGTGCCTATAATTCCCAAGAAATCATGGGCCTAGAAAGTTATTCCATAGTCAAAATGAAAGGTTGATCCATATTTGAAGATTAGAACACCTAAATCTTAACCAAGCAATCATATTTTAGGATCCTTGATAGTTATTTATTTTAGAAACTCTTTTGATTTGCTTGATTTTTTTTAATGGCCTCTTATCCTTAGGGTGACCTAGTCCCTCTACCAATGGACCTTTTTTTATTACCCTTTATTGAATGTCCCCTCTCCTAGACCCACTTCACTAGTTAAAATTATGGTGATCACCCCCCCCCCAAGCATCCTCTTGCATACCCTTTACCTAGGAGAGTGAGCCTTGTTGACCTTAAAATAAAGCCCCTTTTCATCCCCACCAAACCTAGCCCCAAGATGAAATCCACCCTCTTACTTAAGAAAAACCCTAAATATTCTCCCCCTCCCATCTCCCCCTTGCAATCCCTTAACCTTTCCCCTATTCTTCCCCACCCCTTATCACCCATGTTATATCATCCTTTGGTTTCAGATTGGCCTTTGAAACATGAAACCTTCTCAGAGGTAACCTAGGATTTATCCCACAAAAATCCACTTTTTTATACCTTGAATAGTGTAAAAAGGCCTCCCTTATAGGAAGCCCTGACAAATTATCCTATTAAGCACTTAGAGTCCCCCAAATACAAGTGACAATGCTCTTTAAATAAATAATCAACCCTAGATGTAATCCAAGAAGAGGGGTTCACTACACAATCCAAGAATAGGAAAGGGAGAAAGAAAGCTAATATTGGTGTCATTCTAAAATTAGTACACAAATCTCCCTAAATGGTAACACAAAATATTGAAATAGAAAAAGAAATTACAAAGGGTTCTCAACAACCCCTCAAAATTACTAGGGATAAGAAAGAAGATTCTTACATGGAATTTTAGGGGGTTAAATAACCCTAGAAATTAGAATACCCTCTAAAATATCAAAAAAAGAATTGACCCAACCATTTTACTTGTCCAATAAACAAAAATGTCTAAAAATTCCCTAAGATCATGTGCTAAAAAAGTCTATAGGAATTCAAGTGTTTTATTCTCTAAATCTAAAGGATCTTTTGGGGTTCTTGAAAGATTTTGGGATAAAAAAAACTTAGAACATGTTCTTCTTTAGAAAACCAATGATCATGTTTATATTCTATTCATATATTTATATAGTAATAAGGAATGGATTTTATCCAACATTTATGTCCCAAATGCTAAAAATGCATAGAATAAGATATGGGAGGATCTCCTCTCATTTTAAAAGGCTTGTGACAAATGTAATTGGATTGTAGGTGGAAATTTTAATACCCCTCTTACTTTATGGGGAAAAGTGGGGGACTAATAGATCTCATTGAAATTATGTTATATTTTAATGAATTCATTTCAAGAGTGGGCGTTATGGATGTGGACCTGAAAGGCAACCCATTCACTTGGTCCACTATGAGGATGGGAGATAATCTAATTCATTTCCACCTTGATAGGGTCATAATCTCATTAAATTAGGACATCCTGTTTACTGGCAATCTCTCCTCTCTATTCATAATTAGTTATAACCACAATCCCCTCATTTTTTAAGGAGAAAAAAAACTTGAAACCAAAGAATATTCCTTTTATATTTAAAATTATGTGGCTACACCACCCAAAATTTATTGGATCTATAAAATAATGGTGTAAATAACCATTAACAGGTACTAATATTTACATCCTAGCCAAAAAAATTAAACTTCCTCAAAGCAAATTTGAAAAATCAAATAAGGAAGTTTCTGGTGATAGTTCTTTTACAAAAAAAGGATTTAGAGGAGGAACTAATGGTAATTGAATAAATAATAGCCTTGGAAGGGAAAAATTAATATATTTATCAAAATAAAAATAAATTTTGTGCCATGTCCATAACTTAAAATCAAGGGAAGAGTCTTAATTGCACCAAAAATGTAGGTGCACTTCATCGAAAGAAGGGGATAGGAACACCAAGTTGCTCGATCACTTGGTGACAAGACATAGGAATGTGAATAGAATAAAAAAAATGGTAATGGATAATTTCAACCTTAGCAAAGAATAAGAGGATATCTCTTGCTACATGATTAATTTTTTTACAAAACCACTCACGGAAGAAGGATCCATGGATGAATAATTGGTTGATAGTACTTTGAGTAATTTTAATAAGATCATTTATAAATCTAAAAATTCTACTTTAACCAAAACCCCATGGATGAAAGAGATAAAAAGTGTTAGGTTTGTGATTGAGGGATCCAAATCCCTAGGACTTGATGGATTCCCCCTTCTTCTTCCAAAAATTTTGGGATATTATCCATACTAAAGTTGAGGAAATAGTGAGCGAGTTCTTCCAATCTAGAAATATTCTAAGAGAAATGAGAAATACCTTTTTGGTCCTTATTTAAAAAAATCCAAGAGAAAAAAATCTTTAGGATTTCCATCTAAGCAGCCTATGTAACACAACTTATAAAATTTTCTCAGCAATCATGGTGAAAATAATGAAACATCTACTAGATAAGGTGATTAGGGAACAACAGAGAGCATTCATGGATAGGAGATAAATAAAAAATGGAATTATATTTGTGCATGAGGCTATCCACTCTATCTCTAAATCCTTGAGACAAGGCATGTTTGTTAAGTTGGATATGAATAAAGCATATGATCAAGTTTCTTGGAAATTATTAGTGAAGATTCTTGAGAAATTGAGATTCAATAAGGACTTGAGTAAAATCATATGTAATTGCATATTTATTCCCAAATTTTATGTTATTTTGAATGGAGTCCCCAAAATATTCTTCTTGGCTTATAGAGGTCTATTATAGGGGGATCCTTTCTCCCCTATCTCTTCATTATAATAGCAGAAGCCTTGGGGAAAAAATTGTTAAAGGATCAAGAGCAAGGCTTGATCAAAGGCATCTTAGTAGTGATTAACATAAAACTAATCACCCATAAACAATTTTCCAATGACATTATTATCTTAGGAGAAGATCTAGTGGAGGAATCCAAATAACTAAAACTCATCCTTAGGAACTACAAAATAGTTTCTAACCAGTGCATTAACTTCTACAAGAGCTCCCTTTTCTTCATCAACACTCATGTTATTATATATAAAAGGATTGCAAGAATTATAGAATGTTAGGTGATTCAATTACCAGAAACATATATGGGCATTCCCCTATTGTAAGGTAAAATGGATTAGAATCTATCGAATACCCTCATCAATGGGATTTATAAAAAAACTTGTAGGATGAAAAGGTCATATTCTTACTCAAGAAGGTAAATTTAAACTACTCAAAGCTTTGTTACACATCATCCCAGTATACTTAATGTTAGTTTTTAGGATACCTAATAAGGTGGAAACTAAGATAGAGAAAATCCAAAAAAAAATCTTATGGAGGGGTAGTAATGACCATTTTAGATTTCACTTTGTCTTATGGGAAAAATCTTACCTCCCTAAAGTAAATGGGGGACTGGGGATCAAAAGAATTAAATATATGATCTAGGCCCTCCTAGAGAAAATGGGTTGGAAACATATTAAATAATATAGAGATTGGGATATAATAGTCAAGGACAAACACTTGGAAGGATATGAAGAAGACTACCCACTTTGGGAAGAAGGTCCAACCAATGGATCTACATTATAGAAGGCTATTTATAGTTGCAAGGGCATATGACTTAAAGGAATTAAATGGAAAATAAAAAAAAGGAGAAAATAAATTTTTGGGAGGAAGATTTAATATCCACTCACCCCCTCACTTCATAGGGTATTTGGGAAAATTTATGTTCAGGCTTCAAGGAGAGATGGGGTACTAAGGTCAAAGATTACTGGGATGAGACTAAAGGATCAAAAGCCTATAAATCCCTACCCATAGAAGTATGCATTATTGAAGATGCATAAGAGATTTAGAATATCAATCATTCCATCAATAAAATTCACATCCCCATTTTCCCTAAAGAAGATCATTTTTTGTGTGTGGCTAAAGATAGTAGGTAGTACTTGGTCTCCTTTGGACATGCTATTGACTTGTATCTGGAAGATGTATTGAACTAATATAAATAATTATGGATTAAACACCTAAATCCTAAGGTAAATTTACTCTTTTAGATGGTTATTCAAGACAAGATTATGATAGTGGATAACTTATCAAAATTAGGACTCATTATACCTATCTAATGCCCACTTTGTAGGGAAGCAGAAGACTCTATTCAAAATTTATTCTTGTCTTGCCCATTTAATTCATGCATACTTGACTTTGAACAAAATAAATCTTTCATGGGTTAACCTAGACAACATTCTTGATCTCATTAGGCAATGAAAACCTCCTTGGATCCTCCCATCCATTTCATTCCTATGGCATATTGCCCTCCCGCACTAGTTCTAGGGAGTTTAGAAATCCCAAAATGATAGTTTATTCTCAAATAAAGGACACCAACCAAAATCAATCTTTCTCCATATTTGTCAAGCCATAACTAAGAATTAGAGGTCCTTCCTCCCTATGGATAAAAATATAGGATCCATTTCCAAATAGTTGATTTTTTGAGAATGGGAAGTAGTTCAAAAAATTAGGTCTCCTACCAAACACTTGGTGAAAAAACATGTTAAGTAGAAGCCTCCACCTAAGGGTTGGGTTATGATCAACTTTAACAGGAATTTAAATGGAAATATAGGCCCTATGAGTGTGGGAGGATTCATAAGAAATTTGGAGGAAATGTTGATTAGTGCATATGCAGGCCCCCTTGGGAATTCATACCAACCATGTGGCCAAATCCAAGGTGGCACTCCATAGAATTCAACTTGCTTCCAATATCAATATGGATATAATAATCATTAAAGGTTACTCCATTAATATCCTTAATTCTTTAGATGGTAAAACCACCCCTTCCCACATAATAAAACCCCTCATAGATGATGCCAAGTAGTGTATTAAGGAGATGTCACATTTATCCATTATTCATACATATCAAAATGGGAATGGGGTGGTAGACCAACTCACTAATATCAAATTCTATCTCCCTCTTTTATCTATTTGGCATGTTGGATGCCACCTCCCTAAAAATTTCATTTTAGCAATTCAAAATGATGTCACTTTAAGATAGGGTGATGATGTAGCTATCACACATGTAAATCTTATAACTTAAGTGAGGGTATTAAAAAAACATAACCTACTATCATTCCACCACATGGAGAGTCAATAAAAAAGGGTGGGATAAATCTTACACTTTAATTTTATTATAATCCATTAGTTTAAAGTATTACCAGGGCTTGGTGAATTCTAATTTTAGCTTAATATTTCATGCTACTATAAAAATGGTAGGCAACAGGGACAGATTATAACTGACATCCTATTCAGAGGTTTTAATCATGAAAAATGTTTGGAATAAGTTACATAGAGGGGGTATCACTAAATTCATGTAGAGGGTCACTAGTCATGATGATGACATATCAAAGGAATTTCTTGTGGTATGGAATAAGAGGGCTATGGAAATAAGAGGCATAAGAATCTATGTAATCAAGGATATGATAGGTGAAGTTAAATTAATGCCATGTGAATGGGATAAAGCCTTCAAATAAAAATCTAAAAAATATGAACTCTTGTAGAGGTTTTTTCAAACTAATGAGATCATTACAATTGATAAAAAGGGGTTCCCCCACTTAGATCTTTCATGACACTAGCCTGAAGTCTATTTACAAATACTAAAGTATATCACCCTCGAAGGTAGACTATCATTTTATTCCATCATGTCCTCTTTTTAAACTATTTTTGAGGCTTGAAAAATATCCTACCATATTTACTTCCAAAATCTTTAGAGTGTACTACACTCACATACCTGATCAATGAAGCCAATCCTATCATCCACTAGGGACTCAATCTCCTATTGGTAAAACATGGTGAGATCTATTGGGATAAGGAGTTCTAACTATAAGGGTTCTCCATAGAGAAGGAATCCCTTGAGGAAGATCCTACCTCATGGTCTTACCACTTGATGCCTAGATTTTCCCCTATTAGCCCTAATTCTAAGAGCTCTACCATGGACCCTCCCTTGAAACTCACTGTCATCAAGCTTAAACCCCTTATACTAGAGGAAGGAAACTTGATGGAGGTGATAGGAAGAGGTAATATCCCCATGTTAGAGGAGATTAAAATCAATAAGGATCAGTTGGAAGGGTTTAATAACAAATTGTATGAGACAAGGATGTGTTTGGTAGGTTTAATGTAAGACTAGAAATCCATGATTAAGGAGGTCTCCAAAATGATTCAATCTTTATCTCAACTAGCAAAGGTTTAAGGCATTCCCCAAAAGAAACTTATCAATAAGGTGGAGAGTTCTTCCCAAAATATCTCCCTAAAATCCCCCACTAAGAAGACCCACATGAAGGAACAACCATGGAAGAGACCCAAAATGATCCTACCTAAGGAGGATGTGGAAGGGTTGAAAAATAGGACCAAGGCCAAAATAACCAAGAATAGATAGGTTGAGTAGGAGAAGGAGACAAAATTTTATAAGTTACTTATAGAGGGATCCCACATTTTGGATTAGTTTATCTTTTTATTTTATTTTTATTTTTGTCTTATGCATTGATAGCTAGTTGTTAGTCTTATTATTTTGGTTTTTGGCTCTCATCATGTGGGACTTGTTTCAAATTTCTACACTTTGTTTATACTCTGGTTTTTGGTCCTTGTAAAACTAGGCTATTTACCTAATCAAATAAAAATAATAATGAAAGGCCAAAAAAAATTTATGTGTCTCTTTTGTTGGTGGTTTTAAGTTGAAAAATTACATAATTGATTTAGGAGCCTCAGATAATGTCATGTCATCCCATGTCTCACATGCCTTGTAATTGACTTGTAATAAAACATTTGGTGATTGTTTCAACATGGAAGCAAAACAAAACCCACTAATTGGACAAATAAAGGATGAAAAGGTTGATTTGGTATCCTTTCCTCAAAAGAGAGCCATAATGACCATATTAGTGGTAGACATTCCTCCCAACTAAGGAATGATTTTGAGTTGATATTATTTAAATTTATTAGAGGTGAAATCAAATTGGATTGGACATAAGTTGTGATCTCATTAAAATGATTTCATGAGAAATTTCTCCTAGAACCAAAAGCCAAGAATTCGGTGCAAAAGTAAAATGATCCTTAGGTAAATGTTTTATATGAGGAAATATTCCCTAACACTTATATGATGATGACTAAAAAGACCTTTAAATTATTAAACTTGTGGAAGGTGACCCAAATTACATATGGACCTTAGAATTTGATGGATTTCACTCAACTATAACATCATGTGCTGGAGTGGGTTTGATATAATTTCTAGTTTGAATGTACCAATAATATTTTTTATTATGAAGCATTAATCCTATGATTATAGGTGGTGGAGGAAATGATAATCTAGAATATTAGAACTCAAGGAGGTGATAAATTGATTGTCAAATATATATGAGGATAATATCAAGTGAAATATGATAGGCTCAAATGTTACAAAAAGAAGGTTTGGGACTGCATTGAATCTTTAAAATATTTCACCATTTACATTGTCCTAAGAGAAAAAATATATAAATAAGACATCATAAATGTATATTAATTTTTACTAATACCTCATCTAAAAATCAAAAAGGAATGATATATCATAGATATAGTGTATCATCCTAGAATTCCTTATAATTTTGAATATTATAAAGCATTGAAAAATGGTAAGAAAATTATCTCTTTATTTGAACAACATGATAGATTTAAAAAATATATTTTGAAGGAATTATAGTAGCCTATAGAGAGTCTTATATCCTAGAATAAAAGGATACAAAAATATTGGAATCATTAGATAATGTATCCATTCAATTGGATGATAAGTTCATCCATCTAAAAGTAAATAAGATCCCAAAAGATATGGTTCATTTGGAATAAATATTTGAAAAACATGACATGCATATAAATTATAAGATCTAAGAATATCCTTAAGGATCATCTAAGTACAATAAAATTAACATTGGTATAGAAGAATAACAATGATATATCAATATTGGAAGATGTTATTCCAAAGCAAAACATATTAAGTTAATTGTTCTTTTCAAATTTATAGGGATATATTCACTTGGTGATATGCCAATTTTAAGTTTTTTATACCTAAGAGTATGTATTATGATATTCTGCTAAATCCTAGAATAAATTCTTTCATGATAAATTCATGAAATTAGAACCCCAATATTTCAAGTACTATCTATGAAGAGATTAATAAGAAGTTGGATGCCAAAATCATATTTATTATCCACCATTCAACTTAGGTATCCAAGTTAATTCCTATCATAAATAAAAATGGAGATGTTAGGGTTTGTGTGGATTTACACAATCTCAGTTAGGCCTCACTCAAGGATAATTACCTTCTACCAATCATAGATTGATTCCTACAAGATGTCATAGGATCTAAAATGATGTCTATATTAGATTGTTTTTTGGGATACAATCAAGTTGAAGTGGCTATGAAATATCAATACAAAATAACATTCACCACCACATGGGGGAAGTTTTCATACAAGTGTATTCCTTTATGTCTCATCAATAAAAGGGAAATTTTTCAAAGAGAAATGGATTTGTCCTTCAATAAAATGAGGGTTAAGATCATAGTGATCTACTTGGATGATTTCATGGAATTATAAAAGAGGAGATAAGATCACGTTGAACATCTGAATATGGTATTTGAAAGATGTATAACCCATGGGATATTTATAAATTATAAATAATTCTATTTTTTTATCAACTGAATGTAAAATATTGGATCATGTAGTTTCCAAATAAGGTACCAAGATTGATACATAATTATTAAATCCAATTCAAAAATTATTTTTACCTACCAATAAGCTTGGCACTCATTATTTAATCATAAAAATCAATTTTATTAGAATATTTTTCCCCACTTTGTTGAACACACCAATCATATTATGTAAATTATGAGTAGAAATAACTCTTTAAATTATGAGATAAAATAAGATATCACTATGGCACCAGTCTTGACCTACCTATATTTTAAAAAATATTTCTTTGTATATTGTTATTCTTCATACTTCACATTGTTTATTATCTTGGTTCATAAAAATGAGGACAGGATTGAATACCATATTTAACTAATGAGTTTTGGGATAAATGATCACAAAATAAAATACTTTTTGGTTGAAAAACATGAACATGAAGTCATCAAATTGATGAAACACTTTAGGATATGCATCCTTAATTCACACACCCTTTTAATGGTATTATGTTTAGTAGTTAAAACAATTATTACCCAGTAGGATCTTGGATAAAAAATGTAGTTAGATTGATAAATTTCAATAATATGATTTATATATTAAACCCACTAAGTTTTTAAGAGTAAAATTCATTTTTTATTTGATTGTTGAAGGTGTCGACTCACAAAGGGAGAAAAGGAAAAGTTACCATTGGCTATCTTCATTGATTCCCTTAGAGAGTGGTATTTTGATATTTCATATTTCATTTCATATAGATGATCCATAGATCATTTGAATCCCAATAAAAAGTGAAAAATCAAGATAATATAGGATAATACCTTATTTAATAAGTCCCTTGGTGGTACTTTCTTGATGTGAGTAAACAAGGAATAATAAATGAAAAATTTAGAGGCATTTCATGACAAATTATATGGAGGAAACTTCTCATATTTAGTAATAACCTTCAAATTTATAAAATCCAAATATTAATGGCCAATGATGTTTAAATATGCATAATAATGGGTCTATAAATGTGAAGTTTTTCTATATTTTTATGGTCAACCTAAGATTTTAGCATTTCCTCTCCAGCTTGTGGTCATCGAAGAACCATTTCAACAATGGGGATTAGAATTCATTGGGACTTTGAATCCCCATTCCAATATATAACACACTTGTTTGGTAATTTATGATCCAAAGTATTTTTTTATGTTTTTTATTAGTTAATTAACATTTTTTTTGAAAGAGTCAGTTAACCATATTAGTTGGTTTTCTACAACCAACTCCCATAATATTTTTAAGCTTGCATGTTATGTAAAAATGTGAATTATTTTACTATATAAATTTCATAATATTAATAATCAAATATTAGTTCCATGAGTGGTATCCGACCATTTTTAATCATGGAGGAATGAATAAAGAATAAATTTAAAGAGTTTGGTAGAAGTAAAGAAGAATTTCAAAGTGTCTAGCAGAAGGAAAGAGATAACACCTTTTTTAATATACATCATGGAGTTTTGAATATTTTAATTTTTATATACTTTAAAATTTGTTTTCAACTCTTAAAAAAATCATATATCCTCAACCATAAATCATATACATATTCTAGTTTGAATGACCTAATTACTCACTTACATTTTGGGTTGTAAGTAATTATACAAAATTTTTCATTAGATCTATGTGTAGTTTTACATTTTTTTTTATTTGTATAAAAAGTAAACTAAAATTCTACTACCCAAAAATTCATACTACATTCCTAAAACTAAGTCTACCAATCTATAATTATAGGAATTGTATGACATATAAAAAAAACCATCATCACTTTTAACAATATTGAAATTTGTTCACACATGATTTTTTATCATAATAGTGGTATGTCATAATACAATGAATTATGGTGCATACATATTTTTGAGTTTTCTATTTTCCATCTATACGACATCCTCTAGGCATATAATGGAGTAACATAACAATTTCACAATAGTTTTTTCATGTATTAGTTTTACTAGGAATTTTGTGGGCTCCACCAAAATCAAGATGCATTTGATTTCCCTTGAAAGTAAAAAAGATAGCCCATTTTTTAAATGTAAAGTAAAAATTGGTGAAGTGAATTTTATTTTTTATTTTACTCACATCCAAAATTTCAAGTTTATTTATAACATGGTTCATTTATATTTGTGTTTAACCCTAACATGGATATGGAACCTAATATATAGATGTGGCTAAGAATATAGAAAATAATAAGTAAAAGGGTAATAAATAAATTTATAGTAGCCTAATTAATTTTAAAACTTAGATATAACATATACTAAATTTATTGACCCTAAGGTTATAACTCAACAATATGTCATTGTAATTTTGACTACTGAGTCATGGGTTTAAGCCTTGATTGAACCATGAGTATTGGGTGGGGCACTAGTGTAATCCCAAGGGATTAGTCCATTGGAATCTCCCTATGATAGAACATTAAAGTATCTATATTAACATAAAAACTATCTTTTTTTCATAATCATTGAAATATCTAACACACACTTCAATGCGCTATCATAGGATGGTTGCATCAATATTACTATATCGATCAGACATAGTTGTCTAGTATGGAATACCTATTGAAACCATAATCAACCACCTTGATTCTTATGGGTTTTTTATCACCTTCATTCAGGTGCATTTAGACCTAAGTCATGGGTTGTCACTCCTTATCAAATGATAAAACCATAGCTTTTAATCTTCATAGTGAGCATGGAAAAAACTTTTTAGTGGGCTCACATTGTCAAGCTAACCCCAAATACCCCTCTATCAATGAGTGTTGCCTACATATCCAATACTTTTAATAGGGCCTCAAACTTATGTAGTTATACCATACATGTTGACTTGTGTGTGAATCATGAAATTTATGATAATCAAGTAAAACATTGACCTAATTTATAACTTCGAAAATATATCTCTTGGGATGGTCCTTCAGTACTCCATACCTATATATGTGTTATCCATATTAATGATATATAAATAGGAGAAAATAGGGATGTTTTTCTCACTTGAGTGCTTGATTTAATGTTATTTAGTATGAATGATATGTGAGGAATGAATGAGTGTTGATATTATATTTATGCCAATAATCTTAGAGAATATATCACATTAAATCATTTAGGTTGAACTTTAAGATATGTTTCATTTGTAAATTGGATTACTTTATGGTATTATATACTTATGTTTGGATAGGACACTTCCATCAACATAGGTATTTGATTGGGATGCAAGTGTCTAGGTAGTTATAAAATAGGTAAACATTAAAAACTTGAAAATATGGAATATAATTTGGTTTTCATAATTATGGGAAAGATATGAGGCTTGGGTCATCATAATGATATTGGGCATACTAAGACATAGGCAATTAGTAAAGAGATACTAGATGTGAGACTTACATACGTGATAAAGATATATAACTAAGAGGACCAACCAAGGTATGTATTTTATAATTATATAAGACTAAGGTGATATATAATTCATAAATATCATATAATTTCCCTCCACCTTAACCTAGTAATGAAATTTATAGTTTAAAGGAAAAGGAATGTATACATGGGTGTGTATAAGACACCTTACCTTAACTTGAGTCCAACTTGAGTGCTTTGTTGGTGACTAAACTAAAACTAAGAGAATGTTACAATATATAATTAGTTCATATAATATGAAATTTAAATAATTTAAATTATTTAAATTGAAATACAACAAGGTTTAGGAGAACATTTGTGTATCAATGAAACCATCTTGCCTTTTGGCAATTTCATTTGAAAGATGTGTCATTATGAATCACTGAAACTGAGATTGGGACAAATTTAAATATGTAAAGTGCATATATATATATATGGATATATAAATAGATAGAGAGAGATAATATCCCAAAACCTTATAAAAATTTGGATTTCTACCTATCAGTTGATACTATCTCAATCGTGTAACCCAATCATACTTATAACCAGGTGAGTGTGACTGAACCAAGTCAAATCACACTATCAAACTAGTGAGGCTTGATGATACAATCAAGTCCAACATTAAAAATTGAAAATATTGTTTGATTTATTCACCTCAACCATACCAATATAAGAACCAACTATTGTAATAGATTTGCTCAATATAGTCTATAAAATACAACTTTGTGGGTGGGGATAGTTCCTAAAAATGTTTAAAATCTGAAACTAAATTTATTTTCAGTATTAGGCACATATTTCATAGCATATTCACCTTAGATATGTCTCATGATAAGGTTGTGTATAATAATGGTACCAATGTAAAATATTCTTCCACAAATGTATTTGAATCATATTACTATGAATCTAGCCAATATAATAACTTTTTAAGTGTGGAGAATATGTTTCCAAAACATACCCCCACTATAATATAAAAATTGGAACTGGTGTAAATATGAAAAAAAAATATAAGTGCCAATGTGGAGGACATGTTTCCAAAGCATTCCCCCACTATAATCTGGGTATGCTACATATTGAATAAGTGTAGAGGACATGTTTCCAAAACATGCCCCCACTGAATCTAAAACTATGAATATGTGGAAGGCATTCCTTTATGACATTCCCCCACTAAATATAAAAAATGAGAATATGTGGAATCCATGCCTCTATGACATTACCCCATTAACTCTAAAATTATGAATATGTTTAATCCATGCCTCTATGCCATGCCCTCAATGATATACCCCTCTTTTGAGGTGAGGGAATATATAAATTGGTAGTTACCTTACCCCAAAAGAATAAGTTAACCATTTAAACTAGAAAATGTACCATGTATCATATAGATAGAATATGTTTAGGTATATATCTCATTGAAACACATAGAATGTGATCACATCAAGTCCTAAGATGCATGATAAAATCATGTAAACATCTAAATATTAATAATACAAGTTAAAAAAGCAACCAAGCACACACACAAGATCACTAAAAAAAAATCAAAATACAATGGTCTAAGGAGACCACAAATAAGGGGCATATTCAAACACTGCACGGTTAAAGGTACATGACTTAGTAAAATGTCAATAAATCAAGAATGACATATTCAAATGTGAACATATAAAAAACAATGACATCTTCAAATGTCAAAGAGGTAAAAAAACATTTGGGCCAAAAACAATGGATTATATTCAAATTCTAAAAAAAAAGCAAATAACAAGTCAAGATACTTAAGGAAATACATAAATTAAAGCATAACTAACCAACATACACATAACATACTAACCCATGGATCAAATGTGCTAGAAATAATTGTCAAGTACATAGCATATCAAGTACACTATGAAAGATGCAAGCATGGAGAAAAGCATGTGTAATTATGTAAGCTCAAACATGAAAATTTAAAGTGACCATAAAATGATATACCTTGGATGTATCATGATCAAAGAAGGAGGATGCCCCAAATGTCCTAGTGACATGAGATGAAGGACCAATATACACAAGTGCATAAACCATGTATCTATATATGCATGTATCAAACTCAAATAAAAGTGTGAAACACATGGTTATGTATAAATAATTTTTATGTCATCCATCAACATGGAATTAACAACATATATGCCAAGGAACTAGTAAGATAAGTACATGATGAATATATTTTTGACTTTTTAAAGTTTTATTTACTTTTTTGGTATTTTTAGAATATGTTAAACTAGAGAAGATACCCTATGATCTCATCTAATGGATGACAATATGCGATGGGTGGTAAATGTATAACCTTTAAGGAATAAGATGTGCCATATGTGTGCATAGTATAAGTAGGAACTATATCATGGTCCTTTGGTAATATTTTATTTGGTATTTTTTCTTCAAATATGTTTTTATTCATTTTTAGTAACCATGGTTTCCCATGTTTTGCATTATATTTGGGAAAAAATGTACTAATATGTAACATACTAGAGCATGATTATAATCCATGTGTGATGTTACACTAAATAAATTAAATATAAAAATTGGATGCCATATATTTATTCACATGTTCCATAAAATATCCCAAATATGTAAAGAATTTCTAGGTAGATCTATTGAATTTAAAATTTGGGTCAACTATAATATTTTGATCTTGCTTGCCATATATGCAAGGTTAAATGATTTGATGATTTATTAAAGAGAATTAATTACTTTGTATGAAGGCACACCTCTATCATTACACTTTTAAGCCACTTTTTTTTTTTTTTTTTTGTACTTGTTGATTTTATATCATGTTTTACTCTTTTTGGTGCTTAGGTAATATATCTTGTTTTATTTATTCCTTTGCCTTGGATTTTATTTCATTTGCAGGCTCTTCTACTTTTGCATTGGCCAAATTTATCTTTGAATTATTTTCATTAGTATTACCAACATATCCCAAGCCTTGATGGTCATTATGATCATATGTGTAAATAGGAAAAGTGATCCCTTGGGAATGTTTTCCCAATCCTTGACAAGATAACTAGATTTTTGTAAATATTTCATTACAAAACCATACTATTTTAGAAACTATCATTATTGAGACATAATTTTTTATCATTTTCATGATTTGATTCTTATTTTTTATCCTTTTATTACACTAAGTTTGATATTTTCAACTATTTTTTCTTTGAATTTTTTTTCGATAACTACATTTGTTGTTTTAAAACTTGTTTTTTAGGAGAGGTACTCATAATGTGAGTGGTTTTTTTATTGATGTATCAATTATAGGATCACTAATATCTTTGAGGCTTTGCATTTTAGTCTTTAATGTAAAAAACCAATTTATATGATGCCTGTGCATTCTATTATATGAACAATAGTATTTAGATCTCCTTATAAGATGTGGATGATTTAATTTGATCACATTGTCTTGAATAATTTCTCTTAGGATTTCACTTGAACTCTTAGTAGTGTTTTGGTCACTTTTTGAATCACTTAGATGTATTATGTTATATGTTTTCATTGGGATATGAAACCTTGTTTGGCACAACATTGGTAGATGAGGATGAAAACACATGATTAACACTACCATGTTTTAAATTTTATAGGTATGTAATCTAATTTTCTAAAAATATGATCTTTGAATTGAAATTATTTTGCCACTCTTCTATTGACTTTCTCATAAGGATGATTTTATCTTTTAAGGATTCAAAAACACAAACCTTAGGTACCTCAGATTAAACATGTGTACATATACATTCTACCTTACACATTGAAGGAGTGATATAATTTACTTGGTTATAGTGATGGTAGATATCACCCTCATTATGGTTAGGAGGAAGAGGTTCAATACTATTGTAATAAGAGTTGTAAAGAGGGCTAAAATTTTGTTTTTGTTTTGAAACCCTCTCATTATATTGATTAAGTTGGTTACTAATTTTAATTGATTTCACCATACATGAAATATAAAAAGTAAAAAATACTATGATGTACTATAAAATGTAGTATCTAAGAGATATATCCATATTAAACATGTTTGTAAAAAATGAGAAAGTTTGATTTGTAAATTTTTAACACTTTGAAATCAAGATTCAGAAAATATTAAATATGGAAACCCTAAGCCAAATAGGGTTTTGATACCAAAGGCTAGGCTCACCACAATATGAAAAATGAAGATAAATTGATTGGATCCAAATATTTTGAATCTAAAAAAATATAAAACTTAGGAAATGAGACAAACATAAAAAATCAAGAAACAAACGTATAGTGTATGGCTTATACATTTAAATTTACTAAAAATAGTAGCATAGTAAATTTGAAATATCTATAATATATTTTGGAAAACAAATAAAGGTTTTTGTTCATCATAATTATGAAAAATATCTATGTGATCTGCAATTTGGTCTATTATGAATCATAGATAGGCCAAATAATGTGGACTCCTACACAGGCAAAACCCGAGAATATTCCCAATAAAGAATTATAAATTTAGATAAAATAGTGATTTATTTTAGAGATATGATATTTATTTTTGAATAAAATATTAATTTTGATTAAACCCATAAACCAATTATAAAATAAGTACACTATTCTCCTTGTATGCCAATATTTAATAAAAATAATAAATTGAAAATTTTGAAAAATTCATATCAAATTTTGGTGAAAAAAAGAGGTTTTCTAGTATACCAATCCAAGTAGAAAATGCATATAAGTAATTTTTAAATGGGATTTTTTTAGGCCTAAATGTTCCAATAAATTAGGAATCCACTTGTAATCATATGAATAAAAAGCCCTTGTGACTAAAGGAGAGTAAAACCCTAGAGTAAAGTTTTAGATCAAAATAAACATCACAATAAGTTGAAACCCTAAGAGACTAGAAACCCTAGAATCATATATATTTTTGTATTCACATAGGTCGGTTTCACCAAATGTTATAACTCTAATTTGGATATGGATCTTAATGGATATGTATGGTTAAGAATATAGAAATGAATAAAAACAAGGGTGATAAATATATTTATAACATGCCAATTAATTGTAAAACTTAGATTGAAAATATACTAAATTTATTATGCTGAGATATGATAAAAATAAGGAAACACAACTATGGCAATATTGTAATGATTATGAAAAAAAATATTAGCTAGTTTTCATACTAATACAGATTTGGATGTAGAACATGCATGAAGCAAAATAGAATAATAATCTAGAATAGTCACTAAATTCTAAATTAAGTGCCTTTATGGCCTCTAACACATGTGTTATCCTAGGATGGTTGTGTTAATTATACTATAAATATTATATGTAGGTAACCAATACAAAATACCTATTAAAATTATATGTGACCACCTAGATGCTTTTAGGTTCTATGTTACCTTAGCTTTGGTACATTCAATTCTAAGTCATGGATAGTCTCTCCTTGTCAAATGATAAAACCCTAGATTTTCATATTAATAGTAACCTTGTGAAAAATGGTTTAGTGGGATCAAAATGTCGAGATAACCTCAAATATCCCTCTATCAATGAGTGTTTCCTTCATGGCTAATACTCCAAAGAGGGTCTTAAATGTATGTAGTTATATCATACATTTTAGTTTATATGTGAATCATCTAATGTGTGATAAACAAGTAAAACACTAACCTACATTTTAACTTGAAAAATATATCACTTGGGTTTATCCTTCAGTAATTTATAATTTTATATATGTTGTCCCTATGACTGATATGGAAATATGAGAAAATAGGGAATCATTTCCCCCTTGAGTTTTTGATTGAATTTTATTTAGTATGAATGATAGGTGAGGATTAAATGAGGGTTGATATTATATTTATACCAATCCTATTTTAGAATATATTGAATTAAATCACTTAATTAAACCTTTCTAATACATCTCATTTGTAAACTAGATGACTTTAGGGCATTGGACACTTACATTGGGATAGGACACTTGTGTTGACGTGGGTATCTAACTGAGATGAAAGTGTCAAGGTAAATAGAAAATATGTGTAGGTCCAAAACTTAAAAAGATGGAAGATTAATAATTTTATAATATTATGGTCAAGATATGAGTTTTGGGTCATTATAATTATAATAGTCATACTAAGAGATAGTCAATGAGCATAAAGAGATAACTAATGAAAGATGTCTAGAAGAGGAAAAGGTCTAGAACTGAGAGGAAAAAACATGGGCTATATTTTAAAAGTGTATATGACTAAAGTGATATATAATTCATAAATATCATTTAAATTTTTAAATTACATGTATATGTATTGATAAATGTAATTATGGTAGTCACTTTCCTAAGAGAAGGTCACAAGTTTAAAACCTATACTTTGGACAGATTTATTTTTACATTTAATATCTTGAATATACCTTTTTGAAAAGGGAATATTTTATTTTATAAAGGATTTTTAAAAATGAGATATAAGGGTATATGGTGTAATTATTTGGCAAGTCCTAGAATCATTACAATCAAAAGTAATTTGATGGGTAAAGTCCAAACCTCGATAACATTCCTTGATTGTATTTTTTTCCACCATGGAAAATTTTGTAAGTTTAATATCTGAAAATGAATGATTAACACTTAAAAACTAAAAATAATGAATTTTACACATGGAAAAAAACCTTAAGTTTTAATTACTTGTGGGAAATAACAAATAAATAAACCACACCACCTACTAAATCCATAAAATTACTTAAGTATCACAAATGAGACAAGCATGCCCTTACTTTGATAAAATCAGCATGTTATACTTAAATGATTACAAGCATTAAATCCATTAAAATTGATGATTTGAAATATTGAAAAGTGTTAAAATATTTATATGATAAATAACCTTTCTACAAAAATATTTATCTTCTAATGTTGTTGTTAAATAATAAGCTTAGTACTGAAGAAGATGTCTCTGAATATCTCTCCTACATGAAAACTCTAAAACAAGAGTATTTTAATATAGGTGGAAATATAAATTATGACATGCTAATATATATATATAACTTTGAATGGTCTCATTTATACTCATATAATTTTTTTTTGAAAATTTGAAGCTTAATGGCATAAAATTTGATGTTATTTATGTATTATTGACCTAACAAGAGTGATAGTTTATAAATAAAAAGAGTAAACTTATCGAATAAGTTCAAAATATAAATTATAGGTCACATCATAAATATAATCATCATTTACATAAGAAGTTTCAAAATCACTCTTTGAAACACTCTTTGAGACATTATCTAAGACACTTTCCACATCATTCTAGATAATCTTCACAATGTTCTCATCGACACTCTCCAAGATCTTTAAAATGCAAATATCACCATAAGAATCCTTATCATTCTATTAATAATTCCCATGATTAAAATTCTTCTACATCTCACCAATATGGGAATGATCCCAAATGTTTTAAATGTGGTTGAATTGGACATCTTGAAAATGTATGTCCTTATCGATAACCCTTCTCTACCCACCAAAATAAAGTTGAAGTAAATTATGTAGGTAATTATAGTTTCAAATATTTTAATTACTCTAGTTATTCAAGTTATTCTAACACTTCCTATGATTGTTAGGTGTTTTATATGGTTGAGGTCTATGGTCCTAATGGACCTGATAACTTATTTTGAATGATCAATGATTCATCAATCTTGTGAGATCTACTAGGCTCAAGACTTGGATCTATTTTATTAGAATTATTTGGCTTATGTGCTTTATTTATTCTAGTTTTAGATTTATATCCTTTATATTCATGACATGGATTATATTTAATTATTTTATTTTTTTCTCTCATTGTAAAACTTCTCACCTCTTTCCTGATAAGGGAATAAAATATAACATTGGTTGGTCTTTTATTAGTCATTAGTGACAATACAAGTTGACAAGGGTTGATAACACAAATAATTTTTAGTAAAGGTCAAAAATAATTATTAGTAATCCATGATATTTTTCATACATAGTAGAGGTTGGTTACTTGGATGAGCTTATGTATAGAGCCTTATGTAGGTCAGCATAGTTGGATCAGCCTTGATCATGGTCTACTATAGTAAAATATGGATGTTCATAGGGGATGATTAGGCCTTGATCATATTCATCATACTTTTATTTCATGACTCATAGGGTGGGATTATGTATCAGGTGACATCAGTTTTGATCACTAACATGATGTAAAATTCACTACTTTTAGTTTCATCAAAGTTTCTTTGATGATTTCATAGTCATTGCTCTTATTTTTCATCTTCTATACCCATTTAGATCAAGGGGGAGTTTTTTGTGTAATTTATGATGTAATGTATTTTTTAATGTATTATTTAGTTAATTAATATTACCTTTGATTGTAGAGGTTGGATGAGCATGTTAATTGGTTTTCTACCAAAAATTCCCATAATATTTTTAAAGATTATGTGTTATGTAAAAAATGTGAATGATTTTACTAAATAAATTTCATGATATTATTCCTCTGATCTGAGTGCCATAAAAATCATGTCCTAATGGTGACCAAATAATTCACTAAATGGGTATAATATATTCTAGTGATATCTACCATTTCCAATATTAGTTGTAATTTAATAAAAGAAAACATATTTGTTAGGTTTGGGATTATTTATAAAATCATCATGGATAATAATTACAAATTATCCTTAGTTGATTTGATTGGTTTATGTTATGGCTAGTGAATTTATGGTATGCATTCATTAGTATACTATCCTCAAAGTAATGTTCAAATGGATCCAACAATAAAAACATAAATACCATCTCTAAAAGAAGGTTGAGGAGAATAAAATAAAATGTAACAAGAATTTGTATAATTCCCTATGGGATGATCAAATAAAAATGAAGATAAAAAATAGGATGTCTTTTCTTCATATGATCCATGGTATAGACACAATAATTCCTATCTATTTGAAATTACTAACCTTGAAATTGGTGTATGATATAGAACTTAGAAGATGATAAATTTAGATATGTATTAGATAAAATTATCACATGTTTATAAAAAATATAAGAATAATGAATCATTGTAATTGACAAGATTGAAAAACATTCATAAAATATTAAAGAACTATTATATTATAAAGCATATAAATGTGATTTTGAAGTTAGATTTTTAGTCCTAATTTATGACAAAATAAAATAACCATGAGGAAGTCATTAGAAGATCAACTTTGTGTGGATGGGTGCATTTGAGATTCAACACTTCTATGATGAGAATAAATTTTATTTGTCATACAAAGATGGTAATCACCTCCTTATCCATAAAATAGGAAATATCTAAAGTTTTATAGAGATTAATGTAGGTTTTAACCTATTATTTACCATAAGTGATTTTCATATCCATTGTTTGTTTCATTTATATTATGTGCTTCCCTTTTAGTTTCATGTTTCAATTCTTGGTTTTGGTTTTCCCCATTTACTTCTTCTTTCCTATTGTGTTCAAGTTCAATTAATATCACAATGGATAAGGTATTTTCCTAAAAAATTAGGAGATATGAAATTTAATTTTGTATCTTCTTAAAAACCTACACCCACATCCTGAGCCAACTATTATTCTTAAAAATAAATTCAAAAATGAGAAAAGTCTAAATTAAAAAATTAAAAATCTATTGTTTTTTTGTGCAAGAGTGTAAGGTACATCTTCTTACCCCACCTATCTTGAGGGTTATGCCTCCCAAACCCTAAGATTATTTGAGACATGAAAAAATTGTACCCATGTACAACCATTCTCATGTATCCCCATGGATGCATTAGATGTGAGATCATCCCCATAGACATAAATCTTGCACATCCTTGCTAACACAATGGATGTGAGCCCATCCTTATATATGCATATACCACATCTCCCCATTAATTTTGTTTTGGTGAGCCCATCTTTGTCGATGCATTGAATGTTAATATGCATTTACATCATAGGCATATCCATGTGTTTAGTGCACCTGTGTGGACTTACGACATGTTCATGTAGGATATGACCATAAATGATGTAGGGGTGATGACCACTATGTACCAAACCATTATAAAAATGAATTTATAATCCATTTAATTCCTAATTTAGATTATTATTCTATCTAATTTATCATACGCTGGTGTGATTTATATCTTCTAACATTGCCACATTGTTGAGATGCTACCAAATTTTCCTATTTTCATGGTGTTTCCATTTCTAACATTTTTTCTCAATAAGATAATAACATGTTCAAATAAGTTTACCTTAGTATATATATATTTTTATACATGTTTTCATAGTGTTTATATTATATGTCATGATGAATTTGACCTAATCATTTTAGCCACATCAACATTTCCTCCCTCCAAACCTGTTTAACCTACTAACACTGTCTAAAGATGCTCTCAAGATTATAAATCCTAACAAGATGAATTAAAAATTTATGGGATTCAAACCATTAGTGGTATTATAAAAAAACATCCCTAAAATTTTATATTCCCATATTAGGCATGCAGACCTAGAGAAATTTCAAAAAATACCTAATGTAGAAAATGCAAGTAAATTCAATGCCTACATAGTAAAAACAATCTTCTAAAAGTAGCTAGATTTATAACATATTTTCAGTTCTCAGACCTATTATTTTATTATGAATTACATTAAAATTATAATAATAATGATATACAATCAATAAATTAATCACTAATTGATAATATATATGGGACTTCAATGGGAATGATAATGAGGATCCCTGTACATGATACTTACACCATTGAGGGACAAAAGTAATGGGAAAAAAATATTGATAATTATAAAGGATTCCTTACTAAATAATAAGAGGAATAGGATATCCAAGATTTTAAATAATTTTTCTAGATTATATTTCAAATATGAGCTTTTAAATATGATCACTCTCTTAAATCACATGGTTGGTAACTAAAACACTTAAAAATTATACCCTTTAAAGTTCAAGGCATTGAATATATCTTGTAATTGAAATTAATTAATATAATAAAGTGATATAATTAGTGATTTCATACACTATCATCTTTTAAATGTAGATTCTATGAAGAAATTATTCTTAACTTTGTATCTAGGGTACTCATTAGATTCTAAGAGAATATATCCTACACTTTCTTAAAAGGTTAACATTTACACTATAACTAAAGTATATTAATAAATCCCTTAGTTATTTATAAATTAGATCAAAAAACACTTTAGAAGAGTTAACAATGCTTTCACATTGAGGATAGTGCAAACTCTTTACAAGGAATGGGGAAAAAGAATCTCTAATGAAGTAGTTCCCTTGATTAACCATTATTCTAGTTATTACATTCAATTATAGGAGTTCACCTATATTAGGGTTTAAGTATTTGATGGATATCCCTTAAAAATACAAAAAATAGACAATAATATGATCATACTGATAGATTCATGTAGGCAACTATAAGTAGAACATAAAGGTTATCAAGACTAACATATCCTAGGTGTTTTGTTGTTAATTTACTTAGGACACTTTTAATGTAAAAAAAATTCAATGCTCAAGATATTTAATAAATAATATCTTAATTCACCCTTCATAATTATCCCTACAAATATTCCATTGATATAAATGGATTAGTGAAAAGGAATAACATATTTGGTTCTTCATAAGAGCATGTGCCTCACTTAGAAGACTACTAGAAGGATTGATTTGATGAGTATGAAGTGATCAGATGAGATTGGATAAGAATGAAAAAAAAATTATATCAAGGCATTCACTAATGAATGGGTACCATATGGCATGCAATATGACATGATAGACTTCACTTACCATATATATGCTAAAAAAGTTATTGATCCTTTGCTAACAATTAATTTGTTAGTGATAAATGGATGAACCAAGGTTGTACTAGTCAAAACCAAGAAATGGATAAATAATAAGGTGGTATAATTAATGAGAGAATGTGGCACCAAAATATTAAATACATCAACCCATCAAAATCCAAAATCTAAAACAAATCTAAATAATAATAGTATCGGTTTGATAATTTAGTCATTTGGCTCTTCGATATTTGAGGACAACGATGAGGAAGATCCCAAGTAGAATAAATCACTAGGAAAAACTTGTTAAAATAACCTTTTTATTAGTTTTAAATTGAATTTAAACATTTTTTTTATGTTCTAGTGTTATTTATCTCTTAGGGGCCTTTATCTTCTCATTCCTAACACCACCTAATAATACCTTGCCTCAACTCCAAAGGCAACTCAAAAGGTAAATGCCAAATAGGTTGAGGCAATAAATCCTTCATCCTCCTTAGTTTCCCCACCCATTCCTCTACTTATAGAAGATTCTCCTCCAAATATACTTACACCACCTCCTATTGGATCTCAATTGACTACCTTTACTGGCATATCATTCTAATGAATGTAACCTATGCTAAATAAAATAAAGAGGGTGGTGGTAGTAGATATTCTATATTTTATGTAGTTATTGATATCCTATATTATCCACCTCTTAAGAAGGATAAGACTACTTTCATATTTGTTTCAAACCCCTTTGGAGCATAATTTGTATAGATTTATGAACACATTATGGATAATATGTAGAAGAAATGACTGTGAGTGATTACACTCTCAAAAGGACATCACTTGGGGAGGTAAATAGAGAAATTAATGTTTAAAACCTACATGAGACCATTGAGAGAATGATTTATAGGTTAGAGTAGGCTGATCTCACTCAAGATCATCTCAAAGATAAGATCAAGTAGTTAGAAGGACATGTTAACTATCTTTTTAATCTAGTCAACACACTTGTAGCACAAGTAGATGTTACTTCCAGAGTGCATGGTCTCAAAAATTATGCCATTGTCACCATAAATAAATATAAATCATATGGAAAAACTATAGAATCTTTTGTTTAGGAATTATTATTGAGTGGGATGAAATATATTTATGAAGTGTTGAAGTTATATGGGTTTATTCATAGAAAAATTATCAATATCAATCAATAAATCAAATACTAGGAGAGTGAATTTAAAGTGTGGGAGAATGTGAAGGATTATGTTTATGTAATTTTTGATATTTAAAAATATTTGATGGTAAACTATGGATGCAATCACCCTAAACACTAAAAATGAAATTAAATTTTAGTTCAATAATGTGATTCATGAGGAACTACTTAAATACAATGATTTCAATGTTACTTTCATGTCTGTGCTTAGTGAAATTCATGTGTCATTGGGAGAAATGATAATCAATTGACTAAACTCATAAGCTTAAAATACTATCATGTTAGTTTTAGAAATGTGGTGAATACATTTAAATCATGTTATAATACCAAAAGGTAATGACATTACTAAGGTAGTGATGAAATTTATAAATTTTAAAGTTTCCCAGAGTAAATAACAGGTTAGAAGTTCTACTAATGCTCTAGGTTATTTGATGCCAACCATTACCTCAAAAAATACTTCCTAGAGAAGTTTACACATTTTTATTTCCATTTTTTCAACCTTATATTTTTGTAAATTTGTATTTTCCCTAGGGTAATTTTGAAAATAATGAAAATAGAATACGATAAAAATCTGAATATGAACATTCACATGGAATATGAAGGGTCAATTCATTCCATCCTATCTTTATAAATAGGAAAAATGGAAAATTTAAAAGTCTTTTTTGATGTCCATGAGCATTAAATCTTGAAGTTAAGAAAAATAATTTTTTTTTTCAATATCCAACTAAAAACCAATGTATTTCAAAAACTTTGTGTCTTACTTTCCTTGATGAATGTGTATTTTTCTAATGTTAATGCATATTTCATTGCTCTAAGTAGTAATCATGTTTGATATCAAGTAAGCATGTTGTTACCATTAAACACTATATTTTTTCATTATTAAATTAAATTTATGTTTTCTCATTGGTACACAACTCTTCACTTTCTCTTTTTCTGCATTTTTATCTTTTCAATTGAATGTTGAAAAATAAATCCCCCATTCAACTTGTAAATAATGTAAATATGCTTATCTTCATTTTAACTAATTTAAATAAAGGGAACCTCTCCTATTAATATATTATATGCTTTTCATCTCCTTCACTATTTTAAAATACCTATTTTCCAAAAGTACCAAACATTTCACAAATATATGGTTAGATATTTCCATGGACTTTGGTGAGAGACTAACCAAGCTACGCAAGAAATCAATGATTCTCATGGTGGTGGATTGGATCTCTAAGTATGACCATTTTTTCACCCTGTTTCATCCTTTTACTAACTCCATAGTTATTCAAACCTTTATTGATTAGATCTACCACATCCATGGGCTATCTTCCTCAATTTTGTGTGATTATGATTCCACTTTTACTAGTCACTTCTAGAAGGAACTTTTCCACCAATATGGTACCCAAATTAAAATGTTTTTCCTAATATAGACATGTAAATATAATCATAGGTAATTTATAATGTTAATTATTCACATATCCTAAACCACTAAAATTGTGCCTAAATGCACAACTCTTATTTTCCATTTGTTTAAGCCATTTATATATGTGTGGGGCAGGGTGGGGATTGACCCTCTGTTCATCATCATTAATATAAAAAAAAATTCCAAATAAAATTATAAAATTGTTTTTTATTATCCTTAGACTTCTCAAAATCCTAATAGTTGTCCATTATTTTCTCAAACAAGTCTACCCTAGGCAAATAAGTCCACTACCATAGATTTTTTCACCTAGATTGGACTTATCCCTATACTAAATAGTAGTTAGTTTCTAAATTTTAAATATTATTTTGGGTCTTTTTGCATATTTCATAAGGTTGGCTAAAGGAAAATTTAAAAAGGTTTCAATATAATTATAAATCAAAGTTCATTCATTATTATTAGCTCAAAACTATTTATTAATCACTTATACACTAAGTACATTAAATTTTTTATATATTCTTCCCAAATTAAATATTATGCACTATAATTATTCATAACCCATGTCTAAATCATCTCATATCAATTCAAGAGTTATCATTTTCAAGTTTCAATGTTATATTTATAGATTCATACATCTAGTCAAGGAGCACAATTTCATAGTTTCTCTATGTAAGAGAACTACATGTGGATTGATTTCATCCTTAGATTATTTACATATGTAGGTATTAGTTAATAACTTATGGGATTATTTTGGTAGCTTAGGATATAACACTCCCCCTCTCTTTTTGGTAGTTTTATAGATCTAAATAAATACTTGGGGTTTCCAAAGAAAAGAGAAGGAAAAAAATGATTTCATCATTTAAAAAACAAAATCAAAATATATTAGCTTGATCATTATACATGAGCACAAAAGTATGATAATTTAAAATTTTATCATATTCAACACAAATAAATCTATAGTTGATGGGCATAACTATCTTAAGTAGTTATCTAGGGAGCATGGTCCTTTCTAGGAATATTCTAAGATTTATATTCTCATCATACATAACCATAGTCCTATATTATTTTTATATCCACTATAAAACATAGAATCATCCAACTAGAAATGTGCATCTCAGCTAAGTTACTTTATTTTTGGTGTTTTTAAAAAATAGCATATTTCTATATTTAGTAAGTTTCAATCAAAATTGTTAATAATTTTGTATCTTTACCATTATGATCTTTTGAATTTTTATACCATTAAATAAAATAAAAATTTTAAATTAAAATTAGGATAAAACATATTGGTGAACCAATACATTTTTTTAGCATTACTTTTTCAATTATTCTTATAGGGTTTCAACTTAATTCATTGATCCCATACACAAGATATATTTGATTCTCATTTAGTGGATTTATTTCAGTGTTGCTCTAGGATTTATATTTTAACTATGGGTTTCATTTAAATTCCTTATTTTTATAGATGAATATTTTTTTAAGTTTTGAATTTACTTTTCTTTCCTTTTATTTTCTCTCTATAAATTGTGTTCTAATAGTTTTAAAACTCATCAGAGCTATCATTTTGGACAAAGAAGTCTTTTGTTTTACTTGAGCTATGGTGTGAGGGGTAATAATATAATACACAATCCATCAAACAAAATTATATACATATTTTAGTTTCAATGTAAATCATGGTATATAATAAACACCCATTTTTTACATTTCAACCATAGGAAGCCTTTCATCCATTTGGGTTTATAGTTCACCAATAAGTGTTTATCCTTATGGATTTACTCTAAATGTACCATAGAGATAGGATAGTCTATATATGGGATGGTGTAATCCTCCATAGTGTGTTTTTCTTGGGTCTTGTTCACTATTTAAGCTTTGGATCAATATATTTGACATCCTATAAAGCAAATACCCTGACTAGTTACATATTTAATACCATTTGTAATTCTAAAATTTCAAATATAAATCATGGTTATAATTAATGATTTTTTTTATATATTTTGATTAAAATATTAGGGTTAATCATCATATTTTATTTTACTTTCCAATGTGTTATTTATTATCACAACACCCCAAAAAATATCCTACAAGTTTTTAGTCCATTCAAGGTTGTGAGCATTTAATTCCAAAATTTAATATGCATTGCATACACATTAGTAATAATTTCATGGGTTATGTAATTTATTAAAAAAGTCAATAGATGTGGTATTATAGTATAATAACATAATATCTCTAATTCTAACAAGGTTTGCATCCACATTAATCAGAAAGAATGAATATAACACCCATTATATATTGGTTTAAAGAGTACCCCCAAAGGCCATGAATTCATGAAAATATCAAGTAAAATAAATAATTTGAAATAAATTACAAAACCTTTTGAATAATTCATCATAAAGAGGTAATATACATTACTAAAGAAAACCTAAAAGACTAAGACCTTTGCCTTAATTTCCTCCAATATTAGATTCAATAAAAACAACATGAAGTTAATTAAAATCAACTAGGAGAAAATGATGTTTAATCACTTGCAACATATTTTTTAAAGAAACTATATAATTAACACATGTTTATACATTTAACCCTATATTTATACATAAGTTAAATTATTTTCACAATAAGATACCATAATGATTTTATTCATATCTAATTTAATAATACAGGTTACTCATTAGTACTCCATTATTAAGTCATTGATTTAATCCTTCAAATGAACCATCTATTATTTAATATCACTGATTAATGATCCTATTAGTATGAGTAGTAGATCATTATGGTAGGTGAAACCATTATTTTGGTAAGATACATAACCATAAATAGTACTTTTATAGGTACTTTAAAAATAAGTAATATAAATAAACTATGTTTGGGTGGGACTAAAAATTTCTCATTCCTATCGATATAGACCCTATAACATATTAGAAATTTTATAGGTAACCACCTCTTAATTTGTTTCAATCAATCATTATTAAGGTATAGAAAAACATTTGAACTAAAATCCTTACTTGAAGATAATTTGATTTCTTATAGTCTCATTGAATTGTGCATTACATAAATTTTTTTGCATTGTACTTATTTATCGATATGATCCTAGACCACCATCAAAGTATCAAGGTCATTATAATAACTTATTCCATAATTATAATTTAGGTAATAAAACAACACACAATATTATTAAAATTTTAATCAGAATATCAACTTTTAGTTTACTAGTTAAATAGCTATACAAATACCCAACTAAAGTTACTTAATGTAAATCAATCACTATTCAAGATAGTATAAAAAACTTAAGATTTTTGAAAAACATAAATTATATGAAAAAATTAAAATAGGAATTTGGGATAATTGTGAGTTTATCACCTATACTATTAGTCAATATTTTCATTTCAGAATCATTCTTAGCATAAAATAACTCCATGTAATTTTTATTGATCAAAATATAAATTGTTTCAATAATAATATCACCAATTTTTGGTATGAAAGGAAACATATTATGGAGACATATACAAATACAAATTTCATGTCTAGGTAACTACTTAACTTGTTCCCAAGGAAATAAATAGGAAGAATGTCATTCAAATTGTATTATGCATACAAAACAAATTTACACTAAACCTTAATCCAAAAAAAAAAAGAATTTTCACTTAGACATCATAATAAGGATAGAAAATTTATTAACTTTATTATTTCATATGTACATATAAGAATTAATAAAATTTTAGACCATTGATTACCTTTGGAAAAAAGATAATTATGTCATAAATCAAAATGAAATTTGCTTTAAGAAAATTTCATGATAAACCTTAATAGTCTCAACTAGTAATGGTTAAGATTACTATCAAAGGCAACTTGATACAAAATAAACAAGTTCACATAGAAATAAACCTTAAAAAACACTTATTAAAAGCACATTTTATCATTAATGATGAATAAATAACTAATTTATAGAGTAAACATTTTATTTCAAACATAACACTCAAAATGGCACTCTAGAACCATAAATTAACATCGAGTAAGCTTTGGCTTTTCAAGGAAAATAAGAGTGTGTCTATATTAAATAAGATTATTACTCCATAAAACATAAGAAATAAGCATATATTAACCAATCATAAATTCATTTATTATTCTTTAAATATCAATTTTCATAATAGAAACAAATAATATAATGATTTGATTTAGATTATAAGGGGATTATGTAATGAAAAACCTTAGGTCACTAATGTTCTATAATAATAAATCAAGGAATAGATATGCAATAAATACATCCACTGATTTGGAAAATATTTGACCTTTTAGATTATTCTATAAATAGTAAATTAACTATAGGAGATGTAGTTAGATGTAAACTAACTAAGATAGATAAATGATAGGTTGAAAATTGGTACAAGAGCAATGTAGAGTGTTTTAAACAATAAACTAGGGTAAAAAACACTCGTGGATATAACTGTGATCCTCAAGATAGTAGTGTACCATGGTAGTGTCCTTAGGATTATGATAGTGTCCTATTATAAGAGGTGTAGTGAATGTTTGGGTATGACTTCAAGTAGACTTGAGATGCATGTGTCCATGTGGATGAGTGTTAGTTCACTGCCTATAACATGTTTTGATTGTTTTATATACAAAACCCTAGGCCTCCATATTTGTTATGGTATTTTATAAGAATAAATATAAAATATTGGCATTATAAGGGTAGTATTGATGTGTCCTCAACATCCCACATGTTGAGCATTGCCTACATACCAATACTCCAAGGATGGAGTAATCCCGATGTAGTTCTCCTAGCTAAGTGCTTAGTGAAAGTGCAAGTGAATGTTAGTATGAGTGATAGTTTGAGTACTTTGACTGTGATTTTAAGATATAAATTTGATTATTCAAAGATATAGGATAATGAAGATAGTTATATGTATAAATAGGGCATGATAGAGATTAATGACCTTGATTTACACAATTGTTTTTGAGTTTATTCATGAAGATTTACATCTAATTTCCATCTAGTGGATATGTAATATCCCCTCCAAACAGGAAATATAGCAACACAAAAAACTCTGAACAAAGATATAATTTATGTTGAACAAATTTCGAATGATAACAATAATATAGCCTCTCAATAGTAAATCACAGATTTTATCACTTGTCCTTCTAGACTATTACAATTACAGTCCTCTCTTATGCATATAATTATGAAATACAGTATTGAAAACCCTAGCTTTGCAAATCTAGAAGTGAAAATTGAATTTTGGAAGGTCTCGGCCTGCTGTGTCAAACACACAGTCACCGGTGTCGGTCGATATACTACCGACGTCGGTCACTGTAGGTCCTTCTCTGCTGACGTCGGTCTCCAGTCGGACAATGTCGGTCACTGGGGATCTCTGTCTGTCGAGGTCGGTGTCTGCGTGGATCTGTACAGACCTGTACGGACTTCGTATGGCCGCCAATTAAGCACAACTTCCCTATTTTCAACCCCTAATCTGAAAATATATGTTTCTAGCACAGAAGATCTCTAGCTTTATAATTTATTGAATCAAACATAAATAAATAAATACCTGGAATATTTTTAATAACTTCTGTGTGAAGTTATCTCTCAACCCTGTAAATTCTGTGATAACTTCTGGATGAAGCTATCTCTCAATTTGGCAATAGATCAACTGATATTCCACAGCCTCTTAATTGCACACACTAAAGAGGGAATGTTCTCCAATGCAAATAGAATCCTGGAACCCTAGGCTCAGTCTTCACAGAAGAAATTCTTCAGAAATCAAAATCAATAATCATATGCATAATGAATTATGGCCTCCATGAGAAACCCTTATACCCTCAAAAGATATGCTTGCCCTAATTAGGGTTTTTTTTCTTAAATTAGAATTAGGGTTTCTAATTTAAAATTAGACCAAATAATTAATATTTGATTAAATAAATCAAATATTAATATCTCCCTCAATACATGTCCAATCGAGCCCAAACGAAAGCCAACTAGAAAATTTTTGCTAAACGAAGCCACTCCAATCTCCATCAAGACCCTCTAACCATCCCATTAGCCTATGAGGGTCACATAATAGGCTAACCATGAACTCAGAACATGTCAACTAAAAAGGGGACATGACAATCCGCCCCTCCTGGAATTGCTTGCCCTCAAGCAATTGCTGCATGATACACCCATCAATCCACCTGGATCCCAAATGTAGTCATGACCTGCCTTGCTATCAATCAATGCAAACTCTATGCCATGTCCATCCCTAGTACTAAGATAAGCACCCCAACATCCAATCCATAAATGAAAATTAGAAAGCAACTCAAGCAAACTCCGTACCTGAATAATATCTAAATATGGATTGTGAAGGCTAGAAAGAGTCATATCAACCTGTGAACCGACTGTAATAGCAAGTTGAGTCCCTACCACATGTGATAACTCCTAAACTGCACTCACCTCAAGAACAAGCTCGCCCTCATATCTCTCTTGTGTTGGTGCCAATGTGCACTCGTCATCGCACTCTATCATGTCAGGTGGCGTAGGCATCTCCATTCGATGAAAAAACATATATCTGAAGCTGCTGCCTCGTATTGCCTTAAGAATATGTGTCTTCCCATAAACATTAAATCAAACCTCCATGTCCTTGAGATGAAGAGTAACTTCCTCAAAGGAATGAAGCCACTTCATACCCAAGACTAAGTCTATATCACCCATGTCTACCACATAATAATCGGCCTTGAACTCATAGTTGTTCAAGCGCAATGGGAGGTCTCTAATCATACGCTCACACCTAAGAGTGTGACCATCAGCTACCTTAACTCTGATGCCCTCAAAATCTTCTGTAGTGAGTCCATGCTTCTCCACAAATCTAGCATCTATGAAATTATGTGTGGCTCTTGTATCAAGAAGGGTGATAACCTTCTGCCCTGCCAAGACTCCACGGAGTCTGAATGACTCATCCGACTGAATACTAGATAGGCATGCCTCCTGTATGTGAATCTCTAATTCTACCTCTACCTTAGGCCCTAAAGCCTCTGCCTCTACCCCCTCAGAACTAGTCTGCTGTTCGGAATCCTCTAAATCAGAATCCTCATAATATGCCCACATCACATGATTTGCCTTGCCCTTAGGCCTCAAAGGGCAATCGTGATGGATATCATATGGACCTTTGCAGTAGAAGTAAAGCTTCTTCCTACGTAGATCATTAAGCACCTCATGATCCAAAGGTGGTGCTACTGGATTGGCCTTTGAGTCATTCTTTACACCTGATTTATCTATGTTAAAATCTGGTCTCTCTGTATCTGTGTTGGAACACTTATGGTCTCTAGATGAAGAAGTACCTTTGAAGTTAAATTTGTGGGATGGGGCTTCCATCTCCATACTACGTGCCTTCTTCATAGCTACCTATAATGAAGGAGGATCAAAGGCTTTGATCCACCCTCTCAATGGCTCTGTCAATCCCTCCATGAAGAGAACTACCAATCTACGCTCAGAAATATTGGGCACCATGACTGCCAATCTCTGAAACTCACCAATGAAGGACTCCAAGTTACCTATTTGTCTCAACTATGCCAGATCTCAAAAGTAAACCTTAGGATCCTTCCTATCAAACTGCTCAACCAATCTATCCACAAAGTCCTGATACTCTGTCACCTAGTTATGCTGAAGTGTTACCATACCATGGTACCACCAATCATGTGCTACTCCATCCAAGTGCAAAGTAGCATATTTGATGGCCTCTATCTCTGACATTGGTCTCAATTCCAAAAAGGTGTCAAGATTATGAACCCAAGCTTGCACTGTCATCTTGCCACTGCCGTCAAAGGTAGTCAAAGAAAGCTTACCAGTAGCCTTCTTCAGCTCACTTAATTGAACTCTAGGTCTCCTGTCCCATCTAGCCAATCTATAGTGCTCTCTCCTTAGATTGACAAAATGATCAAAGGTTGTTCTCTCTTGAATATGAGGAGGTAATAAGTCCCACTCATCATTTTCAGCCATGTAAACATCTGCAAATGGGGAATTCCCTGCCTCCTCCTCTGTTGGTGCCTCTGGTTCCTCTTGAACAAATGAAGGGCGTGTAGGTCTATCAGCTATTCTAGAGTGAGTCTGCTATGGTCTCTGATTAATCATTGCACTCCTATCATCTCTTTGGTCCCCATTCTATCCATTAGGTGCATTCATACCCCTTATCATAGTCATGAGTGCCTGTAGTGTCTGATTCATCTGCTGCTAACTTGTCATCATAGCACGGTGAAATTATTTGGTGTCCTGATCAGCATCATACCTGTGGCCCCTGGGTGGGCTACCCTCACGTCTGTCACTCATGATAATCCACTGCTGATCTAACAATTGGGTACCTTTAAGCAAGGCTCTACTGCATGTGTTATACCTGTGCGGTCCCAACTCTTGTGGCTGCATAAGATCTGTCAAACCCTCAAGATGGTAGGATTTAGCTCTGATACCACTGTAATATCCCCTCCAAACAGGAAATATAGAAACACAAAAAACTCTGAACAAAGATATTCTGTTGAACAAATTCTGAATGATAACAATAATATAGCCTCTCAATAGTAAATCACATATTTTATCACTTGTCCTTCTAGACTATTACAATTGTAGTCCTCTCTTATGCATATAATTATGAAATATAGTCTTGAAAACCCTAGCTTTGCAAATCTGGAAGTGAAAATTGAATTCTGGAAGGTCTCAGCCTGCTGTGTCGAACACACAGTCACCGGCATCGGTCGATATACTGTCGATGTCGGTCACTATAGGTCCTTCTCTGCCGACGTCAGTCTCCAGTCGGCCAATGTTGGTCACTTGGGATCTTTGTCTGTCGAGGTCGGTGTCTGCGTGGATCTATACGGACCTGTACAGACTTCGTACGGCTGCCAATTAAGCACAACTTCCCTATTTTCAACCCCTGATCTAAAAATATATGTTTCTAGAACAGAAGATCTCTAGCTGTATAATTTATTGAATCAAACATAAATAAATAAATACCTAGAATATCTGTAATAACTTTTGTGTGAAGTTATCTCTCAACCCTATAAATTCTATGATAACTTCTGGATGAAGCTATCTCTCAATTTGGCAATAGATCAACTGATATTCCATAGCCTCTTAATTGCACACACTAAAGAGGGAACATTCTCCAATGCAAATAGAATCCTGGAACCCTAGGCTCAGTCTTCACAGAAGAAATTCTTCAAAAATCAAAATCAATAATCATATGCATAATGAATTATGGCCTCCATGAGAAACCCTTATACCCTCAAAAGATATGCTTGCCCTAATTAGGGTTTTTTTTCTTAAATTAGAATTAGGGTTTCTAATTTAAAATTAGACCAAATAATTAATATTTGATTAAATAAATCAAATATTAATATCTCCCTCAATACATGTCCAATCGAGCCCAAACGAAAGCCAACTAGAAAATTTTTGCTAAACGAAGCCACTCCAATCTCCATCAAGACCCTCTAACCATCCCATCAGCCT